>ML663008.1:8867719-9212496 GCA_007570785.1 Antilocapra americana | reverse complement strand
GAAGATATAAAAATGGCTAACAAACACATGAAAAGATGCTCAACATCACTCAAAGGCTGAATTTTTAAAAAACATTTTAAAATTGTGAAATATAACAAAAGTATGGAGAAATACATGATACATAATATACAGTATAATTAATAAAAATAAAGTGATAAGCTGAGTAGCCACCCCTGGTATGGAGACATAGAGCATTTTCAGCATTCTGAAAATACACTGTTTCTCTTAGTAATCATCCTCCCATCCCTAAGATTATCTGAACTTTATGAGAATCACTTCCTCACTTTCCTTTAAAATTTTGCTCATGTAGTAAAATAGTACAGTTTTATATATTTGTGAATTGTATGCAAATGAAACAATTATATATCTTATTTTGTGGTATTCTTCCTTTAATTAACATCATACCTATAAGAATCATACACATTGGCAGGCAGAGTTCCTCAGTGGTAAAGAATCTGCCTGCCAATGCAGGAGACATGGGTTCGATCCTTGGATCAGGAAGATCCCTTGGAGAGTAAATGGCAGCCTACCCCAGTCTTTCCTGGGAAATGGCATGGACAGAGGAGCCTGGTGGGCTACTATCCAAGGGGTCTCCAAAGAGTTGAATGTGACTTAGTGGCTAAACAACAACAAGAAGAATCATATATCACTGATTGGTTGTAGTTAATTTTCTTTACAACTTAAGTTATTCGTTTTACTTTTGTTGCATATGTGATATATATATATATATATTTGACTATCATAAATGCTCTTAGTAGTTTTTATATATTCTAGTATAGCTGCTGGTTTATGTGAGATATATGCTTATTAGATGGTGACAGTTTTTCAAAGCCATTGTAGCAATATAGCTGGCATCAGCAGTTCATGTTGAATTCACTTTGCTTTCACATATTTAATAGCTCATAGTGCTGGCTAAAATTTTAGTTATCTGCTAATTTCATAGCTGTGCATGTATATTCCATGATAGTTTTCACTTACATATCCTGAATTACCAACAATATTAAAATAGTTTCATAGTTTTATTGCATTTATAATTCTTTAAGAGCAGTCTCAGATTCCAAACTTTTGTACTCAACCCAAACCAATGAAGAAAGCTTCATCTCTCAGCTTATGGGATGGGAAAGGGAAGTGTTAAAATATAGTAAGAATATAGATCTTTTGACCAAATATATATTTTTATCACAAAAAGATGAAATACAGTAATGAACTGATAACTTCTGAAGAAAATACAAGATCTGTACTAATAGAGTATCTTCAGATAAATATGCTCACAGTTGTGAGATTTTCTAATTTCCATTTACCTTCTAGCTAAGGCTATGAACAATTTATGGCTTAATTAATTCTTAGGAACTCTAATATCCATATAAAACAGAATTTTAATGAAAATTTAGTTACTCAAAATAAGATTGAATCTGTCAGACCTGTATTAACCTAGTAAGTGGTAAACTCTCTTCTGCACATTCTCCTACCTCTGGTCACATTTTAGTATTATATCTCATTTTGAACATTTTTAGTAGCTTCCAGATTTACAATCCTAGTGTACATATGCTTCTTTAAAATAATTTTCATGCTTTATAATTATAATGACATCTCTTTCAGAAGAAAAATAGAAAAGGTGGCCATTATATATCAGTCTCTCAGATGAATTATATTCTATCATGCTGCTATTGTCCCAATATATGTATTACTAGTGGATATAGATTTGTAATCAGGGTAAATCTATATTATCATTCTACTGGGTGTTGAGGGGGGGGTTCTCTTCAAATCATGCTTTTCAATTTGCTTTGAGTCTTTTTGGCTCTATCTCCTGCTGTTGTAATCATTAGAAGTCCATAGAGAGCAGAATTTCTCAAAATATAGACAGTTTTATTCAGAACATGAGCCCTGCAGGCATTTCTTTTCATTTTTACTTCACTTGGGATATACAGACGCACCTTTGACTTTCATATGCTTATTACAGAGCCTGAACCCAGGGTATGTTTTCTTCTGCTTTGAGATACAGATGGCAATATTCCTCAGTCTGCCAAGAAATTTATTTGCTTCTAAATTCTGACTGTCCCATTATATGAGTTTGTTATATGAAGATTTTAATAGTGCACATAAAGGTCAAGCATTCTTTGTTGCTGAAATATTAAATCATTCTTTGGTTTTCTTACACCTGACAGTTGTTTTCTACTTCATCTATAAAAGCGGAAGTTCATGAGCTTTTCATCCGGTGGAGTAGTTGGATTTTATTCATGCTCAGACTCATTGAAGCCTGCCAACCATATAAAAATAGTCGCCAATATGGGAGAAATTTTTCTTGTGTTGCGATAGAAAGGGTTTCACTGTTGAGATGTGAGCCTAAAATAAAAATATATTCCTCCATTGCAAAGAGAAAGAACAGAAAACATGGCTGCTTGTCCCAGGTGGATTTTTACAAGAAAGGTGAACAAAAAGGATCATTTGATGACATCTTAGATCTTAAATTATATTTCAAACTACATATTATGTACTTACAAACTTGAATATGTGTGTGCGTGTATATATGTATATGCACATACATGCAAACACACATACATATACATTCAATGTTAGAAACAGTTTTAACTTAATGTCAGTGTTAAATTGGATACAAACTTTCTTTGGACTTGTTTTCTGTTTCTGACAAACTAGGAAGGCAAGCAAACATTTTTCTTTTTTAAATTTATGAGTGTTTTTTGGGCTATAATCGAGATGTAGGTATCTGGATTTTAAAAATATTCAAAATAACCTGACTTTTTTTTTAAGTGAATGTCACTTAGCACAAGTATGGTTTTTCTCCGCTACATGGATTCTTTTGTTGGTTATATTGCTATCCATCTAATCACCTATAGCAGCAAGCATGAGGTCCTAGTTAAAAACATCGAAGTCCTATTGATTCTGCATGTTTGATGTTTCCCAGTCTTCTTTTCCTTCTGTTCAACTGGTTTCAGTTCCTAACATTCAGATTTTTTTAAGTTTCTATGTGGCCATTTTTCTTTCCAGTTTCTCTCTACTCCAATTCATTCTAAATGTTACTTGCACTATCATTTTTCTTTTTTAAAAAATTTATTTTCTTTACATTATCGTGTTGGTTTTGCCACACATTGACATGAATCCGCCATGGGTATACATGTGTTCCCCTTCCAGAACCCCTCCCACCTCCCTCCCGTTCCATCTCTCTGGGTCATCCCGGTGCACCAGCCCTGAGCACCCTGTATCTAGCATCAAACCTGGGCTGGCGATTGATTTCACATATGATAATTTACATGTTTCAATGCCATTCTCCCATATCATCCCACCCTTGCCCTCTCCCACAGAGTCCAAAAGACTGTTCTATACATCTGTGTCTCTTTTGTTGTCTCACATACAGGGTTATCATTTTTCAAAAATATAGTTCTTATTTTCTCTTCTAGAAGACCTTGTATACATTCCTGTTGTCTTAAGTTTCAAATTCCTAAGAAACTACATAGGTCAATACAGTAGCCACTAGTTCTATGTGGCTATTTATATTTAAATTTAAAATTAATTTAAAAAGTAACAAAAGAAATTGAGTTCCTCAATCACAGCCTCATTTTAAGCACTCAGATGACATACTACTGAATTGATAGTGATTACTGAATAGGACATGACACTGCCAATCTAGAGTATTTCCATCATCATAAAAAGTTCTCTTAGATCTGCTTTTGAATGTTATACCAACCCTTTCATAGCCATATTGAAAGTTACTTTTCCAGCATCATTTTCTTCTACACAGTGTCAGCACACCTCTGAGATCCAGTCATGTCCATGAACTTATGGTTGAAAGCATCAGTCATTCAGTCAGCAAACTTTGAGCACCTTTGCCACTATTCTATTCGAGGCACTGTGAATTAAACCAAGATAAAATAAAACTGCTTTCATGGTGTTAACATTGGTGCCAAGATTATAAACATCCAAAATATTAAAAATGTAAAATACCTGGTGGCCAGGGATGCTAGAAAGAAAAATAAAAAAATTGTACTGTGCAGAGAACAGTAGGTGACTGGTTACATGGGATGTTCAGGGAACAAAAAAAGGCCTTTATGATGAGGGGATATTTCAACAGAGCCCTGAATAAAGTGAGGAGATGAACTATATAGCTCCCTGGAGAAGTCTAAGCCTTTTATCCTATGCCTTCAAGCTTTTTGCCCCTCTTACATTTGTGGGAATATAATTTATAAAGGTCAAAGCATCATTAAGCCATGTCTCTTATTTTGCACTAAAGATTTTTGGTCTTAAGCCAGAATGTAATCAGCATCACAGACTGTTAGAGCATGAGGCAACCACAGAAATCATCTAATCTAGTTCCTAATTTTAAAAAGGAGGTAGCTGAGATTCAGACATGTTTAATTAATTTGTTTCAAGTGACAAAATGAAATAATGGTAAAATGGCAATTAGAACCTTGGTTTCTTGGCTCCTACTGTTGTCCCCTTTAGATGAGAGTTTCTGAGTAATGAAATCTGAATAAGGAGGACTTCTGAAACCTCTGAGGGGCTTCCCGGGTGGCACAGTGATAAAGAATCTGCCTGCCAAAGTAGGAGATTAGATACCTGGAGAAGGATATAGCCGCCCATTCCAGTATTCTTTCTTGGAAAGTTCCATGGACAGAAGAGCCTGGTGAGCTACAGTCCCTGGAGTTGCAAAGAGTAGGACATGATTGAGTCACTACACATGCATGCATGCTGAAACCTTTTTTAGAATTTGTATGCATATGTGTATATGTACACATATATATAAACGCACATATACACATACACACTTCAGTTTGACTTTCTTCAGAATTGTGTTGATAATGATGTTCCAAAAGGACCATTTGTTTTTCTCTTTACACTGAAGAATCTACCTGATCATTCAGTAATGTATTTGCAAGTTTCCACCTATAAATATAATTTGAGCCTCAATACTGTAAAACATTTTTAGCATTATGAACATGATACTTACATATATTTATACGTGCATCTACAGAGTGTGTATGTATGCACATCTCTTTGTAATCAATTCCTTATGCTGCTTTTGTGTTCAGAGTGTATTCACAGAACCCCCAGATTTCCTTCTGTATAGTCCTAAATAGCATAAAGTGGTGGATTTTAGCTGAATTATAGCTTTATTCTCCCAATGAAATCCTGAGGAAGTACTCTAACAATTTTCATAGAAGGTGGCATAATAATACAGTTTGTAGATCTTTAAAGAATTAGAAGTCTTTAAACTCATCTTTGGTAGGGAAGGGCTAAGACTTTGCTCCTTTATGGCATGCAGGTCCATGGTACATTCTTCAAAGTTAATAGCTTAGTAGTAAAATTTTATTATGCTTATTACTATATTGTCAATGTATAGTAAATATTTACAGTGTATCTTTATTTAATAATTTTGAAAACAGTGAGTTTGAACACCAAAACTCCAGCTATTTGTATAAAATGAATTTGTATATTTATAAATATGTTTATATTTTATAGCATATAAGATATCTATTTTTATAAAATGTGAAACAGATTTTTATAAAATATAAAATATATAATTTATGTATAATACTGTATATTTCTAAAAGTATATACATTTTAGTATATACTTTTAGTATTTTATGTGTATAAAAATTATGTTTCAATGTATAATTTTTGGACAGGAAATTATTTTCTTGTTATATCAATAAAGCTTTCATTTACAGATACCTTTTCAATATACCAGATAATTATTTCTTTTTAGTATGTTCATAGTTACTTACCTTAATGGATATAATAATTCTTTTTAAAAATATACAAAGCAATCTGCCAAAGCCTTTAAAATGCATTCTGTGGTTCCAAATTCTGGTTGATTCCCTTTGGATGTGAATTGTGCCTGGTCTGATTAGTTTAGTCTTTATGCCTTAATTGTAATTGTCTTAAAGCAAATTGAATATCTCATGGGCTATTTATTGCAGTTGAAGGTACAGTGAAATAAATCACTCTTTCAGTGTTTCTTGGGGAAAATGTACATATGTGAATGAATATATACTGTCAGTTTAAAATAGTCTTTCATTAAAGACAGTGTGTGTCTATCATGGAAAATATTCTGCAGCAATTTTACCCACAGGTGAAATGTGTTTGGAGTGTCCCAAATTTTGTATCATGAATCATTTCTTTCATTCTCAGATTAATGACACTCTTCTTGGCAGGCCTGAGTACACTCTTAAGCTCCCAAAGAAAAAATGACTAAACAGTGTACTAAAATATTTACAGTTGAACCAGCAGGCAAATGTTCATTTTTACTAAGCATGGGCTTATTAACAGAATTCTGAAATTAAAGGTCAGTTTTTGGATGAACTCTCATCCAGGGAAGTTTATAAGCTAGCATATATTATATAAGGGCAGAAAAATCAATTGCATATCAATGTCATGATTTAAAGCACCGCATTTTTTTATTTAATAAAAAATTATGAGCTGTTTTTGATACCTAATCCATGGCTTTTCAGATTCTTTTTTTAAATGCATACTATATGAAATGAAGGCAAAGATGAAACAAAAATATTCTTAAAAGGAAAATAGATTATATGAAAATAATAGGAAAATGAAGGAGTTCAGATAACCTAAAAATATCTAAGAGAAAATTGTGCAAAACAGCCTCTTTAGCCTAGCACTCTTGGGCTTAAAGCCTTCATGGTCAGTGGAATTCTTTTTGTTACTAAATTCCCTTGAACAAATACTAAAATTGAATTAAGTAAAAATATGTGCAATTATGAATCATCTCATCTCAGAGTAAGATTTCAGTGTATTTATTTTCCTTAAATGTCAAAGAAATTATACAAGCTAAATAATTCTCGGAGTACCACATAAAGTTCAGGTATTTCTTTTCTTACAGAATATATATATATATATATATATTTCAATTTAGTGATACATTTTATATAAAATTTGACAGAAGCAACCAAGGAGAGAGAGGAGAGAAACCCCGAGACAATTGATTTTCTTAGCTGACAAAAAAAAAAAAGCATCACTTTTAGTAATTCTCTTTCTTTGCTGTTTTTATTTTGTATATGATCTGAGTAACACTAGACAAGAAAGGGAAAATGCATTTAGTTTTTTTTTCAACTAAAGAAATATTTGTAATTCATTTACAGGTTATTTCCAAGGTAATTTTTCTTTTATTTTTAAGTAATAAATTTTCTGAGATTCAGAATCAACATCTAGTCCATGTGTCATAAATATAACATTTCAAATGGTGCAGGAGACACATTGTTACCCTTATAGACACTGAGTGATGATTGTGAGGATAACCTAAGGTAGGACTCATATGAAGATTCCCAAGCTAAGTCTGTGGGCCATGGCTTGGGGTGACGGGTGTTAGAAGGAAAGACAGGTGTTTTACTACTGTAGCATCACATACCTTGCCCTGCTCACCTGTCTATGATATATTTGTAGCCCCAAGATTTATGGAAGAGGCAAGAGAAAGCAAGGCCTCTCTTGATGTAATCCATCCCATTACCATCACAGAACAAGTGTTACCAAGTGGTAATATTTTCATCAAGTTGCTGTCTTAACAGCAACAAACCACAGGTTTTATTTCTCCAAGGAGAGACTTGAGTAGTTAATATAATGAGTGTAGACATAACAGATCATAATAATGGTAGTAAGTTTCCTAATGAATACACAAGACTGTGCTTAAGTGATGCTCAAATTAAGATGTTTGATAAATAGAAGAAAGAATTCCAGGTAGCCCTGACCTTTGCCTATATTGTCAATAAAGGAAATGGTTTGAACACTTTAAATATTAGGCCATCCAGCACCTTGGATCTCTTTGAGGTTACCAACAGACATTATTCTTTTGAAGTTGCTCTTTTCTGTTCAACTCTATATGATATTGCTATGAAAGTCATAGAGAATCTTCTTTCAGCTTTAACAAAGCCATTGAATCTACATCATTGGTAGGAATCTTTAAAAAGTTTTAGAATGATAGTAACTGTATCTGTAAAGTATCTCATCATGTTAATTCTTTTCAAATACCAGTTGTCATTTTTATTTGCTTGTGAAAGAAGAGTGTAGGAAGCTTTGTGGTAATTTTTGTGTGAGTTTGAGGAAAAAGACAGCATGCATCCATGTATATTTTGGTACTTGTTTCAGAAAATATCAGTATTTTTTGGTTGCAGCACATGGGAAAAATATGGTAGAAACTAGAAACAAATTAATTATAATAGTTATTGCCCTCAAAGATAATCCTGGGTACATTATTACGTGGCTGTATTCTTAGAGGCATTGATGCCAATACATTGTGTTTTGGTTTTTTTGTTTTCCTATTTTAATACCAGAGAGTTCTTTATCTTTACTTGGTCTCTGGTTCTTGAAATTCACCCATAAAATGGGAAGAATTTTCCTGCTTTCAGAATTTTGAAATCTGTGTTTGCAACTCAAAACCATATGTATGGTCAAAACCATATGTTTTGTCTGGTTTTGAAATTTACATTGCAGAATTTTTCAGTATGAATTATTTTGTATGGTGTTATTAAAAGCCATGGTTATGAAATTTGTCCAGATCGTTGCATGTAGATTTAGCTTTTACTTTTTATTTCTGTGTAAATGTTTTATTTCTGTGTAAATGTAAGTGTTCTCTTTATATGCATTATGTTACAGTATATTAACACTGAAACCCATTTGAATTAAGCCTTTGGGTTGTTTTTATGTTTATAGGCCATTTGGATATTTCTTGCTGTGAAGTGTCTGTTTAGGTGTTTTGCCCAGTTTTCTTCCTTCATTGTGTTGTCTGTGTTTTCTTGTTGATCTTTTGGAGTTTATTTTGTATTCTCAGTATAAATCCTGTGTCAGTTTCACATGTTGAAACCCCTTTTCTGTTCTGTGATGTCTATTTACTATATTCATGCTGCCCTTGATGACTGTTGTAGGTGGATGATTTTTTCTTTTTTTGTAGTTTTGCTTTGTAGTTAGTGCATTTCTGTTTTAAGTATTTTCTAAGATTCTATCTCCTAGGTTATCCTCTTCAGGCTGTGTAGGGTTTTTGTTGTTTTGTTTTGCCTTAACATGTGAGTCTATCATCCACCTGGTGTTATTATTATTATTATATTTTGCCTAGTGTGATGATATGGTCCAGTTTCATTTATTCCATGTAGATACCTACTTATCCCATTTCTTCATCCTGTACTCGCCTCCCACCTCCCTCCACACCCCATCCTCCTGGGTTGCCGCAGAGCACTGGCTTTGCCTGCTCTGCCTCATGTGTCGGACTCCCAGTGGCTATCTATTTTACATATGGTAATACATATGTTTCAATGATGTTCTCTCAAATCATCTCACTTTCTCCTTTTTTTTTTCACTTTTTCCCCACTTTTTTCTTTTTTTTTTTTCACTTTCTCCTTTTCTCACTGAGTCTAAAATTTTCGACCATCTTAATTTATCCCAGAAAGTATTTATTTTGGAGACTAACAACAAAATGTTCTTCCCTTTTTGTTTTTTTTTTTTTTTTTTTATTTTTTAAATTTTCTTTACTTTATTGTGTTAGTTTTGCCATACATTGACATGAATCTGCCATGGGTATACATATGTTCCCCTTCCAGAACCCCCCTCCCTCCTCCCTCCCAATTAAAATGATTTTTTAAAAAAACCTCCATAACTGTTTAAAAGATACCTGGCTGTAAGATCATGCTGGGTCTTGTAAAGCAGTGCAATGATTTTGGATTTCATTCTGAGTGAGATGAGAAACCATCAGAAAGGTTTGAGTTTAGAAATAATATGATCTAACTTTTCCTTTCAAACAAAGAGACAAACAGAAAAGGATCATTGTAAAAAAAAAAAAAAAAAGTTCCAGCTCTATCATGCTCCCTTAGCCAGTTTAAACCATGTCAAATGTTATTTTTCAAACTACTACCTAGTTCAGCCATTTTCTTTAGTAAACACTCCCCAGGTTAGTGTAAGCCTTTGGTTAGTTTGCAGAGTTCTGAGAAGAAGATTTTGAATATCTTTGCCAGTTTTTTAATTGTTTTCATGGAGGACAGAATTTTCAAATTCCCTTTTTGTTTTTAAGACACTCAGCCTAAAATTTGTGCATTAAGTACTAGTTAACCTGCAGATGTTTAGTTGTGTAAATTTTTCTTTCCTTCTTAGCAAAAATAATGTTGGTGAGGCTTCTTTTAGTAAAAGGCATATCTGCTTACCACATGATTACTTTCCTTTTTTAAAAAGATCTATTGCTTATACTACCCTTCAGTTCCATTTTAAACCTATAGCAACCACTTCTATACCCGTCTTAACTATTAATGCTTTGGCATCCTTTCCCTATACCAGCTCTGCAGCTGTGGTTAATGACTATGTTGATTATTCACATTTTCCATTTTATCATAATAGTTGTCTTAGTATTGAGAAATATGAAACCTATACACTGAGCCCATGTAAGGTTTCAAAACAGATTCTCACAGCTTTTAGTCTCAAATGTTTTCATAGTATTGAAAATTATTGGGGCAAACAACAAAAATATTTTGTTTGGAGGGCTCTTATGTAACAGTATTTATACCATGTTTGAAATTAAAACATATCTTTAAAACCTTTTAAAGTTTATTTAATTGCATGTTAATATAAATATGATATTATTATGAAAAATAATAATTTTAAAACAAAAAGGTGAGAGAGTGGCATTGCTTTACATTCTTGCAAATTTTAATGTCTGCTTTCATAGAAGTTAGGTTCTCATTTCAGTTTTTACATCCAGTCTTTTATGATCTCATCTGTTTTGTAGCCCCTGGAAACTGCCACTGCATTCCTGTGAGAGGAAGAGTGTGAAAAAGGCAAATGATGCCTTATTATTATTATTTGAAAAATATTTTTGACCTTGTGGACCCCCTGAAAAATTGTGTTCAGGAGTCACTGTGCTGTGGTGTGTGCTTGGTCTCTCAGTCGGGTCCGACTCTTGGCGACCCCGTGGACCGCAGCCCGCCGGGCTCCTCCGTCTGTGGGGCTTCTCCAGGCAAGAGTACTGGAGTGGATTGCCATGCCCGCTCCCCTAGGAGTCCTTTGAACACACTTGGAGAACCACTGTGATTGAAGAATATTATTCTGCTCATAAGGTGCATTTTATGTTGATCTCTCTACTCCACATCTCCTAAAATCAATTGCTTGTAAATTTTTATATTCCATTCATACGCTAATGGATTGCTGATGGTACTTAGGTCAAAGCATGATGTTAGAGCTGTCTCTAAGTTTGCATGTGCTATTCTCACTGCTAAGGAAGCCTTTGGTCATCTTTCAGGTTTCTCAAATGTCACTTTTTCTGTGACATATTAATCACACCTTTGTCTTTCATGTTATGTACTTCACACATACTTTTATTATTTTATAACCAGGCAGATACTAATTACAGTCTGTAAGCCAAGATTGTGTAAAGTATAAGTGAAAGTGAAAACTTAATTTCTTTTTAGAATTTATTTTACCATTACCCTTTAGCTTTCTAACTTTACAGGCAATCCTGTCTTCTGTGTGGTAGGTTCTCCTTTCCAACCTAGTGTCCCTCCAGAGTCTGAGAGGTCTACTTGGTGCTCAGGGAATGAATGAATGCTTCTGGTGACTATGATTGTCTCTGCTGATATTCCCATCGCCCACACTTAACAGAGGTGATCTACTTGTTTGCCACTTTTTAACTGTTCCCATACCATGTTTTTGGGAAGCCCAGTGGCATGGTGGTAAAGAATTTGACTGCTAACCAGGAGACACAGGTTTGATTCCTGGGTCAGGAAGATCCCCTGGAGAAAGAAGTGGCAACCCACTGCAGTATTCCTGTGTGGGAAATTTCATGGACAGAGGAACCTGGTGGTCTACAGTCCATGGGGTCACAAGACTTGGACATGACTTAGCGAATAAACCATTACTATTCTATACTTGCAGTCACAAAATCTCTGCTGAGCCTGGTGACCAGTGACCAGGTCACTTATTCTTGAGTTCCTTGTGGCCACCCCTCTTGGAAGCCTTGGATCACTGTCCCATTACTGTTGGTGCCCGTAGTCCTGGGTACCCACCAACTTGAGAATAACTGTAATTTAAGTTTAACCCCAACTTGCCTCTTGCTTTTCCAAGGTCCTTTTTGCTTTACAATTAACACTATGATGCACACTGGGTCTAAGACCTACAAATCAAATGTTAAAAATTCTGGCAAGCTCTTTTCTTTCCTTCCAGTTTCATACCTATCTTTCTGCTTTCTTGAAGAGTAATAAGTAAAAAATAAAAAAATCTGAAGTAGGGGAAAGGCATCACTCCTTAACCTAACAATATAGTACGAAGCCATATATGTATTAAATATAGTTACTTTATTTATTAGGTTTTATCTTTGCACCTCATTCCCAAACACACACACATGATGTTGATGTAAATACCTGTGTGAACATCTGTGTCAGAGCTTTTAGAATCAAGAATAATGACCAGCATAGAGTTGAATTTCTGTAAATGTTTAAGGCAATTTAAAAACACAATTAGGGGAAATTAAAGATGATTCAAAGAAATGAAATAATGTCGCATGCTATTGTATTGGAAAACTTAATACTGTTAAAATGACCATATTGCCCAAAGCAGTCTACACATATTTAATGTGCTGTCTATCAAATTACCCATGACACTTCTCACAGAACTAGGAAAAATAATCTTAAAATTCATATGAAACCATAATGACACAGAATTGCCAAAGCAATACTGAGGAAAAAGAACAAAGCTGGAGTCATAATTCTCCAATACTTAAGAAAATACTACAATGCTCTAGTAAAGCAGAGTGGATCTTTGGCATGATATTGGCACAAAAATAGACATATGGATCAATGGAACAGAATAAGAGAAATAAACCCATGCATCAATGGTCAATTAATCTTTGGCAAAGGAGGCAAGAATATACAATGGAGAAAGGACTGTCTCTTAAGCAATGGTGTTCGGAACGTTGGACAGTCCCACGTAAATCAATGAAGTTAGAACACATCCTCACACCATACACAAAAATAAACTCAAAATGATTTAAAGAATTATATATAAGACAGGCTACTTTTAAGCTCCTGAAAGAGAACATAGATGAAGCATTCTCTGACATAAATTATACCAATATTTTCTTCAGTCAGTCTCCCAAGGCAATAGGAAAAAAGCAGAACTAAGCAAACGCGATCTAATCAAGCTTATAATCTTTTGCATGTCAAAGGAAACCACACATAAAACAGAAAGACAACTTTCAGAGTAGGAGAAAATATTTGCCAATATTGTGACCAACAAGAGCTTAATTTCTAAAATTTGCAAACAGCTCATGCAGCTCAACATCAAAAACAAACCATGCAATCAAAAAATGACAGACGACCTGAATACGTATTTCTCCAAAGAAGGCTTGCAGATGGCCAGTCAATGTGTGCTCAGTTGCTCAGTCATGTCCAAATCTTTGTGACACTGTGAACTATAGCTGCCCAGGCTCTTCTATCGATGGGATTCCCCAGGCAAGAATACTGGAGTGGGTTGCCATTTCTTCCTGCAGAGGATCCTCCCTGACCCAGGGATTGAACCCGTGTCTCCTGCATCTCCTGCCTTGGAGGCAGGTTCTTTACCATTATGCCACCTTAAAAGTCCACAGATGGCCAACAGGCACATGAAAAGATGCTCAACATTGACAGTTATTAGACAAATGCAAATCAGAACTATAATTAGGTATCACTTCACACCAGTAAGAATGGCTATCATTGATAAGTCTACAAATAAAAAATTCTGGAGAGGGTGTGGAGAAAGAGCAACTCTCCTATTCTGTCAGTGGGCGTGTAAATTGGTACAGCCACTATGAAGAACAGGATGGAAGTTCCTTAAAAACTAAACATAATGCTGCCATATGATCTGGCAATTCCATTCCTAGGCATATATCTGGAGAAAATTATCATTTTAAAAGATATGTGCACATCAGTTTTCATAGCAGCATTATTTACAATAGCCAAGACATGGAATCAACCTAAATGTCTATCAATAGATGAATGGATAAAGAAGATGTAGTATGTATTATCAGGTGGACCATTACTCAGCTGCATAAAAGAGTGAAATAATACCATTTGTAGCAACATAGATCACTCTGATATTATATTATCTATGATAATAGAAATGATCAAAATAAGATTATCAGAAATAGGTAAGTTAAGTCAGAGAAAGACAAATACCAAATACCATATGATATCATTTATATGCGGAATATAAAACATGATGGCTTCCTCAGTGGCTTAGCAGTAGAGAATCCACCTGCCAATGCAGGAAACGCAGGTTTCATCTCTAGGTTCGCAAGATCCTCTGGAGGAGTACATGACAACCCATTCCAGTATTCTTGCCAGGAAATCTCCAAGGACAGAGGAGCCTGGCAGGCTATAGTCTATGGGGTCACAAAGAGTTGAACATGACTGAGTGAATGAGCAGGCACGTCGTTCACTAAATCGTAGCTATTTACTTCGCTTTTTTATTTCTGTCTGACTATAGATCGTGTGGATCTGTAGCAAAGCTACATGCAGCTATGAGACATACCATTTCCCTCTGCTGCCAATAAATTCTGTTTGTACCAAGAGGAAATCTAGAATTTTCTTGCCTAATGTACTTAACAAAATAACTAATACAGTAGCAGAAAATAGGTGGGGGCAGAATGATTCTCAAATGTCTTAGGAATGTACCTCACAGGAAACGATAGGGAGAAATCTGAATGTCCCAGTAGTTTTAAGATTTTTTTTCTGACTTCTTTGTTTTTGTGTGGTTTATTCCATGGTCACTGTGGGCTGTGTTCAGTGATAAACTCAAAGTATGTTTTGATAGATCCTGCTCAACTTTTTGAGGTATATTAACATGTACAACGTAAGATCTCTTCCTGCATAAAAATTAGTCTTTATTATATAATGAAAGGAGAATTGCATTGAGTTTTTTATAAATATTTTAGACAGCATGATTCAAGACAGTGTGCAATTTATTATAAAACTGCTATAGACAACTGATGGATTTGCAAACTAAAATGTGTTTGGATAATTTTGTCCAACACAAAATCCAATAATGTAAAATCTTTAATGTAAAAGTCTTCCTTGTGTTCATGCTTAAGAAGGTGGGGTCAAATATCCATGTTTTGGCTCTACATTTGCCAGTGTGAGAAAATTCTTACATTTTCCGATCCCCAGTTTTCACATCTGAAAAAATGAGCTAGAAATGAGACCTTGTCATACTTTGATTTTGATTAATAAGTGAATACTTTATATAGGATGACGAGTGCCTAGCACATTGTAAGTGTTCATTAAATGTTAACCATAATAATAAATTAACTTCTAGCATCTGTCCTCAGAATGTATCCATATACAGTACATGAAATATTATTCAAATTCTAAGAACTACTTTCATCTTTCATCCAGAAATATTCTGACTGATTATAATACATTTGGATGATAAATTAGCTCATAGAAATATTCCTTACATTCTAGTCTTAGATTTCAGAAATTAAAATTTGAATTTAGAAAAATTAATATTCCTACTTGTAAGTACCATCTTTGTCATTTGATTTTACCATACACATTTACTTGACTTCCTTATTAACAATTCTTTTCATATGTTGATAAATCAAAATAAATCCCCATCACATGTATTTGATAGTCACATAAACATGTGATAAAAGTTTCCTTTCTCTGAATTTGGTATAAATATACTTTTCATTCTTAGATGAGTACAAGAAGCAGGTAAATTTTCCCTTTTTTTTTCTCTTCTCAGTCCAAGATTTGTACAGTGATAAGTATTAATATCATTGAAATTCTGAGATTTATTTACCTTTATATTCACTGTTAACTTGCCTAACAGTTCATCTAAGCTTGTGTGCAGGTCAGCACTGATAAGCAATTTAGCAAGTTGTCATATTTGACATGAAAGCTTCTGTGAACATAGATTTTCTACTCTATTAATATTGTCAACTGGTCAGTTTTTTGACATTCTTAAATAAATGGGAGCTGTATTTACTATTATTCAAAAGACAGATCACTTGACTACTCTGAATGAAAAATATTTCACTGGCTAGTGGAATTTTTCAAGACATATCTTTATAGTCAGAAAATTTAATGAGAATCTGTAAAGTTCTTATTTAATTGAAGTTTGCTTCGAATATACTTAAATTTAGCAGCTGTATTACACTCTTCAGCTAAATAAAACTATAAATGATATTTTTTGATTCTCAAATCAAGAAGATTGCTGCCTTTATTTGTTTATATTTTAAATTAGCAAATATTTTCTTGAAAGGTTGTAATATAATGTGAAAGCAACATAAAAGACAGTCTCTCTCTCTCTCTTTTTCTTTCTTTCATGAGGAGGGGAGTCTTTAAACTGTGAGTCTTTAAGCAAATGTAAAACAGAGGCCACTTCTGAAAAGAAAGATTCTGTCAAAGTAATTTCAGGGAGTTAAACCCATTTGCAGGAAAATGAAAACAACATTTTATTAATTTACTCAGCAATAGCATAATGGCTAAGAGCAGGTTCTGAATAGTCATATGCCAGGGTTTCTCATCCTGTCTCTGCAACCAGTGACCCAGATCAAATTATTTCTGTGTGCTTCACTTTCCTCAGATGTAAAATGGGGTTAAAAATGATACCACCTCACTAGATTGTCATGAAGGACCACTGAATGTGTCTTTATTTTTTTATTTGTAAGACACTAGGAATTGTTCCTGGTAGGCATGGTAAACACTGTAAAAGAGGTTGGTTCATAAATAAATAAAGTTATTTGTTGCTAAGGTGTGTCGAGCACTGAATTTAGAGAAATAAGTAATACAGTCATATTCCTATTCTTTAGAGATTACAGCAGGGAGTTGGTATAATTGAATCCTGGAAGGGAGACAGAAGTAGGGAGTGGGGAAGAGGAGATGGAGGAAAGAGAGAAAAGGAGACAAAGAAATATAGGGTAAAACAGAGACAGATAACTTAAATAACTTATAAATTATGTAACTTCTATAAAAAAACCCCAACAAGGTGCTGAGTTAGAGAATATGTACAATATATGCTTGCTCCTTGGCAAGGAATGGTATGGACCTAGCAAAAGCAGAAGATATTAAGAAGAGGTGGCAAGGATACACAGAAGAACTGTACAAAAAAGATCTTCATGACCCAGATAATCACGACGGTGTGATCACTCACCTAGAGTTAGACATCCTGGAATGTGAAGTCAAGTGGGCCTTAAGAAGCATCACTATGAACAAAGCTAGTGGAGATGATGGAATTCCAGTTGAGCTATTTCAAATCCTGAAAGATGATGCTGTGAAAGTGGTGCACTCAATGTGTCAGCAAATTTGGAAAAGTCAGCAGTGGCCACAGGACTGGAAAAGGTCAGTTTTCACTCCAATCCCAAAGAAAGGCAATGCCAAAGAATGTTCAAGCTACCACACAATTGCACTTATCTCACACGCTAGTAAAGTAATGCTCAAAATTCTCCAAGCCAGGCTTCAGCAATACATGAACCATGAACTTCCAGATGTTCAAGCTGGTATTAGAAAAGGCAGAGGAACCAGAGGTCAAATTACCAACATCCAATAGATCATTGAAAAAGCAAGAGAGTTCCAGAAAAATATCTATTTCTGCTTTATTGACTATGCCAAAGCCTTTGACTATAAGGATCACAATAAACTGTGGAAAATTCTGAAAGAGATGGGAATACCAGCCCACTTGACCTGCCTCTTGAGAAACCTGTATGCAGGTCAGGAATCAACAGTTAAACCTGGACATGGAACAACAGACTGGTTCCAAATAGGAAAGGAGTACGTCAAGGCTGTGTATTATCACCCTGCTTATTTAACTTATATGCAGAGTACATCATGAGAAACACTGGGCAGGATGAAGCACAAGCCGGAATCAAGATTGCTAGGAGAAATATCAATAACCTCAGATATACAGATGACACCATCCTTATGGCAGAAAGTGAAGAAGAACTAAAAATCCTCTTGATGACAGTGAAATAGGAGAGTGACAAATTTGGCTTAAAGTTCAGCATTCAGAAAACTAAGATCATGGAATCCGGTCCTATCACTTCATGACAAATAGATGGAGAAACAGTGGAAACAGTGTCAGACTTTATTTTTGGGGGCTCCGAAATAACTGCAGATGGTGATTGCAGCCATGAAATTAAAAGACACTTACTCCTTGGAAGGAAAGTTATGACCAACCTAGACAGCATATTGAAAAGCAGAGACATTACATTGTCAACAAAGGTCCATATAGCCAAGGCTGTGGGTTTTCCAGTAGTCATGCATGGATATGAGATTTGGACTATAAAGAAAGCATAGCACTGAAGAATTGCTGCTTTTGAACTGTGTTTTTGGAGAAGACTCTTGAGAGTCCCTTGGACTGCAAGGAGATCCAACCAGTCCATCCTAAAGGAGATCAGTCCTGGGTGTTCATTGGAAGGACTGATGTTGAAGCTGAAACTCCAATACTTTGGCTACCTTATGCAAAGAGTTGACTCTTTTGAAAAGACCCTGATGCTCTGAAAGGTTGAGGGTGGGAGGAAAGGGGATGATAGAGGATGAGATTATTGGATGGCATCATCTACTCAATGGACATGAGTTTGGGTAGGTGATAGACAGGGAGGCCTGGCGTGCTGCGGTTGATGAGGTCGCAAAGAGTCGGACACAACTCAGTGACTGAACTGAACTGAACTTGGCAAGAAAGCTATGACAAACTTAGAAAGCCTATTAAGAAGCAGAGACATCACTTTGATGACAAAGGTCCATGTAGTCAAAGCTGTGGTTTTTCCAGTAGTCATGTAGAGATGTGAGAGTTGGAAGAAGGCTAAAGAAGAATTGAAGAAAGAACGCCATGCCAAAGAATTGATACTTTTGAACTGTGGTGTTGCAGAAGGCTCTTGAGAACCCCTTGGACAGAAAGAAGATCCAACCAGTCAATCTTAAAGGAAATTGGCCTTGAATATTCATTGGAAGCTGGAGCTTCAGCTCCAGTCCTTGGGCCACCTGATGTGAAGAGCCAACTCATTGAAAAAGACCCTGATGGCTTGGAAAGGTTGAGGCCAAGAGGAGAAGAGGGCGGCAGAGGCTGAGATGGTTGTGTAGCATCACTCATTCAATGAACATGAGTTTGAGCAAACTCTGAGAGATAGTAAAGGATGGGAAGGCCTGGTGTGGTGCAGTCCATGGGGTTGCAAAGAATCAGGCACGAGTTACCCACTAAAGAGCAACAATAAGGGCGTATGTCAGATATTGAAGAAGAATTTCATTAGAAGATCTAGAAATAAAGACTCAAAAATGCACTTTTCTCACAGTATTTTAGAAAAAGGCTCAAGCATATCAAGAGTGGAAGCAAGACTTTACATGTAGAAGAAGGACAAGAACCAAGGAATATAGGCAACCTCTAGAAGCTGGAAAAGGCCAGAAGTGAATTCTCCCCTTAGAGCCTCCATAAAGGAACACAGTCCTATTAACACCTTGATTTCAGTCTAGTGAGACCCATATCAGACTTCTGACCTCCAGAGGTGTAAGATACTAAACATGTGCTCTTTTAAGACATTATCATGGTCGTTACAGCAGCAATACACAAATAATACACTGCCACCCAAAAATTCTGTTTTTATATAAAATATTTGAAATTTCAGAGAAGTTATGTATCTTAAGATAGAAAATTAAAGGTCAAAGTATGACAGTGTATCTTCTTCAAATCTGACCATCTACAGTAATGGGACACTGGCAGCTTTCAGAGGATGGTTGCTTTCAGTCTGGTAGGCAGGCAGTGAGGGAATGGTTAAGTATCTTTCTATTTTATTTTGTGTTTTAAGAAGCTGATTCATTTTGGATGTGAAAGAGGGATTTTATTTTTTAAATAAAATTCTTAGACATTTTAATGAAGGGTAACTACTCATAGCAACAATAGTCTTATTTTTTAAAAATAAATCTTTGTGTCTTTTTCTTTCTTCTTTCATAAGTATTCCAGTGGGTGTTTGGGAAGAACTGTTTCCTTATTGTCATTTTAATTATGAATTGAATATTTCACTCATTTAAAGAGCATGTTAGGTGACATCAGCGTGTGCTTATTGATTGGTATCAATTATCAAATGATTAAACGGTTTCATATGAGTTTGATTGCTTTTATTCAAGGGAAAACAATCCATAGATTGGGGCAGTACAGTGCCTCACAAGCAATGGAACGATCTGCTTGAGGAATTTGGAGCAAGAGAAAGTTTACTTAGAAGCAGCAACAGGGAACCAGAGCACGGGTGGCTAGGAGGTCAGATATTTCCTTTTAAGACTGTGTGTGTGTGTTTGTGTGTGTGTGTGTGTGTGTGCGCGCGCACCTGCATTAAATATCTTCAGTTGTGGCCTACTCTTTGTGACCTTATGGACTAGCCCACTAGGCTCCCTCTGTCCATGTGATGCTCCAGGCAAGAATACTGGAGTGGGTTGCCATGCCCTCCTCCAGAGGGTCTTCCTGACTTAAGGATAGAGCCTGTGTCACCTGTGTTGCAGGCTGGTTCTTTATCCACTGAGCCACCTGGGAAGCCGGCTTATAAGGCTGACAGGTCCTAATTTCTTGAGTAAGTTAAGTTAGCTGAAGCTAAATTGGAGGACTATGATCGCTCTTTGTTGGATTTCCTTACGGGTGTTTCCCAAGAGTGCACACTGACCCTGGTTTAGACTTGTGACCTGGGCTTGGCCACTGTAGTAAAGTCCACCTTGTGTTTCCTGACCTAGGAATTAACTTTACCAAAGTATATATTGTATCATAGCCCCAGCAAGCTAATTTACATCAGTATGTAATCAGAGTCAAGCCTTGTTTTAATTTAGATTCTGAATGAGACAAAATTAGTACATAAATTCTGACCTAAGAGTATTTGCAAGTTGCATTATCTCTTGAGATACCAAGACATTATTACATATTTATTTATCAAGCAGTTTAAAATAATTCTGACACTTTTATGACTCTCTACCTGGAAAAACCTATAGCTTTTCCATCTGAAAACGCTTGATTATTCTGTTTCTGTCCCTGTGTTGCTCTCATTTATTAAGTGCCTTATGAACAACTTGGGCATGGTCCATCACCTCTACATATTTCTGTGGAGGACATCCATCAGTTACATTATTTCAATTAAATGTATACCTGAAGATTGGAAAAGAAGAATATTCTTTATTATTTCTAATGGTTTTCCCCTCATGTTTAAGTTGAGAGTGAGGTTCAGACCATGGCTCTAGAGCATTTTTCTCTTTAAAAAAATGTAGGAAAACAAACTTTTTTGTAATATAAATGTTACATTTCTTTATATATGGAACATGATCTTTTAAATTGAAAATATCCAAATGGATTTAAATGCTGGAATAGTCTAGTTTGTATTATTAATTGATTCGTAGCCCATTTCGCTATTACTTTGATTATATTAATGAGTCATAAGCATTGCCCTTTCTGCATTCGTGGGCAGCATAGCTGACTTTCAAAGGACTATTTTTGGTTTCACTGACATTTGTAGTGACCACAGTTCCTTTCAGCCACTTGCTTCCTTTCATGATTCTTTCTTTCTTGGCTCAATGAGAAACAATATTTTCAGGATTCATATTCAAGTATTATGAACACAGACATTGGAGCCCTGGCCCACTTCACATGCTTAATTATAATTTATATAATAGATGATATTAAGTTTTAAATTGAGTTTTCTGTTTATGAATTCAACAGGATCTTCCTCCAACTTAAGGGTAAAATAGAAATCCTGCTCCCTGCATGTATTTTTTCAAAAAACAAAAGATCAAAAGAAGAAAACAGCAGCTTACTTGGCCTTAAGTTGATTTATATTTTGAGCCACACTTGAATGAATAGAAGCAGTAATTATAGTTCATAGATTATTCAAAACAAAGTAAACATTATTTATTCTTGCTTTCCAATTTTGCATTTTAAAACTTATTTTATTACCTGCTGATTACTTCACAGTCCTGCCATATTAGTATACTTATGTTAGTTCTTATATTAAAACCAATTAAAATTTATGTATTAAAGTTTAATTTCTATTCTGTTTCAGCTGAGCTAAGGTTCTGAAAAATCTTCATATTTCCCTTTAAAATAGAACATTAATCATAGCGACCAAATATTAATTAATTTATAAAACTTCAGCACTTCAGGAATTTTCTAATCAGAAATCAGATATTTTCCACATTAGGTTAGAAAAATCATTCAAATAATATTTCAATGCATTGCAATTTATAGAGATTTATTATTAACTTTGACTGTCATATCTATAAAACATAATCACAGAATGTCAGTCTTCCTCTGAAATATAAATCTCTATAGATAAATGTTCGTATGTTGGAAATGAAGGTATTTTTTTTTCTTAAATAGACCCAGCATTAAACTCAAGACATATTTCTCAGTGAATAAAAAATTTTAAATCAGAGACGTAGATGACATATTCGTTAGATTTTTTGATTTCAAAAATACATAACTCTGGTTACTTACCCTGAATAAAATAGTACAATTTTTAGAAAAGTATCTGCTAAATTATGGAATTTCAAGGAGTGCTATAGAACTAAGCTTGGACAAGGATCTGTGTCAGCACAATAACCCAGGATGTCTGGTCAGAATGTCACACGGGTTCTGTTTTCATTTGACTCTTATTGTTGCTGCTGCTGCTGCCCCTGAACATATAATTCCACCAGTTGACATGCTCTTTGACTTGACACTGTGTCTTTGTATCAATTTCTCAGATTTCGTATTTCAGAACTCAAGCCAGGAGAATCTGAGTGGCCAGTCATGGACCAATGCCCCATTCTCTGTTCACCAAAGACAAGGGAGAAGGAATATCTGCTCTCCTTCTACCTTGTCTCTGGCCATCTCTTTCAGGAGAAATGTCAGCCGAGTGAATTGCTTACAGCTCTGCCCACAGAGTGGATTTTCCTTCACTGTCTTTTAGAGCCACCTGAAGGTGGTGAAACTGTTATGGCAGTTTTACATCTGAATTATACCAATACGTGGTACTATCTCTAAGCTGGGTTCCACATTCAGCTTAGCTGTGCCTAGAGAACCTGCTTGGGTTCTAATCTATATTGCTCTGCTTCACTTGGTGTTGGAGTATTGCTGGACATGCTTATCTGTCTGGAAGGTGAATCTGATTAAACCTATAAGATGATGGATAGCTTTGCTCGTGTAACCCTTGGTTGCATCTCTATGGAACAAGGACTCAATAACTGATAATTAAATAATGCTTTGTCATAGGGAAGTTGCTTCCATCTGACAACTAAATTGTGTTTGTCATCATTCTTTCTTGCATATACAGTTTTGTATTTAGGTACAGATATCCACTGAGAGATGACCAATAGGTAGTAAGGACTAAGAGTGACGTCTGCTTTCTTGCAGCCTGGACAACTGAAGAAGCTGCTCTTGCTTTAGGATCCTCTTAATACTTTCTGAGGACCTTCCCAGATGGCTCAGTGGTAAAGAATCCGCCTGCCAATGCAAGAGATGCAGGTTCAGTCCCTGGGTCAGGAAGATCCCCTGGAGAAGGAAATGGTAACCCACTCCAGTATTCTTACCTGGGAAATTACATGGACAGAGGAGTCTGGCAGCCTACAGTCCATGGGACTGCAGAAAGAGTCAGACACAACTTAACAACTAAACAATAGTAATATTTGCTGAATAATATAACCCATATTATGTCAATAAGATTTTTAAAAGTAGCATTTTTTAAAGACTAAAACAAAACTTTAGTTACAAAATCTAAAGCATGATTTTTTGTTAGTCATTTGTTATTAATTTGCTAACTGATGTTGGTCGGTTAGCATCCCTGTAACTTTATCATTAAAGTAAGTGTTCTTATATTTCTGGCTCTATCAGGATTTTCTGTTTAATCATTGAAAAATATTCTGTTATTTTTTTTACTATCATCTTTTCCTGTTGACTAAGATAATTAGATAAAATAGTGTTGAACACAGCTTTCATACTGATCAAGACATTTCTGAGGAAGACAACTCTGTGTAAGAGAACAAGATGAACAAACTGGGTGGACTTGGCTTCCTTAAATCTACAGTAAATGAAGGCTTTATGAACTGTTTGATGGTTTTTAAATATGTATATTTTCTTGTTAGTCAATTCTCTAACTAAAATTTTATTTTCTTTAGAAATATAATTTCCCCTTTATTTATTTCCCTTTTGCATGTCTCCTAAGATTTGTTGGAACCACTCTGGATTTATGTTAATATCTTGAACGTTTAGAAACTATTCAAGCATAAGAAAACTCTAAAGGGTAAATTTAAGGGAGGTGCCTATGAGATTTTGTAGACAGATTAGTAGGAAGCAATGGCAGTTTTTCATAACTATGTATCAGAATGACTGCCTTTCTCTATTGGATAAATTGTCTGTAATGGAGGCTTGAGAGAAGAGCCATGTCCTGCTGAGCTGTAAAGGCTAAACGCAGAGGAAATTAAGAGTCTGACTCCTTGCAAGTGAAATTAGTGGTTTACAATGTGCAGTTGGTCAAACATAAAGATAAAAATATTTGTTGTTTGGGTAACACAAATAGATACTAGTTATTAGTATCAATCTAATGTTAATTTTCTCTTAAGGACAAAGAAAAGCCATTCTAAATGTGAAGTCAAAACTCAGAGCTAATTAGAGAATACCACTGGAAAATTTCAAAGATATAAATAAAGAGAAGAAGGATTTTCTGAATGCCCAGAATAAATGAGAGTTCTTTTCAGAAACTAAAATTTAATGATATAAATAAAGAACAAACGAAGCATGTAATGAAATAATATTCAGACGTATATGTGGCACATTTCTGGGGTAACTTCAGTTTTATATTAAATAGTCAAATCAAATATTTTATTAGATAAGCAATGCCATCAATTCTATCATTATGCAAAACTACAGGTAGTCAACTAAGTTTGGGTATTTAAATTTCATAATACATAATAAAAGCCTCAATTTGAATATATTTGAAAAAATTGGCAAAGGTTAATGTACTTTGAAACAGTTTAGGAAAAGTAAATTATAGCTTTATTTACTCGATGTGAAAAGTACCTTGCTGTACAACAATGCTGTTATTTAAAATAATAGCTTATTAAAATTATGTATCCTTTAAAATAGTATATCAAACATGAGGTAGCTTTGATTTTATGTTTTCTTAATCTCTCCATTCCCTCTTGAATACCACAAGCTGTCAACAGAGAGAAAGTTCATATATAATATTTCATACAGACCAGGTTAACATCAACATCAATTTCAGCAACACAGCAACACCCAATATGTGTTGAAATTTTACCAAGTTCTAGTCTCTGTGTAAGTGCTTTACATGAACTCTTCTATTCCCCCAGCCCAACAAAATCCACAAAGTAATTTCTGTTGCAACTGAGACTCAGAAATGGAATGAATTGTGAGTTGACCAAGGTCATACTACTGTCAGCCCAAGGAGCAAAAGCAGGAAATCTGACTCCAGAGTCACTGTTCATTTTAAATCACAATTGAACTTTTACCCTCTATTTCTGACTTTTCTTGAGCATACCAAACCATCTCTTTTTTTTTATTGTATTTTATTTTAATTTATTTTTAAAATTTTCTTTACATTATCGTGTTGGTTTTGCCATACACTGACATGAATCTTCCATGGGTATACATGTGTTCCCCTTCCAGAACCCCCCTCCCACCTCTCTTCCGATTCCCTCTATCTGGGTCATCCCAGTGCACCAGCCCTGAGCATCAAACCTGGGCTGACAATTGATTTCACATATGTTGATTAACATGGTTCAATGCCGTTCTCCCATATCATCCCATCCTTGCAGATGACATGATCCTCTACATAGAAAACCCTAAAGACTCTACCAGAAAATTACTAGAGCTAATCAGTGAATATAGTAAAGTTGCAGGATATAAAATCAACACACAGAAATCCCTGGCATTCCTGTACACTAACAATGAGAAAACAGAAAGAGAAATTAAGGAAACAATTCCATTCACCATTGAAACAAAAAGAATAAAATACTTAGGAGTATATCTACCTAAAGAAATTAAAGACTTATATATAGAAAACTATAAAACACTGATGAAAGAAATCAAAGAGGACACAAATAGATGGAGAAATATACCGTGTTCATGGACTGGAAGAATCAATATAGTGAAAATGAGTATACTACCCAGAGCAATCTATAGATTCAATGCAATTCCTATCAAGCTACCAGAGGTCTTTTTCAGAGAACTAGAACAAATAATTTCACAATTTGTATGGAAATACAAAAAACCTCGAATAGCCAAAGCAATCTTGAGAAAGAAGAATGGAACTGGAGGAATCAACCTACCTGACTTTAGGCTATACTACAAAGCCACAGTCATCAAGACAGTATGGTACTGGCACAAAAACAGAAATATAGCTCAATGGAACAAAATAGAAAGCCCAGAGATAAATCCACGCATCTATGGACACCTTATCTGTGACAAAGGAGGCAAGAATATACAATGGAGAAAAGACAACCTCTTCAAGTGGTGCTGGGAAAACTGGACAGCCACTTGTAAAAGAATGAAACCAAACTATCTCTTAATTTATTGTTTCTAAAAGCAGTATGATTTATTATTTCTTTTGATATTATAAATTGACTGGTGCTATAGACTGAATATTCATATTTCCCCCAAATTTATATGTTGAAACCTAATCTCAATGTGATGGTATCAGGAATTTGGGATTTGGGGAGGTGCTTAGGTCATAGACTTCCTGGGCTCCATAACTGTGAGAAATTCTGTTGTTTTTAAGCCACCTAGTCTCTGATACTTTGCTGTAGCAGCCTGAGTATACTAAGACAGTGGACTCATTTGGGCAGATCTGCTTCATATGGAGCCAGCTGGGACTATAATCACCTGGAGACTGAACCAGACTAGAACATCTACAATTCATTCAACATGGCTGGAAGTGGGTGCTGGCTGAGACATCTAGCTGAGTGGACATCTAACTGAGATTGTCAATGGGAGTACACTGACCATCCTCCACATTGCCTCCCTGCCTCCGTTGGAATTCTTTCTAGTGGGTGACTTCCATGAGGAGATTTTCTAAACATATGAAAGCAAGAACTGCAACTCTCTTAAGGCCCAACCTCATAAGGTATATTTGGTTACATCTGTTATGTTCTAGAGGTCAAGAAAAGTTGTGGATCCAGTTCAGAATCAAGAAGAGAAATAGATGCCATCTCTTTTTGGAAGATGAGACCAAAAATACATGGCCATTTTAATCTACCATGCTACTAATTTATTGTACTTATAGGTCATGTCGATTTCAATAAAAATTAAGTTGGTGTTCATATTTTAATGTAATGAGTTAAAATTTTCTTATAAGTATATTTTGAATGATTACTTTGTCTTTTTTTAAATGTACTATTTGAATCACAAATACTGAATCTATATAACATTATTGTATTAACTAAGCTTTCTATGACTGTGTATTTAATGAGATGCTTTGTTAGCCCATGAAATAGAACATTTTTGTTGTTGGAAAATAGAGATATTAAAAAAAATTTTTTGGGGGGCATCGTGTTCTTTACTTTCAGTAGTTTTCTAATCTATTATCTATATTAAACCACTATTTTGTAGTTTTTTTCTGTACTAATGATTTTTATGCTATATTTTTAGAGTCCTTTGGCACTTGAATTTTCTCACAGCTTACATTCCTAAGGCTAAGGAAATATAGTCGTATTACTTTTTGATGAAAAGGGAAATAAGAACCATAGCTTGTTTCTTACACTTGTCTGATTGTATCCATTGGAACAGTGTGAATAATGGCTGCAAATGTTTATGGCTAGTTTAGTAATTGTGTGATTAGTGATAGGACTTTACATAGTTCTTTATGACTGTATTATTTTGTATTATTATTTATGAGTTTATTATTACATGATAGTGCTCTTAAATCATTGTAATAATTCCAGTAAAACTAGGATCTAATGAAATTATTAGATAGCAAATAGTGTGATATAAAAATTTAAATATATAGTTATCTAAAACTATAAACAGTGTGAAAGAAATCATGCCCTTGATCTAAGTATTATTGAAAATGTACTTGGAGTGTGAAAATGCTCCTAAGTAAAGCTTAAAAGAATCAAATGAATGTTAGGCAAATATGCTGTCATAACATGGAGTGGTAATTTTCTAAACTGGGTTTACTGTATTCAAATTCTTAAGCTGAATATTATCTTTGAAAATCTATTCTGTTGAGACAGAACCAAGTTTTGTTTTATTTAATTCTTCTCAGAAATTTATGCAAGAACTGATTGCCTGCAACTTCCCTTTAAAATATATTGAAGCATATGACAATATTTAAAATGTACTGGCCAGGCAATTTTACAGGCTCTCTTTTGGGAGTTTTGTTTGGATCATTTAATTTAATCTATACAAAAACCTCAAGGGAGAGCTCTTATTAATTATACTCATTATAGTGATTGGGGGCTTCCATAATGGCTCAAGCGGTAAAGAATCTACCTACAATGCAGGAGATGCAAGAAAGGCAAGTTCGATTCCTGAGTTGGCAAGATCCCCTGGGGGAGGGCATGGCAACCCACTCCAGTATTCTTGCCTGGAAAGTCTCATGGACAGAAGAACTTGGTGAGCTGTAGTCCATGGGATCACAGCCCTCAAATTTCCTGTTCTTCCTTTTAAGTACCTTCTTCCTGTTTTCTGTCAATAATAATTATTTGTCATATTCTAAAATTTTATTTACATGAAAGCACACAGTATATTTATATTGTTTATCTGGCTTGTTTAATTTCACATAATTATCTGGAAAGTTCTGGTTTGTGTATGTCATAAGTTCATTCAGCATTTATTCCTGAGTAATACATCATTTTGTAGATATACGACAATTCAGTTTTTTGTCCATCTGTTCATGTACATTTGGACCATTTCCTGATAGGAGCTGTCACATACATGATATGAATATGCATGTACAAATCTTTGTATAGACACATGCTTTCCTTTGTCTTGGAGAAACTGCCAAACTTTCCAAAGTAATTGCGAGTAGGTTTTTTTTTTTCCATATTGTAGTTTGTCTTTTCATTCTGTTGCCAGTGTTGTATGAAGAGCAGAGGTTTTTAATTTTCATAAAGCACAAATTGTGATATTTTGATGTCATATCAAAGAAATGTTGTCCTAACTCAGATACACAAATATTTTCTCCAAAGTTTTCTTCTAGAAGTTTGAGTTTTAGGTTTTATATTTTCATATAAGGTTTATTTTAATTTCATTTTTTGTATGATATTAGGTATGAAGTTAAGTTTTTCTGGTAAAATGTGGTGAAAATATTAAGTTTTTTTCTTGAATTGTCTTTGCAATTAAAAAAAGTATCAGTTGACCATACATGCAAGTCTGTTTATGGTCTCTCTATTCTATTCCATTGATCTATTTTTGTAACTGATTTCAGAGTACCACACTGAAATCAGTTTTTTAAATATTTTTAAATATTTAAATATTCTTTTAAAATATTTGGTAAAATTTTCCATTAAAGCCACCTCATCCTGAGCTTTTCTGTGTGGAAAGATTTTAAACTACAAATTCAATTTGTTTAATAAATACAGATCTGTTCATCTTATTTATTTCCTTTTGAATGAGCTTTGGTGTTATATACCTTTCTAGAAATTTTTTTCACTTAATCTAAGTTGTTGAATTAAATGTCACACGATTGTGGCTAATATTTTCTTTTAATCTGTGTAGAATCTATAGTGATGTTGTTTCTTTCAGTTCTGACGATAAGCATTTTTGTCTTTTTTCGTTTTCCCAGATAAGTTTGGCTAGAAATTAATTGACTTTATTCATCTTATTCAAGAACTAGAGTAGAGTTACGTTGACTTTTTCTACTGTTTCTTTTGTTGTTGTTTTCTTCTTCATTCATTTCTTGATCTTTATTATTTCTCCTGCTTACTATGGACTTAATTTCCTCTTGTATTTGGAATTTCTTAAGATAGAAGCTGAGGACATTTGGAAACTCTTTTCTTTTCAGACAGGCATTTAAATTTAAATTTTCTCTTAACTTCTTTAGTGGCATTCTCTGCATTCTAATATGTTATATTTTTATTTCCATTCAATTAAACATAATTCCTAATTTACTTCTTTGTTTTGTTTTTTAGATTCTATGTATAAGTAGGTCATGAGAGATTTTTATCTTAAATGGGTATTAGATTTTGTTAAATCCTTTTAGTATATTAATTAACATAATTTTTCTTCCTTAGCTTGTAAATGTGAGAGTTTATACTGATTTATTTTTGAATGGTGAAGCAGCCTTACTTGGCAGAAATAATTTGTCCTTCTTTGTGGTATATAATTCTTTTTGCACAATGTTGGATAAACAATCTTAATATTTCATTGTACATATATTACACTTATGTTCATCCGAGCTATCTGTCTGTAGTTTTTGTTTCTTGTAATATATTTAACTGATTTTGTTAGTATGGTAATGTTAGTTCTCATGAAAATAGTTGGGAGTTTTCCTTCCCCTGTTCCAGAAGAGATTTTGTAGTGCTGGCAACTTTCATCTTTAAATTTTTGGTTGTATTTATTGTGAAAAATGTCTGGACATGGTGAGCATTTATGTTAATCTGGCTAGAAGTTGGGCTGTTTTTAACTTTTTCTGTAGTTGTAGATTCTGGGGCCTTCAAATTCTCCTACTGTCCTTGTTTTTGTCTCCTGTTGTCCTTTCTTAACAATTGTTACTTCAATAGAGTTTGTGTTCTGCAGCTCTTTTAACTCTGATCTGCTGTCATTACACTGAAGCCCTGTTAGTGCTGGAGTGAAAGATGAGGGAGGGGGATGTTTTCTAATCCATTTATTTCCGTGTTTATTTCCATGTCCCCTCCATAGGTGAGGTAGGAAGCTGAGAGGAGTCTGGAATTGGGGAAATGCCTTTCCCCTATTTAGGATACAGCTCTAGTATCTGGAGTATAGACCTTTGTTATGGCGAACACACTTGGATTATTCCAGAATGTTTACCTTTCCCCTCCCTTTTCTGCACTTTTCAGATGCACTAGTTGTAAAGAACCTGCCTGCTAATGCAGGAGACATAAAAGAGACAGGTTTCATCCCTGGTTTGGGAAGATCCCTTGGAGAAGGGTTTGGTAACCCAGTCCAGTATTCTTACCTGGAGAATCCCATGGACAGAGGAGCCTGGCGGGCTACAGTCCATGGGGTCACAAAGAGCTGGACACATTTGAAGCAATTAGCATTAGCATGCCAGAGACATGAAGGTGTATTTCTCTGCTCTCTGCTGGTGAGAACTTGAGGATGAGTGTTTCTGGAGATGAATCCCACAAAAATATGTGGCATTCTCTTAAGATTTCCGCCCCCCAGGTTTTTCTCATTGTCATGCTAATCAGTAGTCAGCTTCCAGCACATTGCTTCATCTTTAGATACCTACCAGTTTATGTCCTCAGCAATTTCTAGTCCAGGGGAACAGAACCCAGCTGTGACTCTCTGGGTCCATCTCTCTCTCCAGATTTTTCAGTTCGCTGAGGTGTCCAAGAAAAGCAATTGTTTTTCAGTTTCTCCATCATTGTTGTTGTTGTGAGGGCAAGGGTGACAGCTTCCAAGTTGTTTACATGTCACCACCGAAGCCAGAAGTCCTGTGATGTGATTATTTCAGTCTTTAACTTACTTTGACACATTTCAATATGCAAGTATATTTCAGTCTACAAGTATGATGGTATACAGATGTATAATTCAAGAAAGAGAGAAGGCTGAAGAGATCACTGTAAATTTAAATATTTTGAACCTGTACACAGCCTGTGTAATATACTCTTAAGTATAAGAAACTTAGTATCGGATTAACACAGCATTTTATATTGAAAAAGTTTGAATGAAGTTTGTTTCTATCCTTTCAAGCGATGTTGCTATTAGCAGAGAGTAATAAACATTCTTTGGTTGACTATTGTTATGCATAATAAATTCACCATTTTGATATTTGCAATTTTAAAGTGCTTGGCTAAGTACATATCAAATAAAGATCCCATCACAGTGAATGAACACTAACTAAACAGTGCACTCCATTTAAACTTCTTGTCAAAGGACTTTGATTTAGTTATACACACTTCTTGTATTACATTTTTTAAAAGAGATTTATATACTAAATGGAAACCTGGATTCAATTCTCTCAAAGTGTTCTATCAAATCAATGAGAAGATATGTTGCTCTTAGTTAATTTCAGCCTGAAATTCTGTAATAATTATTTCTGGCATTTTGGACGGGCTGAAACCTCCAACTTTTTGAGTTGGTAGCATAAAACCCTCTCTGTCCCCCAAAGCTATATGACACATAAGAATTTTAAGTGTTTAAAATTCAAATTACAATTATTTTAGAATTCTGTGAAACTCCTTGTGATAATTAGAGATCTGTCTAAAGCAAAGTGACTGCGTATCTAACGATCAGGTTTGGGAGTTGCTGGAGGCAAACTAGCTAGCAAAATGCCAGTGTTTTCTTCCTCTGCCTTCTCAAATCTCTACAGTGTATCCTCTGAATATAGAACTGGGTTTAACAATGTCAAAAAGAGTTTGTCTTTACTGAATTCGATTTTTACATCAACAAAAACAAAACAGAAAAGGGATTTTGAGGTTTATGGTATTTGCATACTTACTCTACAGTAATCATGATTTGAGATGCCTGAGTTTGAATTCCGCATATTACTTACTTTTGATTCTTTGGGCAAGTTACTCAATCATTCTGTGTCATTTTGAAGTTAGAAAATACATTAATTTTGGGTTTTTGTAAGAGTTGGATTAACATGTAGTGATTTGAACACTCTGAGCATTGCCCATACATATAAGCATTTATTAGTGTTGTTAAGGTTTTGCTGTAATAATTCACAAAATACACTATCAAATTTACATCATATGGACCGCAGTTTATCCATTTACTGACTGAGGGATATCTTGTTTGCTTCCATGTTTTGGCACTTATGAAATAAAGCTGCTATAAACATCTGAAAAAAATTATATCTTGGTTTATTTACAGAGATTTCCAGAGAATTGCTTTGGATCGTTAGAAGTAAATGACTGCAATACAGAAATTTTCTTTGCTGCTGCTGCTGCTGCTGCTAAGTGCCTTCAGTCGTGACCGACTCTGTGCGACCCCATAGATGGCAGCCCACCAGGCTCCCCTGTCCTTGGGATTCTGGGCAAGAACACTGGAGTGGGTTGCCATTTCCTTCTCCAATGCATGAAAGTGAAAAGTGAAAGTGAAGTCGCTCAGTTGTGTCCGACTGTTCTTTTAAGACATGTCACAACTAACATTGGAACTCACTACATGAACAACAAAATCCATTTTCCAATTCAGCGGTTTCTCTCTTCTTATACACAATAATCTTACTTTTTTTAAATCTACATCTGATTTTTGGAAATATGACAGAATTTTGATATTTTCTACAATAAGTAGAAATTAAAATATTCAGTCATCAAAATATGGTGTTTTTTGCTTACTAGAGAGACTGAAATTACAAAATGGTTCATTTTTAACTCTTACTAGGATGGATTCAGAATACACAGGAGGAAAGGCAAAACATGTCTTAGATATGTTAGCATATCATTACAACCTAGACTGGAAATGGCGTTTTGATTAATTTTTGTGTTATTTTATCAGGTGTCTTATTCTTAGCAGTATTCTGTATGCCATTTGGATTTAGGATGTTATTTTCTCTTTGTAAGTAAGGTTTGTGAGTTTCCATTTTCCATGTCTTTCTTCTCCTTAATTAGATACCTCTCTAATTAACTCTCTTTTCTACATAGATGTCACATTTGTTTGCTGTCGGTTTTTGCAAGGTCTACTCATCAGGCAAGTCCCTCAAATGAGGGAAACAACAGAAGTTCGAGCTAGTGATTCAGACTTTTGTAGGTGGGCTTTTGTCTACCATCAGTACTTATTAACAACCAATATAGTGGTCAGGAGAAGAGCTCTCTTTTTGAGAATCACTGCTGCTTGGTTAAAAAAAACAAAAGTTTCAATATTTTCTGTCATCTTTTGAGAAGGATAATTTTTGTGATCACTCAAGTAATAAAATAATTTTAATACTGCTCCAAACTGTATGGAAGATAGCACAATGTTATCTTTTCATACTTTGAAAGGTAAGCTTCAGGATTCACGGTAATTTGAAATAATAAACCTCTGCCTGTTGACAGCTCTTAACTTTCATAAAATTCTTGGTTTTCTATTCAGTCAGCATGCATCTCCAGCTGACTAGTGGCACTTTTGATTAAGAACAGATCTAGGGGACTTCCCTGGTGATCTAGTGGTTAAGACTTCACCTTCTAATATATAGGGTGAGGGTTCCATCACTGGTTGGCGGAGGTGGGGGGGGTTGGGCGCTAAGATCCCACATGTCTCATAGCCAGAAATCAAAATGTAAAACAGAAGCAATATTGTAACAAATTCAGTAAAATTGTAAAGAATGGTCCACATCAAAAATACCTTAAAGAATAGATCTAGCTGAGTGCTTTATAATGAAGAAAATATTGATAAAATTTTAATATCCACATAGTCTCAAGGATCTCTGCTAGACTGTTTTAAGAAGAGAGCATTATAAAAAATTGGTTGTCAACCTGGATACATATTAGAATTGTCTGGAGGTATTTAGGGGTTTTTAAAATTTGCTTTTATTTCTTATTTCTCATTTTTTTCTTTTAATCTTTTGTCTGATTCTTTTTTAATTGATTTATTTTTTTAGTGAAGGATAATTGCTTTACAGAATTTTGTTGATTTCTGTCAAACTTCAACATGAATCAGTCACAAGTATACATAGATCCCTTTTGAACTCCACCCCCCCAACCCATCCCTCTAGGTTGTCATGTTTTTGATATATCTATAAAACAGCTTTATTGTGATATAACATACAGCATAAAATTCACCCACTTTAAGTAAACAGTTTAATGAATTTTACATTACATTTTAATAATGAAAATATATATGTGTTCATTTATGTGTTACAAATGGGCTTCCCAGGTGGCTCAGTGGTAAAGAACCTGCCTGCCATTGCAGGAGTCACAGGAGATATGGGTTTGATCCCTGTGTAGGGAAGATTCCCCTGGGGAAGGAAATGGCAACCCACTCCAGTATTCTTGCCTGAAGAATCTCATGGACAGAGAATCCTGGCAGGCTACAGTCCATAGGGTTGTAAAGAACTGGACATGACTGAAGTGACTGAGCACGTGCACACACACAGAAAAACACACATATTTATTGAAGTATAGTTGATTTACAATGTTGTGTTACATTTTGGAAAAAAGCTTAAGCCAAGGATTTACCTACAGAGATTCTCATATCATTAGATGTGGATGGGACCTGGGAAGTGGGACTTTAAAATTAACTCCTATAGAGCCCATATTGCAAACCAGGAGGTTAGAAAACCCAACCACTATATACTACATATATTCCTTTAGATTGATACCTGTGGCTCTGAGTTCAAAAGTAAAGGCTTATTTTCCTCCCTTTTGGAGCAGCATGCTTAGTTTTGACAAACAGCAGTAATGACGGAAAATATTGGAATTGCTTATTAATGTAATATCACTGTTGAACTTTTTTATTCTCTGATATCACAACTTGAGTTTTTGAAACAGAAGAAGGCTTGCAATTAACGCTATTATTTACAGCCACAGTGATTTGCCAGCAGAGTCTAACACTTACTGGGTCAAATGATGTCTGAAGAAGTATTTGTCATTTATTTTCTCTGCTTGATCTCTTTATATTGAACAAATGTACCCAATAGAAATAAAAATATGATGTGATATAACTGATGGGTCATGTTACTCCACATTCCATGTAGCTGATCTTTTTGATAAAGTTGCAAAATACTTTTCTCAAGTTTAGAGCTTTATAAATGAAAATTCAAAAAGTTTTTTTTCTGAACATTAACATTAACATCTTTGTTAAACCAGAAGTTGTTAAAGCAGTTAACCTATTCACCAATGCACTTGAAATCACATATTTGTTTTTAAAGACTAGCATGCTGTTTGCTTCAATTAATTTCTAATTTAAGCTTAATTCCTTCAGTTGTATAAATGTTAGTCCAACTATATATATACCAAGGAATCTTAAATTCCCTGGTAGTAAAGATGCAAATTAACTGTGAGCTGTCTGATTGCTTCAGTGTTTTCTTTCAGATGAGTTGATGCCCGTTATAGTTATGAGTCAATTATATACTGTTAAATTCTATAGTTTAAGAAGATAGTAAAAGTAAAGCTATATCCAGTTTATACTTTAAAACTAAAGTACTGTGTAAAGTAATCGTGTTATCCATAGGTGGTTATGTAATATATAAAAAAGCTTATCTTGTAATGTGCTGAAAACCCAAATCTAAACCAGAATAATAAAATCTTTCAACAGTTTCACTGTATAAGCACATAATTTTATTTGGAGAAAACATTAAGATTAGTTTTGTGATCATAAAAGAACATGTAAATCTTTTATCCTGCAACCTCAAATGCAAAATATGCTTTGAATATAAACATCATCAAAATTTTTAATGTCAGTGGATCTAATATGATCAGATCAGCTCTCTACATTATGGTAAATGAAATGGTAGTTATGAAGGGCTTCTCTGTGCCGTGCTTATTAGTGATAATATTTTTCAGTTCCTTGGAAATGTTATATAGATAATTCACTCTCATCCTCTTCTTTTGCTTATGTTAGAAATAACACACTAAAACTCTAAAGATGTACAAACGATGGGTGTCTAGAGCTACATGATGTCAGAGATGGAAATAGAGGCCATGTGTTTATATTTAAGTCAAAGATTTTTTCACCTGGACAACTACCTTACCTCTTTCTTAAATGACTTCTTACTTGAACTGTGCATTTAGTTCACTATTTTGTACTGCCACACACATTACAAAATAGTTCTTTACCATCTGAGCCATCATTTTCTCCCCACATGCAGGGAGCTGAGCTTTTTCGAGAAAAAGATAATTTACAACAAAACATACCAAACCGTGTTCTCATCATATGGGGCTCCACCTTGCTTAGAAATGACATATCAGGAGGACATTTATTTATATATTTAATTAAGTTAAATACTCTTGAATAGCTAATGTAACTTCTTTTCCTGTGATTACTTCCCCTGAAGAATCTAGTTATAAGTAGTTTCTTGAATCTTTACAATTTTAGTAAAACTGTTCAGAAGGTAAATTTGATACAATAATTCTTCTTAATTTAGATATTGTGGTAAAATTGAGGTTAAAATTTTGATAATATAGGAGGATTGTTTTGATTGTTGTTGAAATTATATTAATATGTCAACATTTTTATATGATGAGCAACAATATTTTCTAGAATGGTGCCATGTACATGTTAGCATTTGAAGTGTAGCATTTCTGATTTGAGATATGCTATAAGTATACAATTTACAGTGGATTTTGAAGACAATTTGAAAAAAGAAATGTAAAATATCATAATTTTTATTTTGATTTTGTGTTGAAGTTGTAATATGTGTGCTATACTGAATAAAGGAAACATATTAAGTTTAACTTTAAGTATTTTGCAATTTTTAAATGTAGCTAATACAGAATATAAAATTATGTTTTTTCTCATGTTGTATTCTGTTGGACAGCACAATTCTAGACTGATAATCAAAGTACATTGTAAGCATAAATAACATCAATACATATAATTTATAGAATGGAATATTGGATGTATATCTTTACAGAGTTTTATACAATTATGTTCAATTTTTTCACTTAATAGTCGCTATGAAAGTGAAAGTGTTAGTTGCTCAATCGTGTCTGACTCCTTGCAATCCTATGGACTATAGCCTGCCAGGCTCCTCAGTCCATGGAATTCTCCAGGCAAGAATGCTGGAGTGGGTAGTGATTCCCTTCTCCAGGAAATCTTCCCAACCCAGGAACTGAACCCTGGTCTCCTACACTGCTTCCCTTGTGACTCAGCTGGTGAAGAATACGCCTGCAATGTAAGAGACCTGGGTTCGATCCCTAGGTTGGGAAGATCCCCCAGAGAAGTGAAAGGCTACCCACTCCAGTATTCTGGCCTAGAGAATTCCATGGACTGTATAGTCCAGGGGTTCGGAAAGAGTCGGACATGACTGAGAGACTTTCACTTTCACTTACACCTGTCCAGGTATCACTGTATCTCCTGCCCTGCAGGCAGATTCTTTACTTCTGAGCTACAATATTGATATAATATCTTTATGGAATTGTATACAGTTATGTTCATATTTTGGCTCAGTAGTAGCTATATTAGTCCCATAATATGTTTGGGTTTTAGATTTTAAGTGTGAGCAATAGCTCCTATTTAACTTAGTATGTGCACAAAATTGATTAGGCTGTTAGGAGGTTATATACAATTCAGTAATAACACAAAATTATTATTTTTTAAAAATCTTATAGGATAAAATATTATAGTACATAATGTTTAAAATGTCACTTTTAAAAAGAGTTCAGTGTTACTTCTTTAAGTATATAGTCCTTCAGATTTAGTTTGTTTTTGTTTGTGTATTTGGTTTTCTCTATTAATTAGGGAAGATCCAGTTATTGAGATTCTACTCTGTTTCAGGCATTTCATACTATACACTTCAGAAATGTTACTTATTCTTTGAAACAATCCTAGGATAACCATATACTCCATCATAAGATGAGCTCTTAGTTCCTCTTCACTTTCTGCCAGAAGAGTGGTGTCATCTGCATATCTGAGGTTATTGATATTTCTCCCAGCAATCTTGATTCCAGCTTGTGCTTCTTCCAGCCCAGTGTTTCTCATGATGTACTCTACATATAAGTTAAATAAGCAGGGTGACAGTATACAGCCTGGACATACTCCTTTCCCAATTTGGAAGCAGTTCGTTGTTCCATGTCCAGTTCTAACTGTTGCTTTGACCTGCATATGGATTTCTCAAGAGGCAGGTCAGGTGGGCAGGTATTCCCATCTCTTTCAGAATTTCATATCACTTATTTTACTATAGCATGTTACATACACTTAGTAAATTACCTCAGGCAGGCCTTCCTGAATCCTGGGTGGCAAGGAAAAATTTGAGCTTTGATGCACCCAAACTTACAACAAATGGCCAAGAATGTGCTGAAATTAGGACAAGTAACACACCAGGAGAATCACAATTATTTTCAACAGTTGAAACAGTTGAATTTGTAAAGATTTGAACTCCAAGGAAGCTTGTACCTCTGTCCAGAAGGCTGCTTTGTTTGTGGTTTACAGAACTAAGAGTTAAGAGACTCATCTGTGTCTATTAGCATCATTCTGTCGATCATACCACCATTAGACTTGTGATAAGCATACATTTTGTAACTTATGGTACTTTACCATAGAAGCCAACACTCTCACACATTATCTAATATGGTTGACAAAGAATTTGATTTTTGTTTAAAAAAAAGTACAGAGTTTATTTTCATAAAAATAAATATTCATATTCTGAGAATAGGTTATATTTATGGGCCTAGTTTCTTGACATATACATCACCTGCAGATAATGCTATATACTTGGTCAAAGTTTTCACTGGGGTAAGCACTAAGAAAAATGAGCCAACTAAGAGTGAGGTCTGGGGGATTATATTCTTCCTGTTAAAATGTAGTGTCCATCTGTAAATGTGGTAAAAATGTTTAGAAAAATTCATGATCTGCTGACAAAGTTGGATAGCATTTTAATTTGCCTCTAGAACTTACTTTTCAAGATTAATGAAGGCTCTTACCTCTTCAAGTAACCTTTCTCATATTTCATGTTTTAGCAAAAGCCTAATAGTCTGCTGAGGATGCTTCTCTGTGTCTCTTTTGGGTGAAGTTTGTTCCTTCCTCCATAGTCTAGGTACATCACTGTCCGAACTATGGCATATACTCTTTTCAGTTCCTCAGTAGCTGATCTAATTTTTGATAATTCTTGCCCGTATAAGACCCATGTCATTAGGTGTTCTCAAGTGCTCAGTCATGTCCCACATTTTGCGATCCCATGGGCTGTAGCTGCCAGACTCTATCCAGCAAAAATACTGGAATGTGTTGCCATTTACTACCTGGGAAGCCATGTGCCCTTAAGGTAACATGTCTTTTACCCCTATGCAACAATGTGTGTGTGCCATGGGCTTAGTAGCTTCAGTCGTGTCCAGCTCTTTGTGACCCCATGGACTATAGCCTATGAGGTTCTCCAGGTGAGAATACTGGAGTGGGTGGCCATTTCCTTCTCCAGGGGATCTTCCCAACCTAGGGATCAAAACTGTATCTCTTAAATATCCTGCATTGACAGGTAGATTCTTTACCACTAAAGCCACGGGGGAAGCCCTATGCATGGATAGTACCTTCCATTTTATTAAAAAGGTTTTCCTATGGATTATCATATTAATAAGTATTGATTTTATCAATCAACCCATCAGTCTGACTCCACAGTACCTTTTTTTTTTCCAGTGTTCCCTTTTGTCCTTTTTTTTTGAAAGTAATAAACCTGAATTTATTTATTAAATGTATCCTTTTCTTACGCATTATAACATACATTTTATGTGTTTTTCTGTATACTTTTATAGCATACATTTTTTTTTAAATTTTCTTTACTTTATTATGTTGGTTTTGCCATACAATGACATGAAACCGCCATGGGTTTACATATGCTCCCGCTCCAGAACCCCCCTCCCTCCTCCCGCCCGATTCCCTCCCCCTGGGACATCTCAGTGCACCAGCCCCGAGCATCAACCCTGGGCTGGCGATTGATTTCACATATGATAATTAACATGTTTCAATGCCATTCTCCCGTATCATCCCACCCTTGCCCTCTTCCACAGAGTCCACGAGTCTATTCTATACATCTGCGTTCCTTTTGCTGTCTCACATGCAGGGTTCTCGTTACCATCCTTCTAAATTACATATATATGCGTTAGTATACTGTATTGTTGTTTTTCCTTCTGGCTTACTTCACTCTGGATAATAGGCTCCACACAGTTCCTTGTTTTTCTTACTTCCAACAGTCTATCTCCTATAACTCCTAGTTACCTAAACTCTAGAATTTAGTAGTGCAACTACTGGGCTGTTGAACTAATAAATTTGTACATCCCTTTTCAAACAAAACTTATTTTCTTAACAACTTGTTTACACCCTTAATTTTTTCCCTCTACCACTTTGGCTTTTCAAGTCCATCTCCTTTCTCTAATTTCATCTAGCTTTCTGTACTCTGTTACATATTTTTCTAACAATGAGCATGACCAACCATAACAGTTTACTCTGGACTGAGGGATTTCTGTGGACTCAGGACATGCAGTGCTAAAACCTGGATAGTCCCAGCAAAATCAGGGCAGTTTATCAGGTTACTTCAATTGCTCCTGTATTAACTATTATTACCAGCCTGATAAAACCATAACTACTAGAGAAAACCTCTCAGCTGGTTAGATCAGCCTTACCATAAGTACATAGTTTGCCCTTTAATGCTACCTAAGAATCTAATATTATTTATGTCAACAGCACTTTTCCTGGCTTTCTATAGTAAATAAACTTTCATCATTATCCTTACACATTAGCTGTCTTAACCACCACACTTATCTCCCTCTACTCCCCTGAAAAATAGAAACTATCTAACAAACTCATTAAGCTTTTGCCAACAGACCTAAATTTCCACCCATCCCATCTCATCTTTATTGGCTTTGATTTACAAGGGAAGAGTAATCACTTCTTATCCAAAGCTAATCCCTTAATTTGCAGTCTGGGTTAGAGTCTCATACCCCTCTCAACCATACCTCCAAGTGGACATCAAATCTGATTTATTCTTGCTTCAGAGTAGTCCAGAAACCATTCCAGTTTTATCTACCTCCAGTGCCAACACTCATATCTTAACTTGACTGTTATGATAGCTTCAAAGCCAGTCATCAGTCTCTAGTATATCTCTTTTCCAATTAATTTATGACATCAAACTCAAGTGATCTATGAAAAATGCAAACTGATCATATCCTTCTTGAATCAGAATGATTCAAAGACTTTTCATTATGCTTCACATTAAACTTTAAAGTAGTAACATAACCTTCAGAGGCCAAGATTCCCTGTCCAGTTTGATTTCTTCTCCTTTTATTCTGTGCTCTACACATACCTAGCTTCACCTGTATTTCCTTGCAGAAACCTGCTGGTATTTCACTTAGAGATATTTTTTCCATAGTAGTTTCTATGTTTCCAGTCCCTTTGTAGCACCTAATTGTTACTCATTCTTCAAAATGATATTACCTTTTAGGAATGTTTTCATGAAGTCTTGGACTGGTGAAGAATCTGTACTATTTGCTCGCACAGCACCTTGCACTTCGCCATCAAAGCATCTGTCACAGACTTTTGTTGTCGTTGGCCATGCCATGTGGCATGCAGGATTTTAGTTCCCTGACCATGTATTGAATCTGTGCTTAACCACTGGACCACTAGGGATATTCTGTCAGGCTTGATGTCTGTATTCTTTACTTGACCATGAATTGCCCAAGAAACCTTGTTTTTCCTTTTGCAGTTTCATCTAAGGCAGCTAGCTCAGTGCTTGGGACATAGTGAATGAACAGTATACATTTGTGAATAAGTTAAATAATTGAATTTAAGTTTAAAAGTTCTCTCTTGATAGGTTGTATTTGATGCTAGAATATATTATCAGGCAGTCTGTGAACACTGCAAGTGGCTTTCAGCCACATAGAAACATAAATTAAGTGCATGCACTTTTCTTAGCAGGCAAACTGAGGACAAAAAAAAACAAAACAAAACACACATGGTCCTAAAAGAAAACATTTATATGTATGAGAAGTTAAAGAGAGAATGTTTTTAGAATTATTGAATTGCTGCCACATGGTTGTTTCATGGATATGTCAGAGTAAAGGGAACAGAACTACTGCGTGATAGAGGTCATTGTATGAGAGAGAGATTTGCCAATCCATTTCGGATATTCATGTGTTCTGGTTATACTAGCCTGCTCTTAAATGCCTATTGTAGAAGAAGCAAGGTATTTTAGACTATGAGACAACTCCTTAATTTTTGATTAACTTATGTATGTTCAAAAGATTACTGAGAGGTCAAATAAAATACATGTTGAGGGTGGAGGAGTTGCTTTAGTTTTGGAAACAGTGTGTGTGTGTGTATATGTGTGTGTGTGAGTGTGTGCACACGCACGCATGGTTGTGTCCGACTCTTTGCCATACAGGCTCCTCTTTCCATGGGATTTTCCAGGCAAGAATACTAGAGTTGATTGCCACTTCCTACTCCATGGCATCTTCCTGACCCAGGGATTGAACCCATATCTTTTGCATCTCCTGCATTAGCAGGTGGATTCTTTACCACTGTGCCACCTGGGAAGCCCTTGAAATCAATGTTGGGCTATAAATTAAGAATTAGGGATTCTGTTACTACTGTGTTTTATTTCCTATTGGACTTGGCTAATTCATAATTTTAGACCAGAATTATTTAAATTTATCAACAGCGAACATTTCTCTTAACATGTTTCATTTTCACTGTTAATTCCATTATGCTTCAAACTCTCCTAACTTGATTTCCATTTTAGACATACTTTTTAATTAATAAAAGTGATATCATTGTTTAGTCTTTTCATATAAGAGAATATATTTTTATTTCCCTTTTTTAGGAACATGTGCATATTGGAATGTTTCCACGATACTATAGTTGTTTTTTTTATAGATTCTTTTAAAATATATTTAAGATTTAAAAATCATGGAAAAAAGAAAAAGAATGAGATCATTGAGAAACTCAGCAAAGCTCATATATATACACCTATAACATATATCATTGCATACCATCTATATATAATCTGTAAAATGGAAAATATGCAAAGACTATGTTCACTATTTTAGCTTTTCTTTATTCAGTTACTTTATGTAAAACATTATATTTATGAATGTTGACTGTAAAATGTATAAATATTTGTATTTAGCAGCAGAAAATCACCATAGAAATCTGAAAGAAACTCAATGCTCACATATACCCTTGCCATGACATTTTAATTCCATAAAATCTGGAGTGTAGAAATACAACCTTTTGAGTTATGACTTTGGCAATCAGAATTTTCAAGTGATATTTGTGGCCGCAACATGAAACAGGGAGGCAGTTTAATAGTTTAGAAAGATTGTTGCCTTGGATAGTTCCAGCTCTGCCATTTGCTAGCTTTGTGACATTGAGCAAAAAACCATCCTCCCTTGCTCTACATTTCCCATTTGCAAAATGAGAGATAACCATAATCACTCAATGAACCTTAGTTACTAGTTTATTGCAAATATCAAATTAATATGCTAAAATGATGAAACATAAGCAGTTTAGATCTGTTGATTACAACCTCAGTGGAGCTTCTCACACCTACAGATTTGCTGAAGTTAACACAATTCCTGGCAGGTTTCTGGCAATGAGTGGTGAAGTAGATTAATTTGGTATATCATTATATTAAAGGATGCCTTTAGAATTTCACATTTATGGTGAATAGATCTCCCTTCTGTAGCCCATGTGGGACATAGCCTGCATTTGGTTTCTTTTTGTGCTGCCTAAAGAGAAAACTCTGGAGTTCAATGTCCCAGGGTTAGGAAATGCTGTCATGGCAAATGCAGACTTCAGGAATAATCAGTTCATAGGATTTTGCTTTTACTTGGATCTGAGCCAAAACAAATCTGTTCTATCATCTCTTAAATTCATTTTTAGTGATTTTCAATGAAAGAGGGAGTCCTAATCCTAGCCAGTCATGTTCCATTGACCATAAACAAAGCTTCTTCTCAGCCGTATTCCTGGAAGTGGAAGTTCCTTTGTATGTTTTAGCTTTTATTTTATACCCCAAAGCAACAAAAGAGTTTTGAGGATTCTACAAATAGTATGTCAGATTAGGTTAAGCCAGGTAAGACTCCCTATGTTGAGTAATGTGTGAACTCTGGAATGAAAAAAATGAGTTACATAGATGAGGAAGTAGGCAATGCCAGAGGGAATAGTAACTTCAAAGTCAAAGGCTTATTTCAGTAGAATGGTTTGTGGAAATTAAAAATAATTAGTACCTCAAATGATCTAATTATAAATGAGCCTACTTTTTAAACTTAAGAATTGGAATGACATTAATGTCTTTTCATATACTCAATAAATGTCTTGCTTCACATACTGCTTTAGGAATTCAGAATGGGTGATGAATAAGATACCTGATCCCCTAAACATTACATTTTGTTTTGAGGAGGTTATAAACAAGCAAATAAATATGTTAGCTATTATTTTTAGGCACAGTTGTCCCTCCTTATTCACAGGGATACATTCTGAGATCCCTAGTGGATGCCTGAAACCCTAGGATTGTACCAAACCCTATATATACTATATTTTTTCTTTTACATACATATGTATGATGAGGTTTAATTTATAAATTAATCATAGTAAAAGGTGAGCAATAATAACTAATAATAAAACAGAACAATTACAGCAATATACTGTAATAAAATTTATGTGAATGTGGTCCATACTTGTCTCAAAATATCTTGTGCAAATTTAATGTCTTTTTCGTATTAACTTATCATTTGCTGTAGCACTAACTTTTTTAATTTGAGGGGCAACACCACAACTTTTCCTCTGTCACAATTTTAAGAAGATTCATTCTTACTATAAATCTCAGCAACCTTAGGTATTTTATAGTCTTTTAAAATAGCTTTTTTCTTTTTTTCCTGCATCTTTTTCCCTTTCCTTATGGAGTTAAGGACTTTCACCTTTTCACTTAAAGAAAACACTTGACAATTTCTCTTGGCATATCTAAATTGCCAGCATTATCATGGTTGTGCTTTGGAGCCATTATTAAGTAAAATAAGGATTCTTGCACACAAGCACTGCAGTACAGGGACAGTCCATTTGATAACAGAGTTGGGTACTAGGTGACTACAGGGTGGGAGATGCTAGACAAAGAGATGATTCATGACATAGGTGGGTGGAGAAGGATGGAGTGAGCTTTCATCCTGCTACTCAGAACAATACTCAATTTAGAAATTATAAATTATTTCTAAAATTTTTCATTTACTATTTTCAGACCACAAATGATCATGAGAAAATGAAACTGAGTATAAGGAAGGATTAATGTATTAAGAAATGCTTTGTAGAAAATTAATCAGGGCATTTTAATAGAAAATGACTAGAGGAAAAGTCTAAATTATAATGGATGAATTAAGTAATTTGTGAGCTAAATGGCAAAGAAGAGCTGGTGAAGTAAATATCTTAAAGAAAGTAGAAAGCCCTGAAGCTGTTATAGAGGATTAGACAGAGAGCCAAAGAGCTAGAATGAGTGAGCTCAAGTTGAGAGGTGTTCAAGGACCACTTCACTGAATCCTCTGTAGACTATCTTAAGAAATTTAGTTTTGATTCCAATTACAGTGGATTGTTTCAAGCAGACAAGTACCCATATGTAATTTATGAGGAAAAAAGTCACTCACTTTTATGTGGAAGACATTGTAGGGAAAAGAGTTTGGAACCTGAGAGACTAGTGTTTGGTCTGCTTCTGGCTAGAGCTGATAAGAGCTGAAAATGAAGCACTGTCAATGTTTTTCTTCTCAGTAGAAGAAAAAGATTGTGTTTGAAAAAATATTGAACAAATAGAATTCAGACAGATTATATATGGAAAAGTCCAGATGATTCCCTGTGTTTTGGCTTGAATGATTGGGTGAAGGGCAGAACCTTTCCCCTGTGACAGAGAAACCATGAGGAGGAGGTTTGTATTTGAGAAGATGGAGAAATAGAGATGATGGGATTACTTTTGGAATTGGGTGGTTTAAATTGGACATTTAAGACATCTCTTGGTCATTTGGATATAAAGAACTGACCTGCCGTGGTAGAAAAACATGAATTTGTAATCAGATTAAGATTTCAGTCGTGTAGTTTACAAGCATGAAAATTTAAGCACATTAAATTATCTTATCTTCAACATTTTATTTACTAAAGCAAATTATTAATACCAAAACATTGATTTGAGAATTGTGAACTATATTGTGTTTTACCCTCAGGGTTTTTTTTTTTTTGTCATGATTATTATCATATGTGATCTATACTGTGGGGAAAAATTGCAAGTTTCATTTGGGGAGATATTGGCATATAGTATTCTTTTTAAATAGTCTATGGATTTTAATGAGATATAGTGTAAAAACTATATAAGTGGGGGATTAGATGATGAAAGGAAGCTGTCCAAAGGGACACATGAATGATGGTGGTATAGTTCATGCTGAATAGAAAGAGAATCTTGTGAATGAGAAGTTGGAAAAGAAAGGAGGGAAAATGATAGGAGGAAATTTGAGAAGGAAACTGTAGTCAGTTGTTGCAGAGAAGCTAAGCATGTGCTAGAAAAGCATCTGCAGACTATAATGGTATTAGTGCCATTATTGACCTTGTCAGGGCTTCCCAGGTGACACTAGTGGTAAAGAATCCACTTGCTAAGCAAGAGACACAAGAGATGTGGATTTGCTCCCTGGGTTGAGAAGATCCCCTGGAGGAGGAAATGCCAACCCACTCAGTATTCTTGCCTGGAAAATTTCATGGACAGAGGAGCCTGGTGGGCTACAGTTCCTGAGGTTGCAAAGAGTCGGACACGGCTGAGTGACTGAGTGTACACACACACACACACACACACACACACAGACCTTGTGAAGAGTTGTTTCACTCAATATAGAAACTTTGGAAGAAGAGGGACATTTTTCCATTCAGAGAGGTGTAAAAATATAATAATACAAGCATATTTAGTTTAGTGTATTTGTAGAGACAAAGTTGAGATAAATATTTCTTTAGGTAAGATACAAAATCACGTACTTCTGATGGGGGTAAAAGGGCTTGCGTAGGTTATATGATAAAAGAGATGACAGTTGGAATGACTGAGGGTGACAACTTTTCCAAACTCACATGCTTACAAGAGCAGTAAAAATGCTAAAGGACTATGGGAAAATATTGGTTTACACTTATATTCTTTTATATAGTCATTTATATTCTGACACTATATATTGAATATATGTATTCAAAATATTTATTTATATTCTTACACTATATTCTTAAGTCATTATCAGTAAGGATATGATATTAAGGTACATTAAAATTAAATATAAGTCAGTATCTTCTGTGTACAATACATTGTAGTTCACACATTTTTACCAAAAATGATCTACTCCAGAATAAAATCTATTTTTATACATTTCTGATCCAGAAGACATGCTGCTTTTTTAATTGGTGTACAAGGAATTGTTATGTTAGATGATTATGTTCAATTAAGTATAATGAATATAATTAATGTAGTTGCTGTTTTAGGTTCTTGAGTTAATAGTGCCATTAAATGCTGCTGTTTCTGTTGTGGTACTGATTATTATTATAATAGAATAGCAAACTTTGAAATGATAGGAAAGCTAAAAGTGTGACTACTCTTTCAGTAGCAAGTTTATATAGACATTTATATATGTGGTTGTTATTTAATAGCAGATCATAACTTAAATACAGTATAAAATGACAGCTTTTTTAAGTCAATGCATTAACCACTTTAAAACATTTCTTTTTATATATTTAAATAAGTAGTTTTTAAATTGAAATTATAAATATCAAGTTATAGTTAGAGACAAGTATAGATGCCTTTTAACTATTGAAATAAGAAAACATGCATTTAGTTCCTATACAAATTGTTAAGCATCTTTAACATGTCAAATATTTTAAATAAGGTTATATTTTTATTAAATACTTTAATGCTTTAATTTAAAAATTATTTCCATAACATTAGCCATCAATAACAATGCACAATAAAATTTTAATAATAATTGTAATTTGCTTTCCCTTCTACTCATTCTACAGGCAATATTAATGAATATTTCAATACTGATAAATGAAAACCCTCCTTATAGCTTGAAGCAGTGCTGTAAAAGGCACATAATGCTTATTTCTTGGATTTTTTATAGTATAAACAGCATAATTAAATAAAACATTTTTAACATGTTAGAAATCTCTATAATTGATTCTAAGCTATAGCTGTATTATATTACATTGGAAAGTGAAAGGATCCTTATTAAAATTATTTTATATATGTGCTTATTTTAGATATGAACATGCATAATTCCATGTACTTTTATTTCCTGTCATTTTAAGTCTTGCCACATAAGTCTTGTCACATGACTTCTTTTATGTGAGTTAACTAAAAGTTTCTACTTATGTTTTAAAAGAATAAGATATCTCATTTAATATTTATTTACTTAACTTTGAAAAGCATTTTACACCATCTTTATAGTAGTAAATATTGGTGGCTTTTTTTCTTTAAAAATGCATTTTTCCTTGTGTTTGAGATTTCTAAGTGGTATTTTAGAGTCCAATTTCACAATTTGTTTTCTGTAAAATGGAGGTAACTCTCTTCTGCACTGGGTGTTGAGAGTGGATCTGGCGTTCTTTTATCAACATGTAAACTTTTCTCTGTTGGAGAAAAAATGCTGTTTCTGTTCTTTTTTTTTCTCAAGGAAAAAAATAGTCTAAAACTGAATATGGGTGAGATATCATAATTGTCAAGACTTTTGGTGCAATGTTTTGAAAAGGTAGAGTATTTAGAATCATTTGACCTCATGGATATTTACAACCCAAATCTGTCTGAATTATTAACTCTAAAAGCACTTTTCAGTATCCTTTCATATAAAACAAAAAGGTTAGAATAAATTTGTATTTTTCAGACTATGATCTTTTAATCCCTCCAAGGCAGGGACCCCACAGGTGGTTGTGTGTTGTGTAAATGCACGTGAGTGCCATTGGCAACCTAGTCTTCTTACAGAACCAGGTTCTGAATGTAACTCAGAGGGGAGCAGACAATAGGAACAAGTAGTTAAGTTTCAGAACCCCAAGCTTCAGATTCAATCATAAAAGAAATATAAATGTTATACTGGGTACATGTGTGTCTAATCGCTCAGTCATGGCTGACTCTGTGGCCCCACGGACTCTGTTCCGTCAGGCTCTTCTGACCATGGAATATTCCAGGTAAGAATATTGGAGTGGGTTGCCATTTCCTCCTCCAGGCAATCTTTCTGACCCAGGGATACAACTTATGTCTCTTATATCATCTGCACAGGTCAGGACAATTCTTTAGCACTGAGTCACCTGATAAGCCCATTATGAGTTCAGTTCAGTTTAGTCACTCAGTCCTGTCTGACTCTTTGTGACCCCATGGATTGCAGCACACCAGGCCTCCCTGTCCATCACCAACTCCCGGAGTTTACTCAAACTCATGTCCATTGAGTCGGTGATGCCATCCAACTATCTCATCCTCTGTCATCCTCTTCTCCGGCCTTCAATCTTTCCCAGCATCAGGGACTTTTCAAATGAGTCAGTTCTATGCATCAGGTGGCCAAAGTATTGGAGTTTCACCTTCAACATCAGTCCTTCCAATGAATATTCAGGACTGACTTCCTTTAGGATGGACTGGTTGGATCTCCTTGCTGTCCAAGGGACTCTTAAGCATCTTCTCCAACACCTCAGTTCAAAAGCGTCAATTCTTTGGTGCTCAGCTTTCTTTATGGTCCAACTCTCACATCCCTACATGACTATTGGAAAAACCGTAGCTTTGACTAGATGGACATTTATTGGCAAAGTAATGTCTCTGCTTTTTAATATGCTTTCTAGGTTTGTCATAACTTTCCTTCCAAGGAGTAGAAACGTCTTTTGATTTCATGGCTGCAATCACCATCTGCAATGATTTTGGAGCCCCCCCCAAATAAAATCTGTCACTGTTTCCTTCGTTTCCCCATCTATTTGCCATGAAATGATTGGACCAGGTTCCATGATCTTAGTTTTCTGAATGTAGAGCTTTAAGCCAACTTTTACACTCTCCTCTTTCACTTTCATCAAGAGGCTCTTTTGTTCTTTACTTTCTGCCATAAGGGTGGGGTCATCTGCATATCTGAGGCTATTGATATTTCTCCCAGCAATCTTATTTCCAGCTTGTGCTTCCTCCAGCCCAGCATTTTTCATGATGTACTCTGCATGTAAGTTAAATAAGCAGGGTGACAATATACAGCCTTGATGTACTCCTTTCCCAATTTGGAAAAGCCCATTATACTTGGTAGAAATGACCAATTACTTGAATTTACTCACTTGTAGAAACCCATCTAGGCTTTTTCTGTGTGTATGTAAAAATAGTTAAAATTATTGAAAAATTTTATTTGTTTGTTTAATACAATTCAGGGTTTTATTTTTACTTGAATTGCTTTTGGCAAGTTATTTTAACATAAACTTTTCTTTTCTTTCCTGTTTTAAATTTCAACAAAGGTTTTTGTAGTTTTTCCCTTCTTTAATATCTACAGCATCTCTAGCTCTATTTGTATTCTAATTTATAATATTGTGTATTCCCATGTTGTCTTTAGGTTCTTCATTGATTTTGTCAGAAATTTTCAAATTAATTTTGTTATATATATTATTCAACTTTTACTGCTGAATCTATTTTCTATATATTATCTTATTTAAAGATATTTATATTTAATCTTCATTTTTATCTCATTAAAGAGCCTTCTTATATTCATTCTGTTTCCTTTGTGCTTCATTTATATATCCTCTTATTTGTCATTTTTTTACCAGTTTTACACTTTCTGTTCTGTTTAAGACATCTTTGCCTAATACAGTGTCATGAATGTATTCTCAACTATGTCCTTCTGGAATCTTTCAGTTCAGTTCTGTTGCTCAGTTGTGTCCGACTCTTTCTGACCCCATGAACCGCAGCATGCCAGGCCTCCCTGTCGATCACCAACTCCCGGAGTCTAACCAAACCCATGTCCATTGAGTTGGTGATGCCATCTGACCATCTCATTCTCTGTTGTCCCCTTCTCCTCCTGCCCTCAATCTTTCCCAGAATCAGAGTCTTTTCAAATGAGTCAGTGCTTTGCATCAGGTGGCCAAAGTATTGCAGTTTCAGCTTCAAAATCAGTCCCTCCAATGAACACCCAGGACTGATCTCCTTTAGGGTGGACTGGTTGGATCTCCTTGCAGTGCAAGGGACTCTCAAGAGTCTTCTCCAACACCACAGTTCAAAAGCATCAATTCTTCATTGTTCAACTTTCTTTATAGTCCAGTTTTCATATCCATACATGACCTCTGAAAAACCATAGCCTTGACTAGACAGACTTTTGTGGACAAAGTAATGTCTCTGCTTTTTAATATGCTGTCTTTAGTTTGACTTCATATTTTGGTTTATGATTCATCCTGAATAATTCTTAGAATGTGGTGAGAGAAGTGTCAGGTTGGGATTTCCAGTTGCTATAGCACCATTTATTGAGAGTATGTTCTTTCTCCCCACTGAATTGTTTTGAGCCTTTATCCGATGGCCATAGTAGAAAGGGTCTACTTCTGTGCTCTCAGTGTACTGATGTGACTACCATACAGCCTTAATTAATCTGACTATACTATCTATGTAGTCATTTATCAAGTGACATAATGTCCATGTTCCTTTAGATCTAAATGTGTATTGAATTACTCAAACTGTCTTTTTTGTGTGTGTATTTCATTAATTTGTCTTTTTCTGGATATGGTTTATTTTATTTAAATTTCAAAAACCTTGGTATAGTGATGTTCATAATATCATTTTTAATCTTTTTTACTAATTGGTAAATTGTTTCATGCTACTTAATTTTCCTGATCAGTATTGCTAGGGAATTACACTTCTGATACTTTTTCAAAAAAAGTAAACTTTTGATTTACCTGTTTTATTTTGTTTTGTTCGGTTTTTTTTTCCTTGTGGTCTTTTTTATTTTAATTTTATTTATTTATTTATTTATTTATTTTCTTTACATTATTGTGTTGTTTTTGCCATACATTGACATGAATCTGCCATGGGTATACATGTGTTCCCCTTCCAGAACCCCCCTCCCACCTCCCTCCTGATTCCATCTCTCTGTTTCATCCCAGTGCACCAGCCCTGAGCACCCTGTATGTACCCCAGTGTTCATCGCCGCATTGTTTAAAACAGCCAGGACATGGAAGCAACCTAGATGTCCACCAACTGACGAATGGATAAGAAAGCTGTGGTACATATACACAATGGAATATTACTCAGCCATTAAAAAGAATCCATTTGAATCAATTCTACTGAGGTGGACGAAATTGGAGCCTATTATACAGAGAGAAGTAAGCCAGAAGGAAAAACAACAATACAGTATACTAACGCATATATATGGAATTTAGAAAGATGGTAACAGTAACCCTGTATGCAAGACAGCAAAAGAGACACAGATGTATAGAACAGTCTTTTGGACCCTATAGGAGAGGGCAAGGGTGGGATGATATGGGAGAACGGCATTGAAACATGTAAATTATCATATGTGAAATCAATTGCCAGCCCAGGTTTGATGATTTATCTGTTTTAAATGTTTGTTACTCTATTGACTACTTCCCTTATATTTATAATTTTGTTCCTTCTAATATTTGTGAGATTTATTTCCTCTTTTTGGTCTGTGTTTTTGAAGTAGGAGTTCTTATCATTGATTTTAATCTGACTTCTTTTTCTGATATGTATTTAAATGGTTAATCACTAAGAGCAGTGCTTTAGATGCTTATGCACAAACTTAATCAGTTGCATCATCCAGGCCAAAGGTTTTGAATTTTATTGAAAATTACTTAATGAATCAGTATGCTATCTATGTTGGTGATGGTTTCACGTGTACTAGAGCACAGTGTGTTTTGTGAAGTTGTTGGCAATAGTGTTTTTCCCCTGGAGAAGAAAGTGGCAGCTTGCTGCAAAACTCTTTCCTAGGAAATCCCGTGGACATAGGGGCCTGGCAGGCTGTAGTCCATGGGGTCACAAAAGAGTTGGGACTAAATAACTAAGTGACAACAACGATATACATATTGCTTCCAGTTGATTCAGATTTGTTCAAATCTTCCATGATCTCACTAAGTTTTTCCTCTACTTGGATCTATCAATTACTGAATGTGAACTGTTATCATCTTCAAATATGATTGTGAATATTACTTCTCCATTTAATTTTATTTTCTCATATATACTGATGCTGTATTATTAGGTTCTGATGTTTTTTGTTTGTTTAACTGCTAAGTCATGCATGACTCTTTTGCAACCCCATGGACTATAGCTTGCCAGGCTCCTCTGTCCATGGGATTTTCCAGGCAAGAATATTGGAGTGTGTTTCCATTTCCTTCTCCAAGGGGTCTTCTTCACCCATGGCTCAAACCCACACCTCTGGTGCCTCCTGCTATGGCAGGCAAATTCTTTACCACTGAACCACCTGGGAAGCCCAATTATTAACATTAGTTAGATCCAAATTCATATTTTATCCATGTGGTTGCAATGGCATCTCTCTCTCTAATTGCTCCTGTGGCCATATTGGGGGGTACTATTAATATGTTGAGGGGAAGTGTCACAGAAGAAGCTTAGGAATAGCTTCTAATAGGAATAGCTGAGCTTCCTATTTGAATAGGTTGGCTCTGTATTTTGCTACAAGTCAAAAAGTTGACAGAAGCTGCTTTATAGCCAATAAAGGGTTACCTTCAAGGACATTATCAAGAGAAAAAAAATTATAAAAATATTTTATTATGCATTCAATTATTTAACTGTCCTGGGTCTTAGTTGTGGCACTGGAATCTTTAGTTCCAGCATGTGGGATATAGTTTCCTGACCAGGGATCGAATCGGGCCCCTGCATTGTGAGTGCTGGATCTTAGGTCACTGGACCCCAGGAAAGTCCCAAAAGAACATCTTTGAAAGGGACCATACTGTGAGTAATGCACCTGGTCTTCCACTTAAGATGGAACACATACTAGTTCAAGGTAAGAATGTTCATGGATAGTAACAAATCATCTGGCTGGCCATTGAAGTGCTTGAAAGGAAAAATCCCTGGAAAATATATGATGGCATCTGAAGTCAATATGTGAAGATCTTTGTATCTCATTTTTTATTTTTTCCTTTCTTCCTTTATTTATTTATTTAATTTTCTTTACTTTATTGTGTTGGTTTTGCCATATAATGACATAAAACCACCATGGGTTTACATATGCTCCCCCTCCAGAACCCCCCTCCCTCCTCCCTCCTGATTCCTTCCCCATGGGACATCTCGGTGCACCAGCCCCGAGCATCAACCCTGGGCTGGCGATTGATTTCACATATGATAATTAACATGTTTCAATGCCATTCTCCCATATCATCCCACCCTTGCCCTCATCCACAGAGGCCACGAGTCTGTTCTATACATCTGTGCTCCTTTTGCTATCTCGCATGCAGGGTTCTCGTTACTATCTTTCTAAATTCCATATATATGTGTTAGTATACTGTATTGTTGTTTTTCCTTCTGGCTTACTTCACTCTGGATAATGGGCTCCAGTTCCGTCCATCTGAGTAGAACTGCTTCAAATGAATTATTTTTTAATGCTGAGTAATATTCCATTGTGTATATGTACCACAGCTTTCTTATCCATTCGTCAGTTGATGGGCATCTAGGTTGCTTCCATGTCCTGGCTATTGTAAACAATGCAGCGATGAACATTGGGGTGCACGTGGCTCTTTCAATTCTGGTTTCCTCGGTGTATATGCCCAGCAGTGGGATTGCCGGGTCATATGGCAGGTCTATTTGCAGCTTTTTAAGGAACCTCCACACTGTTTTCCATAGTGGCTGTACTAGTTTGCATTCCCACCAACAGTGTAAGAGGGTTCCCTTTTCTCCACATCCTCTCCAGCATTTATTGCTTGTAGACTTTTGGATGGCAGCCATTCTGACTGGTGTAAAGTGGTACCTCATTGTGGTTTTGATTTGCATTTCTCTGATAATGAGTGATGTTGAGCATCTTTTCATGTGTTTGTTAGCCATTTTTATGTCTTCTTTGGAGAAATGTCTGTTGAGTTCTTTGGCCCACTTTTTGATTGGGTCGTTTATTTTTCTAGAATGGAGCTGCAGGAGTTGCTTGTGTATTTTTGAGATTAATTGTTTGTCCGTTGCTTCATTGGCTATTATGTTCTCCCATTCTGAAGGCTGTCTTTTCACCTTGCTTATAGTTTCCTTTGTTGTGCAGAAGCTTTTAATTTTAATTAGGTCCCATTTGTTTATTCATGCTTTTATTTCCAATATTCTGGGAGGTGGGTCATAGAGGATCCTGCTTTGGTTTATGTCGGAGAGTGTTTTGCCTATGTTATCCTCTAGGAGTTTTATAGTTTCTGGTCTTATGCTTAGATCTTTGATCCATTTTGAGTTTATCTTTGTGTATGGTGTTAGAAAGTGTTCTAGTTTCATTCTTTTACAAGTGGCTGTCCAGTTTTCCCAGCACCACTTGTTAAAGAGGTTGTCTTTTCTCCATTGTATATTCTTGCCTCCTTTGTCAAAGATAAGGTGTCCATAGATGCGTGGATTTATCTCTGGGCTTTCTATTCTGTTCCATTGATCTATGTTTCTGTCTTTGTGCCAGTACCATACTGTCTTAATGACTGTGGATTTGTAGTATAGCCTAAAGTCAGGTAGGTTGATTCCTCCAGTTCCATTCTTCTTTCTCAAGATTGCTTTGGCTATTCGAGGTTTTTTGTATTTCCATACAAATTGTGAAATTATTTGTTCTAGTTCTCTGAAAAAGACCTCTGGTAGCTTGATAGGAATTGCATTGAATCTATAGATTGCTCTGGGTAGTATACTCATTTTCACTATATTGATCCTTCCAATCCACGAACACGGTACATTTCTCCATCTGTTTGTGTCCTCCTTGATTTCTTTCATCAGTGTTCTATAGTTTTCTATATACAAGTCTTTTGTTTTTTTAGGTAGAAATACTCCTAAGTATTTTATTCTTTTTGTTTCGATGGTGAATGGAATTGTTTCCTTAATTTCTCTTTTTAATCACCACAGAAAATATTCACCATGAAAAAGTATTGAGCAGCGAGGTACTTGTCGCATTACCCACCACATAGCGGCACACTGGCTGCACTGGGAACACTCCACCCTGGCCTGAAGGCGTTCAGTCTGTAACACTTGTAGTTTTGACTCAATACAACATCCCCTCCTGAAAGGTCTTAGTCTTGAAGACCTTTACTATGAACAAGACCTGCTGTATGCCTAATTTGAAACCCATGCACACTATGAAGAAGTACCCACTTCTGTGAGGAAAGCGGCCTCTGATACCCGCAAACTGAAGAATGCTCTTCCCTCTGTGAAATTAGTTTCTTTAGACATCTTTTCACTCACGCATCACAGGTTCACACTATCTTCATTTGTATATAGGAACTGGTACTTTAAAATCATATGTAACATGTTAAGCATGTATTATAAAGTATAAGAAAATAAATCGTTTATTAATTAAAACCCATATATGAATATATACTATATTAATACATGTTTTAATATGTCATATATAAATGAATTTGAAATTTATCAGTTCTTTCTTTGTTATTACTGCAGTCTTTCATATACTGATGATGTGACACTGTTTGGGGCGGTATTTTTTAAACTGCACGTATTTGACTCAGACTAACCTATTGCATTTCCGTTCCCATGTATTGCAGCTACTAATATATTTAGATTATGTTAGCTTTCTTCACAGTGGATTGAAAGTCTTCTTCCCTTCATTAAAATTTCCTTCTGGTTTAACTGTGTCATTTTTGCATCTCTTCTTCTAACAGTTAATCATTCATATTTTTAGCGTGTATACTTAAAATCTAAAGTCAGTTAATTTTTTCACATGCCATGCAAAAAGCAAAAACATCAAGAAATTTATAATTACTACATCCCTAGTTTTATTAAATTGAGAGATGCTTGCTCCTTTTAAGAAAAGCTATGACTGATCTAGACAGTATATTAAAAAGCAGAGGTATTACTTTGCCAACAAAGGTCCCTCTAGTCAAAGCTATGGTTTTCCCAGTAGTCATGTTTGGATGTGAGAGCTGGACCATAAAGAAAGCTGAGCACCAAAGAATTTATGCTTTTGAACTGTGATGTTGGAGAAGACTCTTGAGAGTCCCTTGGGCTGCAAGGAGATCCAACCAGTCCATCCTAAAGGAAATCTGTCCTGAATATTCATTGGAAAGACTGATGCTAAAGCTGAAACTCCAATACTTGGGCTGTCTGATGTGAAGAACTGACTCATTGGAAAAGACCCTGATGCTGGGAAAGATTGAAGGCAGGAGGAGAAGGGGACAACAGAGGATGAGATGGTTGGATGGCATCACTGACTCAATGGACAGGAGTTTGAGGAAGCTCCAGGAGTTGGTGGTGGACCAGGAAGCCTGGCGTGCTGCAGTCCGTGGAATCACAAACAGTGCAACACGACTGGGAGACTGAACTGAAAACTGAAAACCTCCCTAGTTTACGTTTTACCATGCTTAGTAATTTAGTTCTAGTGTCTCTAATGAATTATGTTTAGGCCAGCTCTGGGTTTTGTTTTGTTTGCTTTTTTTTTTTTTGTATTTATAAACAAATCTTTATTGTCCAAATTTTGAAAAATAAACTCAGTGCAGTTACATTTCTATGGTTTAGCTTCCTATCAACATGTTTATTACATTTTCTTTTGACCTCCATTATTGCTCTGGAGAAATCAGTTATCATTTAATTCTTCTTCCTCTTGTAGAAAACCTTTTATTCTCGATGGTTGCTATATGACTCTTTACCTTCACTGTTTAATGGTGGTTTAATATTTAAGTGACTAGACATGAATTTATTTGTATTTATTCTGATTCCGGTGTTTTAGACTTTCTGAATTTGAAGTATGGTGATTTTCATTTACTGGCTCTACTAATTTTTTTATCCATGCTGAAAAACTCTGTGACAAATACCTTGGATCTTCTACTTTTTTCTCAATTTATCTCACTCTATATTATGTATTTTTCATTTATTTGTTTCTCTATGCTCCATTATGTATAGTTTCTTTGTTTCTAGTTTCAATTTTATTAATTCCTGTTTTAGCTCCATCTAACCTGATGTTTTACATCACCATTACTTAAAAATTTGTGAGTATATGTGTTTGTGTACTGTAGAATTTCCGTTTTACTAACTATCAAGGTTGCCTAACTATTTATAATATAATACTTCAAGGTTCTCATTTTTCAGTTTACTTTCCTTACTTTATGTCTTTAAACATTGAAATATAATGGTGTTGCATTTTTTTAAATGATTTTTAAGTTTGGGAGTACCTGTAGGGTTGGTTCTGTTGTTAGTTATTACAGATGACTCTTACTCAAGCAGGCTTTTTTATGTATTTTGTAATTTTGGATTTTGAGTACGTCATTCTACCTGTGGTAATTCTTGAGGATGGATTGCATGGCTCTTCCAGAAGAAATTGTGCTTGATCTTATCAGGTTCCTGGGAGCACTGCAAGCCAGATTTCTCTTAAATTTTAAGATCCGGAGTTAGCACTGTTAAGTTTGGACTCACACTGTTGCTAAACAATGTTAAAGTGCCAATTATATCTCAGAAGGGATTTTTTTAATTTAATATCACTATGTAACAAATCAGATTTAGAACTTTCTTTATGATCTGCTTTGCTTTGGTGTAGTTTTCTTTCTTTCTTTTTTATTTTTTCTTTCTTATTTATTTCTTTCTTTTCTCAGGCATTTATTTCATCCTAAAATTAGCTTTGTGTGTGTTTTTTTTCCAGTCCATATCTTTACCTTTCACACACTCCTGATATTTTTATGTGAAAGGGATAATGCCTTTTTTTTTTCTCTTCTGTGATGGCCTCTGGCAACTTTATTCCTTTTAATGTTTCTAGAACCACATTCCATTATGTCCCCTGGCCTCTGTTAATTTGCTTCAGACATATATATCTGAAAGCATATTAAATTATTTTACCTAGCATTTTATGTTTGCCATAATCAGGTTTTCATATCAGATATCATCTGAATAAATAGTGTTGATGCTATAAAATTTTTAGTACCTCTGGAATATATAATTTTAATGTCCCATCTAATTCCCTACAATTTATGATGCTTTCACTTTTTGTAACTAGTCATTAATATATAAATAATTGTTTATAGTACAAATAAATACTTTAAGAATCCAAGTATACATAAATAGCCAAACAAATACCAAGTCTGTACAAGGCAGCCTAAATTATTAATGTTTGGATTCATTCACTATAAATGTTTGTTTCCCTCATCTTTAACCACCTTACCTATAAAAACAATTATGGATTTTTCTTATTCTGGAAGAATGCCTTATAATTTTGGCTCTGTGATACAAACTCAAATAGTGCAATGACTCCTTGGCTTGAAGTCTGAAGTATAAGCATGAAAATCATTATAGTTTGTTGACTTTTGATGTTAAAATTGAATTTTTACTTTGTTAGTGTGAAAATTTAAATATTGTCTAAGAAAATCACAAGAATATGGAAAATTTTAAGGCATTGTGTGAACTTTAATAAAAAGACTACCTAATGGTCCACATATTAATTTGGATGATCATTAACATCATCATTGATCTTTCTGTTAAACTCAGTTGTATACAGTATTAATTATATTTATGATGGCTCTGTAATGCTATCGTTTTATATATTGTCCAAAGAATATCAATATTCATGTTTGAAGAAATTGCCTATAAAGCAAGTCAGAATAGTGTATATGATGCTAAGATCCCTGTTTTTTAATATCTTGTTTTCTCTTCTGTTTGTCTGTATTCCTTCCTTCTTCTTCCACTTTTCCATCATTTTTTCTGTTTTTCTGTTGCTTTATTTAGTATCATCACTTGTTACCTCATGCCTTGCCCTCTTCAGATTCTTTTTTCTAAAGTGCCAAGATTCGTTTTTACCTTTACAAATAACTGCAAAATAAAGACTGGCAACTCTTCAAAGTAACATTAAATTATTAAAAAATTAAATTTTTAATAATTTAATGTTACATACAGGCTTACTCATATCGCCATTAAAAAATTATGTATTTCTAATCATAACTTTGAAAACTTGCCTGTCTTAAGTTCAAAATGTATGTTCCAAATAATTTTATTCTTTTTTCCTCTATCCAAGCCCTGTTCTTATAGAGGTGGTGCTTTATATTATTATTGGCACTATTTTGAATGTTTGTGTCCTCCTAAATTCATATGTTTAAAACCCATGGACCAAAGTGATAATAGGAAGTAGATCCTTTGGAAAGTGATTGGGTCATGAGGGTGGAGCCTCCATGACTGAGGTTAGTGTCCTTACAAGAGACCTAACAGAAATATTCTACTTCCCTCCATCATGTGGGGACACAGCAAAACAGTGCCAACTGTGAACATGAAAGCTATCTCTCATCAGATACTGAACCTGCCAGCATTTTGATCCTGGCCCTCCCAGCCCCCAGAATTGTGAGGAATCTATTATTGTTATTTTTAAGCCACCCAATCTGTGGTATTTTGCTAATGTAGCCTGAATTGACACAGACAATCAAATACAATTGTTTAATGCTTTCTCTAAATTCTATTCTTTATCTTAGCCATTATGGGTTTAAATATTTGCCTATGCTAATACAAAAACATGAAACCAATTATTTACTTTAAACTAATATTTGAACAGCACCTTATAACTTGTAAAACAATTTCAGGTGTATTATTTTAACTTTGTACACAGATAGAATTACCCACATTTTATGTATGGAGAAACTGGCAATAAAAAGGTTAAATAATTTACCTAAGAAAATAAAACAGGAAATTTCAAAGTTTATTGGATCTTTATTTACCTATAACAATTCCTAGCCCACCTAAGATTATGAATAACTACTTGCTATATGAATAAAATAAGACAGAGGTACATTTATCTCAAAACTCTTGTTTGGTAACTCTCTGATTTTGTACAATTTCTTTTGAGTATTCTGAACCTGAGTTAAACTATCTGAAATTCAAAAATAATAGTTTCTTTTTAAAAGAATTGCTATGATCTTTAAATAGAATAGCACATATAACATAATTAACAATACATAACTGAACTTTCTTCCTCTTTTATCCATAGTCGTAGTTTTTAGCATCCCAGGCCATAAAAAATCTGTAGATTCTGAAGTCTATCCTTTCTCTAAACCAAGTATTTTTCTTTTCTACTACATTATTTGTTTAATCTCTGCAAATTGTGTCATTAATATTTATCATCTTCAAAGTAAAGACAAAATATGGAACCTTTGGTCATAAAATGGGACTACATTTACATGTATGCAGATTGTAAATATTTATTTATTTTAATATCCATTTCCATAAAATGGCTATGTCAAATTAGGTCTAAATCTTAGTGTTTAATTGGATTTAAAAGCTAAAATTCATTTTAAAAATTGGCCTATTTAGTAACCACATAAAACATCTATCCACAAATATTCATATTCTTAAAAGGAATTAGAGATAATCACAAGAGAAAATAAACTGCAGAGATATTCCCCCCTAAGATCCAAGTAGAACCATTATCATTGACATTTACTGAAACATACATTGTTCTGGGAGACAGACATATTTGACAGTTTATATAGAAAAACTGCTACCACGGATGCAAGATCCTATTCTCTTGATCCTTCTTATCTAATTATTTTTTACCTGTGTACTTAAACATGGGGCTTCCCAGATGGCTCAAGCCATCAAGGTAAAGAATCCACCTGCAATGCAGGAGACTCAGGAGACAAGAGTTCTATACCTGGGTCAGGAAGATCCCCTGGAGGAGGAAATGGCAACCCAGTCCCCTGTTTTTGCCTGGAGAATCCCATGGACAGAAAAATCTGGCAGGCTACAATCTATTGGGTTGCAAAGAGTCAGAAAAAACTGAGCACAGTGGCACATGCAATTAGCACGTAATGGAATTAGCATAAACTTAAACAAATCAAATATCAAAATCAGACCCATGTTGAACAGGTATACTCTTTCCTAGGTGATTTAGTTTCTAGTTGGGGTTTCTGAGACCTGACCTCCAGCTCATATTATGTAAGAACGATCCTGCCTCTTCTTTCAAGAATAACTTGGTTTTCTGCACAGCTTGTAAAGCCTCAAAACACTCTTGCAAAAAATCCCTGGTTAGGTACCTAATGTGAGACTCAAAAATTGTCTGTATCTCAAATTATATGTCTATATCTCAAACTTAATTTTATTAATCAACTTGTTAATAGTGCCTAATCTTTGTCATGTATCTTTAAGCACTTCTTATAGGCATATATGGGTTTCCTAGGTAGCTCAGCTGGTAAAGAATCTACCTGCAATACAGGAGACCTCCACTGGATCCCTGATTTGGGAAGATCCCCTGGAGGAGGGCATGGCAACCTACTCCAGTATTCTTGCCTGAGGAATCCTCATGGACAGAGGAGCCTGGTGGGCTACAGTCCAAGGGGTTGCAGAAAGTCAGACACGACTCAGCGACTAAGCACAGCACAGCACATATGGCATATATACTTCTTTTTATACATTATTTCCCTGATGACTCAGTGGTAAAGAATCCACCCGCTAATGCAGGAGATCTGGGTTTGATCCCTGGGTTGGAATAATTCTCTGAATAAGGAAATGGCAACCCACTCCAGTAATCTTGCCTGGGAAATCCCATGGACAGAGGAGCCTGGCAGGCTCCATGTACATGGGGTCACAAAAGAGTCAGAAATGACTTGGGGACTAAACGATACATTATTGAACTGCCTTGACTGAAAAAGGCATTCTGTAGTCTTTTCTTTAATGCTTATTATTATGTGCCATGTACTGGCTAGACATTGAAGATACAGAAATAAAGAAGACATTGTTCTTTCCTGTATGTGCCAATGAATAACATACTCTTAAAGCCTTTTATCTTCTTTTTTTGATTCCTTAATTGTTTGGGTATAAATAACATATGTTCAGACATACTTGTGACTTTTATAAAAAGAGACAGGCCATGTAGCCTCTAGAAATTGCCTGTTAACTTGGATATTTACAATAGAAGGATATAATTTGCATAATTAACCCAGGACCTGAGATGAACTGTACTTCTTGCAAGGTTATCATTCCATAAATAGTTCATTTTCTTACAGTTGAGTTAATTCTAGAAGGTCAGAGGAGTGGTAAAAGATAAAATTAATCCACATTACTGATAAAATAAGGGCTTAATTTGCTTAATCATAAGACACTGGAACACTTTAATGTTGTGAATTCAGACAGGAAAGTTTCAGAGGGCTGCTATTGTCCACCTCGTGCTTAAGACTGCAGTAGATTGAAGTCAAATCAAAGAATGTCTTAGAACCAAACGTCTTTACACTGTATGAGTTAATTGAACTGAGTCAACTACTTTGCTGATGGCACTGTTATATTACTCTTCAAAGTGAAAAGTAAATTCTCCAGATACTAATTTCTAGGGAAATTGTAAGTTTTAAGTAAAGTGGGATTTCCAAAAGTCATTATAATGTTCATTCACCCAGCACTTGTCTACTTATCATCTCAATTACATGCTTTTTTGCCATTTGCTTCTCTTGGAGCCAATTTTTTTTTTACTTTGGGAGCTGAAATTTAGGCCTGTTCCTAACATCCTCTTCTTTAGAGAGAGGTATCGCAGATGACTTATTATCTTCTTATTGTCAAGAAAAAGGCAACTATTTAATTATTGTTATTGTTGACAGAGGAGTCTGGAGGGCTACAGTCCATGGGGTTCCAGAGAGTTGGATTCAACTTGGCTACTCATACTTTCACTTTCACTTTGCTGTTGACGGAAGAGATTTTGAGAGGTACATTTTTCTTTATTTACATCCTTGACCTCTTGGTATTTCTATACTTTCGGTACCCAAGTGACTTCCTATTAGATATTTTCTTTGAGTTTCTCAGTAAATAACTCAAACCTGACATGTTAAACTGAACCAAACATGTTTGTTTATTGGTTAGATTTTGTAATAACAAACTACCCAATTTTCACATTGAATTGTGAAAACTAACATTTCTTGTTTCCATTATATGAAAGGCAAACATCAATTGTGTCTCTACTGAGCTTGATTGGAGTCTCTTGGACCACTCTCTGGGTGTTGTCATTGCAGATGGTAGGAATGCAGGACCTCAAGCCATATTTCACAGTAACATTTCAAACTTGCTTGGATGAGATCATGATAGAATCATGTCTACTCACATTTCTTTGACCAACACTTACCATGTGACTAAGCTCAAAGTCAATGAAATCGGTCTTATATTCCTCTTCAAGGGCAGGTGATATAACAATGAGTGGAAATCCATGGTCCTATTACAGAAAGAAAGAATGACCAGCCAGGAGTATAAATTCAATGTACCATAACGATTTTATGGTCCTCTCACAAAATTGCACATCTTGTTGATCATGTTTTTGACCATGATATGTTTAAGTTAATCCTTCTGAAATTCTGTTTATTTCACCAAACAAAATTAATTGACCACTGAGAATTTCATGATGCCCTGTTTTCAAGTGTCCACTACAATTTTTTCATCCGATTGCTAGCTCCTAATTTTAGCCATCATATCCTTTATCATTTGAGTAATTTCCACCATTTCTTTTCTAACTTGATTGATTTAAGGTGTTCCTTAAATCTTTTTTCCCCACTGAATAAAATTCTTATTTCAAAAAAATGTACTATGGGATATCATTCCTCAATTTAGTATTATTTTCTCTGGTTCCTATGACTTGGTGGGAAAAGTCTTTAAGCCAGAACATAAGGACCTTCTGGGCCTTTTTAGACATATGCCTGATTTAGTAGTCCAGCCAAGTTTGCAACCTTCCCACTCATCCATGCTACCTTTTGGCTAGTGCAAAACTGTTTCTCAGAGCACTTTCCCTTAGAACTATCCTTTCCTTTGTCTACCCTGTCTACTTCCTTCTACATGGTGCTGATATAGCCCCATTCCCAGGGATGGTTTCAAGTCTGTCCTTGTAACAACCACAGGTTGTTGTGTTAATGATCTGCACTGTGGTCTCAGCCCTTTGAACATACACACATAAAGTATTTGTACTTTATTGCAAGTAACAAGCAGATGTATGTGTTTCATGCCAGACTATGAATATTAAAGGGACATTCATGACATAATGGAATAAGAACTCTCAAATGCTCTTTGTCTTTTCTGTACATGAATATTCACAAAGACTGTTTAATTTTATTTTTGAGAAGTATTTTCATAGTATCAGACATTTTTATAGTATGATATTTAAAATGCTTTGATTTTTGTAACTTGGCATAGGAAATGGCAACCCACTCCAGTACTGTTGTCTGGGAAATCCTGTGGTCAGAGGAGCCTTGTGGACTGTAGTCCATGCGTTCTTAAAGAGTTGGACCTGACTGAGTGCACACCACACACACGCACGCACGCACACACACCATCTGGGAATTAATTGGAACATAAAACAACTTTTGGCTTCCCAGATGGCACAGTGGTAAAGAATCTGCCTGCCAGTGCAGGAGTTGCAGGAGACACAGGTTCAATCCATGGGTTGGGAAGATCCCCTGGAGAAGTAAATGACAATCCACTTCAGTGTTCTTATCTGGAAAGTCACATGCGCAGAGGAGCCCAGTGTGCTATAGTCCGTGGGTTGCAAAGTGTTGGACATGACAGAGAACACATGCATGCAACCCCATCTTTTAGCTAATGTTACCCGAGTCAAGGTCCAGATAGAGCTTCCTTTTAGTGAATTCTTTTTTTTTTTCTCATTAAACATTTTTTAATGGGTCTCAAATTCTGTGACAGATTTTTGGTCAAGTTGTTTTCATTAAAAAGTACTGATTTTAAAAACTAATAACTTAAACTGCCACACACAAAACATATGGTCCACAAAAACATTCTCCTTTCCTTCTGAAGGTTTTACGATGCATTGTTATCATTAACCAGTCTTTTACTATTAAACTTAAATGGCCAATTGAGACAAACAGTTCTGAGACCGTTCTTCCACCACTGATTAAGACTGGGGTGGCAGGTATTGGGGATAATATTCATTTAGCCTTCTGAGCTTTCTGGGCAGACTTGGTGACCTTGCCAGCTCCAGCTGCCTTCTTGTCCACTGCTCTGACGACACCCACAGCGACTGTCTGTCTCATGTCACGCACAGCAAAACGGCCCAGGGGAGGGTAGTCAGAGAAGCTCTCGACACACATGGGCTTGCCAGGAACCATATCAACGATGGCAGCGTCACCAGATTTCAGGAATTTAGGGCCATCTTCCAGCTTTTTCCCAGAACGACGATCAATCTTCTCCTTCAGCTCAGCAAACTTGCAGGCAATATGAGCTGTGTGACAATCCAGCACAGGTGCACAGCCAGCACTGATTTGGCCTGGATGGTTCAAAATAATCACCTGAGCTGTGAAGCCAGCAGCTTCCATGGTGGATCATTTTTGCTGTCACCGGCCACATTGCCACGACGACCATCTTTGACAGAGACGTTCTTGACACTGAAGCCCACACTGTCCCCAGGAAGGGCTTCACTCAACGCTTCATGGTGCATTTCTGCAGACTTCACTTCGGTTGTTACATTGACTGGAGCAAAGGTGACCAGCATGCCAGGTTTGGGAACACCAGTCTCCACACGACCCACAGGGACAGCACCAACACCACCAATATTATAGACATCCTGGAGAGGCAAACGCAAGGGCTTGTCAGTGGGGCGAGCTGGTGGCAGGATGCAATCCAGAGCTTCAAGCAGGGTGGTTCCACTGGCATTGCCGTCCTTACAGGTGACTTTCCATCCCTTGAACCAGGGCATGTTAGCACTTGGCTCCAGCATGCTGTCACCATTCCAGCCAGAAATTGGCACAAACGCTACTGTGTCGGGGTTGTAGCCAATTTTCCTAATGTAGGTGCTGACTTCCTTAACAATTTCCTCGTATCTCTACTGGCTGTAGGGTGGCTCAGTGGACTCCATTTTGTTAACTCCAATAGTTAGTTGTCTCACACCCAGAGTGCAAGCCAGAAGGGCATGCTCATGGGTCTGCCCGTTCTTGGAGATACCGGCTTCAAATTCACCAACACCAGCAGCAACAATCAGGACAGCACAGTCAGCCCGGGATGTCCCTGTAATCATGTTTTTGATGAAGTCTCTGTGTCCTGGGGCATCAATGATGGTAACATAGTACTTGCTGGTCTCAAATTTCCACAGGGAGATATCAATGGTGATACCACGCTCACGTTCACCTTTCAGTTTGTCCAAGACCCAGGCATATTTGAAGGAGCCCTTTCCCATCTCGGTAGCCTCCTTCTCGAACTTCTCAATTGTTCTCTTGTCGATTCCGCCACATTTGTAGATCAGATGGCCAGTCGTGGTAGACTTCCCTGAATCTACGTACCCAATGACAACGATGTTGATGTGGGTCTTCTCCTTTCCCATTTTGGCTTAGGTTTAACTGTGGTTTTCATGACACCTGTGTCCTGGCGTGAATTCTTATAGTGATGCATTGAGTTATGTAAATATTAAAGTATTATGATGAAAAATGTTTATATTTTATTGTTTAGTTCATAAATTAAGTTATATCTAAACAGGAGGATCATTTCCCTAAAATCCAAAAATTGACAAATAAATTAAGAGTGTGCTACTTTTAACAGGTGAAACAAAGTTAAAAATATTCAGCTAACCTTTAATCTCATATGATTATTTCACACTAGCCAGTTTTTTTTGTTTGTTTGTTACAGATATGTTGTAGAGACAGATTTATTTGTATTAAATTTGATTCAGACATTGTTTGCTTTTTTTGAGAGTGATGTGCTATGATACCTGAGTGGCCTTACTGTTGTTCAGTCACTCCGTCATGTCCAACTCTTTGCGACCCCATGGACTGTAGCATGCCAGGCTTCCCTGTCCTTCATTATCTTCCAGAGTTTGCTCAAACTCATATCCTTTGAGACAGTGACGCTATCCAACCATCTCATCCTCTGTCACTCTCTTCTCCTCCTGCCTTCAATCTTTCCCAGCATCAGGGTCTTTTCCAATGAGTCAGTTCTTTGCATCAGGTGGCCAAAATATTGGAGCTTCAGCATCAGTCCTTCCAATGTATATTCAGTGTTGATTTCATTTAGTAATGGCCTTAAACATCTTTGTGAATATATCAAATAACAGCATTCAAATATATCTTGATAGCAAGCAGTTTCAGTAGCTAGTCACATCGAGAAAGCTGTAGTAGGTCAAGGAAACCACATGTGACTATTAGTCAACTCACTCCCTAGGGGGGAAGACTGGCTTGTATGCTGCTTGTGACAAAGTTCTGAGCCTTTGAACCTAAGCTTCTCTACTGTACCAAATACACTTTGTGTAGAGTCTTCAAATGGGCCCATTTTGTTTCTTTGGGACTCTGACTGGGGAAAACCCTGCATTTCCACACTGCTGCTGCTGCTGCTTGTGCTGTGGAGGATGAACTATTCTGTTGAATCCCTAGAGTTTTAGCACTATAACATTATGGAAAGCTTACCTGCTTACTTCTTAGTAATCTTACTATGCTTTCTTCTCTTCTCAGGTTGGGATTCTTCCCTTCCTGAATTCCTGTCTTTCTGGTTGTTTTTAATATTCAAAGATAACCATAATCTCACTTTATAATATCTTCTCATCTAATTTGACAGATGAAATCACTAGATGTAATATCAAACACAAGGACTGCAATAAACAATACTTTGATTGCAGCTGCCAATTTGCAGAACTTTTTGAAACTGAGTTGATGACATATGGGATAATGTATTCAAAATTCCTTTTTTAGATTTTTATAATCTTGGGCCTTCATAATTTGAAGTTGTGCTTCATTATGTCATTAAGATCTACTTAATATGGTCATTAATATGATTATTTTGATTTTTATCCATTTGAGTGAAAATAATCATTCTAATATATCTATGAAAGTTGGAACTTGATCAAGTGAACTTACATATTTTTCTTAAAACACATCATTTCTTTAGATATCAGTTAATTCCATAACAGCCTTTGTTTCCAATGTTTTTCTTAATCTTGTGTTTCTGCTTCTTCTATGTCTATAAAGCAGCATTTCTGTAGTATATCACTCAGAGGTCAAATATGTTTTTATTGCAAGACTTTTTCAAACCCTTCTTAGTAAATTCATGGTAAAAATTTTTAGAGTGACCGGCATAGTTTATTCTTGATTGACCATGAAACCCATACTTCCCACCTCCAGCCAAAAAAGGGAAGTAGTGACAAAAACTTTTCCGAAAGAATGGTGTGACACACCTCCTTGGTGATCCATATTGAAAAATTCATAGTTGCAAACAGCTTGTACTCTAGAGTGCTGTATGTTATTGTGGATTGCTGGAAGGATGAGTTTCTTAAGTTTTGCAAATTTGACAATATAATTTTAAATGACATTTTCAATTATAACTTTCCTAAATGATAAAATGAAGAGTGATGAAATAGACTATAGACCTCAACATTAGCATTGACTTCCTTCCTTTCTTTTTTTTTGGCTGTTCTGGGTCTTTGTTGCTGCTCTTGGGCTTTCTTCAGTTGCAGCGAGCAGGGGCCACTCTTTATTGTGATGCACAGGCTTCTCATTGCGGTGGCTTCTCTTGTTGTGGAGCATGAGTTCTAGGTATACGGGCTTCAGTAGTTGTAGCATGTGGGCTCAGTAGTTGCAGCTCATAGGCTTAGTTACTCTGTGGCATGTGGGATTTCCCAGTACCTGGGATTGAACTGGTGTCCCTTGCATTGCAAAGTGGACTCAACCACTGAACCATCAGGGAAGCCCTAGCATTGATTTTTCTTTATCAAATCCCAAACATATCTTTTCATTAAATTAGCATAACTACCATTATTGTTGTTGTTAATTTAATGCATCTGTAACTAACATAAAATATAATACAAATATAGAGTTAAAGGTATTACACAGATGCTCTGTTAAAGATATTATCTGTATCTCTAGGTGGGTAACAGATTCAGAGGATTTAGCAACTGAACAAAGTAACTAAGAGAACCCTAGATTCAAGCTGGGTCTTTCTGATGAGAAAATTGAAATTATAAACAAATACACACTGTGTCACCTTTAAGAAAAATAATGCATCTGTTTGGATTAACTGCAAATAATCATGGTATTAGAAAATGAATACTAAATTGGCAGAAACTGTAGAACTAATAAAATTCTCACATTAACTTTAAAGTTTGAACTCTCTTGCTATTATAACACTAAGCAAATAATAGGACAGATGAAATCCAGCCATAGTCAGGATTCTAGAAAGTGTATGAGTTGTGCATGCATATTATTCCTTTGAGTTTTATTATTTTACTGCCTAGATGCTTTTCGCATTTTAAGTTCTATTTTACTGACATTATGTGCCAGTATAATATGAAATGACTCTGGAGAGTTAAATTTGAGTAATTAAGCAATTCGGCAGATCTGGAGCCCCCACCAAATAGTTTTTAAACATGACTCATTATGATCAATAGACATTTCTTGTTCTTTCCATCATGAATGACCTTAGACATAAAGATGGAATGTTGGGTATGTGATGGAATATGTGCTTCTAAGAGCAGACCAAGAAGCCCTCTTTGTTTTGCAGCCATTGTTTCTTATTTTTACCCTAGTCATACCATTCATGATCTTCAGCGTCATCAGGGGAAGGTTCCTGAGGGCACTGGAGCTTGGCAAATTGCATGAGCATTTTAAAGTGAGTGATATTTAAAATATTTTAAAGGAGCTTATTTAAAAGAGAGCAATACTGGAAACCTTTGTGGTACTGATTTTGGGAGCATAAAATTAAAAATTGATTTATAGATCAGTTTGTTCTTAGGGCAATACTGTATATAATCACATACTTTAAGGGATTAGATTTATCCTTTTGTAAAACTGTATCAGTGTAGAAAATGACTTGATCTGCTTTTCCTATGAGAAAGTATTGTAAAAATATTAATTTTAAATTAAGCCAGATAACAAAGTCTCCATCTGAAAAATGGGATTCCTAGTTCAGAGGAAAAATTACAAAGAAGATTTTAATGAGAAAATATTACTTATCCTAATCAGAACCATGTTAGTAAAGTGCTTAAACCACATAATTTATAACACTTTGATAATATTAAAATGTGATGAATGAGGGAAACTTAATAATCTTTGGGATATTTAGAGGTTTTCTAATTAGATAAAAGAGCAATTAAATTCACTTATAAGGGCATTCTAGGGAAGATAGATAAATTATGTTTTGTAGCTTTCACTGTACCATCTTAATTTGATTTTGCCAATTTTACTTTCCAATTAAGTTCAGAAATGGAAAAAATGTGTTACAGCTTATAAATTCCATTTATTCATTTTTTTAAATCTAGCAGTGAATTATTAAGCATCTACTATTTCTGGTGTCCTATGTTCAAAGCACAGAGTTTGTAAAAGGCAATAAAACACAATCCATTCTGTCACATATTTCAAGTATTAAAAAATTCAATTAGCTTCTCTGTTAATTGCATCCTTTCTTTGCTGGAAAACTTGTTTTGTGCCTCTAGAAATTATTTATCTGTGTTAAAAGCAGGACTTAAAAGTCCTCAGATTTTTTGTCGATGTTTGTGATTGAGTATGGAGGAGTATTTTATGTATTATGAGATAAAGGAAATCTATAATCATAGATCCTGTCAAAAATTGTATAAATCTTAATTATGTTGAATTGATTCATAGTGCTTTTCAAGTCTGCTATATCCTTCTACTTTTCTGTTTTTTCTGTTATGTTTTAAGAGTTTGATGTTGAAACTCTGACTAAAAATCTTAATTTATCTACTTAGAAAATAATTGTAATGTTATACATAGAGTGGAACCATATGTCACTTTGTTCTGTATTTTCCAAATGCTCTGTAACTGTGTTATCATACTTTCATAATTTACATATGAATAAATACTTAATTTTGTATGAATAAAATACATACTTTTTAAAAAAGAAAAAAACATAGATTCAGTCAAGCCTAAATCAGGACAAGACCACTGTAGTTTAGTGGAACAGTTTAGGCCTAGTGATGAATTATAGTATGCTGAAAGGATGAACTTCTATTATTTCCTTAAGCCATCTAAACTGAAGCCTCATGAACAGCTTCAAATAATTTAAGGCAAAGTTTGACAGGATATGTTACTTTTAAAAAGTAGCACTTTTTGGGTTACGTAACAGAATGTTTCATTTGTTCTAGGATTTCTGACAGTGGATATTCTTTTCTCTACTCCTCTCTGCAAGCAATTTAAAGTTTAGCTTCTGCCTGTATTTTATTTTTGGAAGCCCAGCTCACTAATGTATTGGATTGTTCACCTGTGGTCCTCTTTTATGATACCTAATCTTGAGCTATTCTCAGATTTCTGCTTACCATGTGTAGGAGGGTAAATGGAGTTAAGCAAAGGAAAGGAAAAGTTAGCAAAATAGGAAATAAAGTTTCTTGATGACAGGGTAGCGCTAAAGGGTCAGTTCTATTTATAAAAAAGGATTAGTATTAGCTCACTGAACATTTACAATTCAGATGACAAGGAGATACTTTTAAGAGCTGATTTACTGTTCTCAGGCCAGTGCTCATGCCAAGTGAGCTAAAGTAGCCTCACCAGCTGAGCTAGTAAAAGGACTCAATATACTCATCTAAGATCTCCACACGAGTGGCTTTTTGGCTGCACCGACAGGACCCGCAGCTGTCAGCTTCCTCTCCTGTCACCAGTTGATATCACTGCAGTCAATTAGAATGACTAGAGAGGATTTCAGACAGAGACACATGCATCTTTTCGTTCTTGCGTAGGCAGCTTCCCAAAGGTCACTAATCCATGACTGGAGGGAGGGAGGAATTCTTGGCAGTGATGCAACTCATGCATCGACTGAATAGCTATAATAATCTATCCAAACGTCTTGGTGAAATCAGGGATCAGACTGATCTCTCAACACAGTGGAATGAGTTTCCTTTCAAAACTCATGTGGTATAGCTTAGTATATTTAAACAAGTTAATCCTAGTCTGATAGCAACTTTGCTGTAAGTTGAAAATGAACGGAGAGGAACAAGTTAAATGTTTACACTGTAACTATTGCTTCAATAGTAATAATAAATTTGGTGGGTGAGTTTCTCCTTTTCAGTGTTCTTAACTAATGAAGAACAGTAGGAAATAACTGTTTAATGTAATTATAAATACTTGTAAAACCACAGATTTGCAATTTAAAGATTTTTGGCAGGCATGCAATCTATTCATTTTGGCTAATTAATTTAAATTGTATCTTAAAATGTTTCAATATTTTTTAGATTTGTTTTAGATTCTGAGCTTTCAGAAGGCATGGTTGGTGGTAGCAGAGAATAAGTTTTCTGCACCTGAAATTATCTAATTGTTTATTAGAATGTAACCAGAAATACATAGTGGGCAAGGTAGGATTTCAGAAACTGATATGAAATTAACATTGTGATGTAAAATGAATGAAGTTAATGAAACAGTTGTAAACAACCCTTAATTCACTTCTTATCACAAGATGCTATACAGTTATTGTTAAAAGAATTCTAGCATAGCACATTCTTTTGGAGATAAAGCTTTATTCTAGGTATATAGATATGTTTATAATAGAGCACAAAAGGAAAAACTCATAAAAATTTATAAATTAACACATTATTTTGGTTGTGGGAAGTGAGCTTTACATTTAAATCTATATAATACAAAGGAAGATGGAGTCTTAACACTAATGCTATAGTTAATTTAATTCAAACAGTTCTCTTAACTGGATTTGTGGAAATAATACTTTACTCAGAGTTCACATGTAACTAATCCTAGAGGAAAAAACACAAACTTTAGCATTTGCCTTAATTATCTTAATATTTTATTTGAAAGCTCATTAGCTTGTGGAATGTGTATTTTAGGTTGTGTTTTGTGTGTGCTTTGTATGGATATTGCAAATTTTAGCTGTCTTCACATCCCATGTGGTCACAAGATGGTGCAGCAACTCCAACCATTATGTTTCTCTTTGCTGAATGAACACTCACAGCAAACAGTGATGAAGGGCTTCTCACACCTCTCTTTTATTGTCAGAAAGACCATCCCACTTCCTATTCCATCTCTCTGTACAGAACTCCAGCTGGAAAAATGCTGAGGAGTGATCTCTTGGTAAGGAAGAAAGAGGAGAAACAGATCTTGCTGATTAGGAACAAACAGTGTCTGTCACACTCACCATGCTTATAATAAGAAAGGACATTTCTTTTAGTCTTTGTGTAAATAAGGGTGGAATGAGGGACACCCTGTTTGCCTTATGAAAACTAGAGGTGCAGGAATGTCAGCTTTCAAACTTTAATAGTCAGTTAATAAAAGGAAAATCACAAAGAAAAGAAAGTCTCCTTGATGTAAAGATGATTACATTTGATTATCTTGGTGACAAAGCATGTCAGCTGGACACCTATGTAGAAAATCTGTGTCATAATTTTAAACAACTGATATATGTGAAGTGAAAAATTTTATCAGTCATAAAGATAATTTATAAGGCTTGTTTTTCAATTGTATGCTCTTTAGTTTTGTGCAATTCTCAGGAAAAAATAATGAAGCTACAAAATATGAATAATAACGGAACCAGGATAAGAAAATGTTTAAAGGGTCTGTTTAAGTCTGGTAGTGATTTATGGCTGACCAGACAAAAATATTATACTCTAAGAAGGGGAAAAATAACTGTCTACCCAGATGCTTTTTTTCCCCCTTAAGATTAGGGAAAATAGAACTGGGGCTGGTATTTAGTGGCATGAAAAAGCCATGCTATTTCCTTTCTATTTTTAAGATTTGCTATTTGACATACCAAAATAGAAAACTGAGATAGCAAAGGAAGGGACTTGTTTGAGGAAAAATTAGAAGTAAATCCTAGTGCTTTACAAAAGGACATGCTACTTGAAAGATTTGCCTTGAACTCTTGCCAAATTCAAAGCTCTGTATAAATAAGAGTTCAGTGAACAGAGTATTTTTTTTTATAAAAAGGTTACCTTTCTGTTCAAATTTGTTTCTAGTAAATGCAAAAGCATTTTAGGAGAGGAAGAGTTCTCCGATAAATATCACACTTAAAAAATAATGTTTGCTTTCATGTGGAACTTAATCTTGAATATCTACATTGACTTCCCATAATGTCCTGCATTTTTAAGGCAAGCATTTTTTTTTTTTTTTTGCATAATGGTGTATTTCAATATTGTTTTTGAGTTTGATTGTTTTGGGGAGGACTGCTGTCATCTAGCTGCTGACTTATTCACTGAATAAGGTATCTGAAGAAGCACTTGGCAAAACGTCATGTGCAAATAGGCTCTTAACATATGCATTTGTGAGTGATGGTGATGATGGTGGATTATAACCAATCCACTCTAATGTCATTTTGTTCCTTGGAAAATACTAAATCATTGAAAAAGTCGTGTTCATTATTATAAGTGAAATAATAGCACATAATTCACAAATGCTAAGGTGGTCTGTTTAGATAGCATAGCATTTTAAGTTTTTAAATAAAATCGAGTAGCACAGCCCATGACCAATGAAGAAGTTTAAAAAGCACTTGATTATCTCAATACAATGCTGTTTAATCTATGAAGGTAGAAGGAGACCAAACTAAATAAAATGTTCCAGGAAATGGATTATATACATCTCATGTGGGAACAAGGAATCTGTTGAGATTCATTTGCTATTCTTTATTTTCCATTTCAGTTTTTGGCAACACATTTTTAACCTGGCTATTCTTAAAAGCTTTGCCCTTTCTTTGTTTAAAAAAATATTTATTGATTATTGACTATAGGCTATAACTTTTTATTTTTTTAAAGTAGTGGGGATACCCAGTTCACAATTATTTCTCCTAATGTAAAAGAAATCGTATCCTCTTAGTGTCCTGAATTAGCTATCTGCTATAGTTCTCAATACACTCTCTTGCCTTCTTATGTGTTTCTTGTTTATTCTCTGATACAGAAAGTGGACTTGGGGCCCAAAGCAAGTATGAGATTGTATAAAGTGTTAGTAGCTCAGTTGTGTCTGACTCTTTGCTACCCTATGGACTATAGCGCCCCGGGCTCCTCTGTTCATGGAATTCTCCAAGTAAGAATACTGGAGTGTGTTGCCATTTCCTTTTCCAGGGAATTTTCTTGACCCAGGGGTTGAACCTGGGTTTCCTGCATTGCAAGCAGATTCTTTACCACTGTATAGTTTCTAGTAAAGGCTTTTACAGAAAAAGCATTTCAGAAGCTTTTGAATACAAATATGTATAACTTGCAAGTTGTCTTCTCTTTTTATGTGTGTGAAATTCCATCAAATATGTGCTCCATCTACACAAAATGCTAGTATTTGACTGTGCATTACACACATACTCTCTCTCTCTCTGTCTGTCTCTCACAAAACACACACACAAATACAGAATCAGATTTTCAGGAAAGTACTTCCATTCTTCAATTTTTTCCTTACCATTAGAATAGAATTAAACAGTCTTTAGGCTTTGTGGAACCTGGTGAAGATGAGACTTTAGATGGGTGTTAAGATAGTTGGATCTAGTCTGTGCCCTGCTTCTTATTATGACTTTGGAGCATCATTTAATCTTTCTGTGCTTCCATTTCCCTTTGGAGCTCTTGACAAGTAGCTTGCTAATTCATAAGAAAAAGAAATATGTATATATATATGTATATATATATATATATGAGTCTTTTGTAAAATAAAACCTAAATAGCAGTAAACCTAAATAGCAGTTATTTTCTCTCTTATAGAGAAAAATCTATAAAAAATTTTATGTAGTTTTTACTGTAATTTTCTTTTATGTGGGATCCTTGTTTGGTTTTGGTGTCAGGTTAATGTAGGCCTTATTAAATGTGTTTGGAAAAGTTCCTCCCTCTATTTTATTTATTTATTTTTTGGAAGAGTTTGAGGATTAATATTAATTCTTTTTCACATGTTTGGTAAAAGTCACCAATGAAGCTGCCTGGTCCTGAATTTTTGTTTCTTGAGAGGCTTTATATATATATGATTTATTTATTTATTTTTGGTTGTGCTGGGTTTTCATTACTGCATGGACTTTTCTCTAGTTGCAGTGGGTAGGGGCTATTCTCCAGTTGCAGTGCTCTGAATTCTGATATGCCGTGGTTTTTCTTGTTGTGGAGCACAGGCTCTAGGGCGAGTGGACTTCAGTAGCTGCAACTCCCAGACCGTAGAGCACAGGCTCAATAGTTGTGGTGCACAGGCTTAGATATGGAGCACCATGGCACATTGGATCTTCCCAGGTCAGAGACTGAACACGTGTCTCCTGCATTGGCAGGTGGATTCTTTACCACTGAGCCACCAAGGAAGCCCTTTGAGAGGTTTTTGATTATTGATTCAATTTCCTTTTTATAGTCATATGTTCAGATTTTCTACTTAGTCATGATTCAGTCTTTGCAGGTTGTACATCTCTAGGAATTTATCCATTTCTTCCAGGTTGCCTAGTTTGTAGGTGTATAATTGTTCATATAGTTTTTTAGGGTCCTTTTTTATTTCTGTGGTATCAGTTGTAATCTATCTCCTTTCATTTGATTTTAAGTCCTGTTTCTTTTTTCTTGGTAATCTAACTAAAGGTTGGTTAGACTTCTCAAAGAACTAGCTGTTAGTGTCATTAAACTTCTGTATTGTCTTTTCAGTTTCTATTTCATTTATTTCTGCTCTAATCTTTGTTATTACCTGCCTTTCAATAACTTTGGGCTTTTTTTTCTTCTCTTTTTTTTTCTCTTTGGGGTGTAAGGTTAAGTTGTTTGACTTTTCTAGTTTTTTGAGGTATAGGCGTTTATTTCTAACAGTTCCCCTGTTAGAACTACTTTTGCTGCATCCTATGAATTTTGATGTGTTACATATTCATTTCATTTATCTCTAGGTATTTTTAAAAAATTCTCTTTTGATTCATTCTTTGACTTATTGGTTGTTCCATAGCGTGTTGTTTAATTAGCACATATTTTTGAATTTTCGGAAATTTCTTTATATAACTAACTTGAGTCACACAGGAACTCAGACCCCCATCTGGTCCCCGAGTTTTATGACTACTACCAGGGGGACACTTCTATATCACCTGGCTCTGGTGACAGATGGGGCTTATGCTCATGGGTCTCCCAGGACTGCTATCAATGGAAAAAAAAAGCTCTTAAACAGCTGCCATCCTTAGGGCACAAAAGGATGCAGTTGACATAGGAGCTTGGTCAATATGCCCAAGGAGCATGCCTCCTTCTTTGAAGGAGTCCTGTTAGCTAATCACCGTGACTATGACCCAAGGGATAGATTTCTTTCTTTTTGTTTTAGATTAATTAACATTAATTTTCCCACACTGTGGCATGCAGGATCCTAGTTCCTCAACCTAGGATTGAACCCACACAGTGGAACCTGCAGTGGAAGTGTGGAGTCCTAACCATTGGGCCACTAGGCAAGTCCCCAGATTTCTAGTTAAACATGTATCTTGGGGCCGATTGTTCCTACCCAGAGACCTTGGAAGACAGGTGCTATTCTCTTACTCATATGTACCACACTCCAGAGAGCCAGTGTCTCCTGGAGGAGAGCTTCAAGTGGTCTGGTGCCTGTTTTGGAGGGCTGACACCCAAAGGACACCCCTTTGTCACCTGGCTCTGGTGGCCAGAAGGCTATGCCCTCCTAGGTTCCATGGGACTATGCCAGTTGGAGAGACGGTTTTTGCAAGCTACAATCCTTAGGGCACTGCACAGACAGCAGGCTGTGGTGTACCCCTAGTCTTTCTAGGAGGGCTCTTTGCTTGCCCTGGAATTTCAGCCTGAGGAGTAGGGTTCAGGTGTGGTATACAGTTGGTGGCCTGTGGAGTTTTTCATAAGGATCATATGTTATAGTCACCATCTTGGTTCTCCCTGTCTGCCTAGCTTAGCTCACTAATATCTCCCAGAAAAGAGCTTATGCAGTTGTCTGGAGGCCTGATTTTTGTGATTGCCTCCTGAACTCCTGGCTCTGGTGCCTAGTGAGGCTTTCTCTTGGGCCCTCAGGACTGCAAATTTTTGCACATTTTTAAAAACTGCTTTCCGAGGGTCTGGCTTCCCATTGTCTTCAATCTTGATGCTGAGACTCTCACCTTTCAACACTATCTGGTCTTGGCTATTGTTAACTATCCTTAACTGCTGGGAGATAGAAATATATTAGGCTGGTTGGACAGTTTTGAGAGTTGACCAAGAGCTGGGACAAGGCTGAAGGAAAATGTTCATCTGCTACATGAGGTCATTCTTTTCAAGACTGGGAGAGATGGTTCTTTCATCTACTGTATATAAAGCAACATAGAAAACCAAGCAAAATGAAAAAAACAGAGAAATATATTCCAAATGAAGAACATGATAATGCCTCAGGAAACAGCCTTAATGAAATGGAGATAAGTAATTTACCTGATAAAGAGTTCAAAATAATGGTCATAAAATGCTTACTGAACTGGGGATAAGAATTGCTCAACACTGTGATTCTTTTTAATTGTAGCTGACTTTACTGTAACTCAAAGAATGAAAGTTATCGCAATAATATCTAATGCATTTTGAGCACTAATTATGTGCCAGACATTGTTCAAAATACTTTATACATAATTCACTTAATCCTCATGATAACCATATAACATAGGTAGTAAAAGTATTTCCATTTTTTTAAGTGAAGACCTTAAAGCACCAAGTGGAGCATTGTGCTAGAGTTAATGAGGTTAATTGCACTCATTTCACATGCTAGCAAGGTTATGTTCAAAATCCTGCAAACTAGGCTTCAGCAGTATGTGAACTGAGAATTTCCAATGTACAAGCTGGGTTTTGAAGAGGCAGAAGAACCAGAGATCAAATTGCAAATATTAGTTGAATCATGGAGAAAGTAAGGGAGTTTCAGAAAAATATCTGCTTCATTGATTACACTAAAGCCTTTGGCTGGGTGGATCGCAACAAGCAGTGGAAAATTCTTTAAAAAAATGGCAATAACAGACCACTTTACTTATCTCCTGAGAAACCTGTATGCCACTTAAGAAGTAACAGAGAGAGTCTTTGACAAAATTCAACACCCATTTATGATAAAAACTCTCCAGAAAGCAGCCATAGATGGAACATACCTTAACATAATAAAAGTCAAATATGATAAACCCACAGCAAACTTTATCCTTAATGGAGAAAAAGTGAGAGCATTTCCCCTAAAGTCAAGAAAAAGACAAGGGCACCCACTCTCACCACTACTATTCAACATAGTTTTGGAAGTTTTAGCCACAGCAACCAGAGAAGAAAAAGAAATAAAAGGAGTCCAGATTGTAAAAGAAGTAAAACTCTCACTGTTCGCAGATGACATGGTCCTTTACATAGAGAACCCTAAAGACTCCACCAGAAAATTACTAGAGCTAATCAATGAATATAGTAAAGTTGCAAGATATAAAATTAATGCACAGAAATCCCTGGCATTCCTATACACTAACAATGAGAAAACAGAAAGAGAAATTAAGGAAATAATCCCATTCACCATTGCAATGAAAAGAATAAAATACTTAGGAATAAATTTCCCTAAAGAAACAAAAGACATATATATACATATATATAAAATTTTATTAATAATATATACACAATATATTTATATGATATATATTTGTTTATATATAAATGATATATAATATATTTTATTTATATATAATTTATTATATATATATATAATTATAAAACACTGATGAAATAAATCAAAGATGACACAAATAGATGGAGAAAAATACCATGTTCATGGGTCTGAAGAATCAATATAGTGAAAATTAGTATACTACCCAAAGCAATCTATAGAGTCAATGCAATCCCATATCAAGCTACCAACAATATTTTTCACAGAACTAGAACAAATAATTGCACAATTTGTATGGAAACACAAGAAACCATGAATAGCCAAAGCAATCTTGAGAAAGAAGAATGGAACTGGAGGAATCAACCTGCCTGACTTTAGGCTATACTATAAAGCCACAGTCATCAAGACAGTATGGTACTGGCACAAAGACAGAAATATAGATCAGTGGAACAAAATAGAAAGCCCAGAGATAAATCCATGCACCTTTGGACACCTTATCTTTGGCATAGAAGGCAAAAATATACAATGGAGAAAAGACAATCTCTTTAGCAAGTGGTGTTGGGAAAACTGGTCAACCACCTGTAAAAGAATGAAACCAGAACACTTTATAACACCATACACAAAAATAACCTCAAAATGGATAAAGATCTAAATGTGAGACCAGAAACTATAAAACTCCTAGAGTAAAACATAGGCAGAACACTCTCTGATATAAATTACAGCAAGATCTTCTATGACTCACCTCCTAGAATAATGGAAATAAAAGCAAAAATAAACAAATGGGACCTAATTAAACTTAAAAACTTTTGCACAACACAGGAAACTATAAGCAAGGAGGCCTTTAGAATGGAACACAATAATAGCAAAGACAAAGAATTAATCTCAAAATATACAAGCAGCTCATGCAGCTCAAAAGCAGGGAAATAAACGACCCAATCAAAAAATGGGCCAAAGAACTAGACAGACATTTCTCCAAAGAAGACATACAGATGGCTAACAAACACATGAAAAGATGCTCAACATCACTCATTATCAGAGAAATGCAAATGAAAACCTCTATGAGGTACCATCTCATGCCAGTCAGAGTGGCTGCCATCCAAAAGTCTACAAACAATAAATGCTTGAGAGGGTGTAGAGAAAAGGGAACCCTCTTACACTGTTGGTGGAAATGCAAACTAGTACAGCCACTATGGAGAACAGTGTGGAGATTCCTTAAAAAACTGCAAATAGACCTGCCATATGACCCAGCAATCCCACTGCTGGGCATACACACCAAGGAAACCAGAATTGAAAGAGACATGTGTACCCCAATATTCATCGCCGCATTGTTTACAATAGCCAGGACATGGAAGCAACCTAGATGTCCACTGGCAGATGAATGGATAAGAAAGCTGTGGTGCATATACACAATGGAATATTACTCAGTTATTAAAAAGAACACATTTGAATCAGTTCTACTGAGGTGGATGAAACTGGAACATATTATACAATGAGATAAGTCAGAAAGAAAAGCACCAATAAAGTATATTAATGTGTATATATGAAATTTAGAAAGATGGTAACAGTGGCCCTATATGTGAGACAGCAAAAGAGATGCAGATATAATGAACAGACCTTTGGACTTTGTGGGAGAAGGTGAGGTTGGGATGATTTGAGAGAATAGCATTGAAACATGTATATTACCATATGTGAAATAGATGACCAGTCCAAGTTCAGTGCATGAAACAGGGCACTCAAAGTTGGTGCAAGGGATTACTCAGAGGAATGGGATGGGGAGGGAGATAGGAAGGGGGTTTGGGACAGGGGGACAGATGTACACCTGTGCCTGATTCATGTCAATGTATGCCAAAAAACACCACAAAATTGTAAAGTAATTAGCCTCCAATTAAAAACAAAAAACTGATGGAGAAATGTCTTCCTCCCTTTCATAAAACAAACAAACATAAAAAGATCTAATGTGAAAAAAAAAATTAAAGAAATTCAGTCTGTCCCAGATCTCTTTAGGGAAACTCTTTTGCTCTTGAATGGTCTAGATTTTTTTCCCATCTGTATTTCGGTAAATATAGAGGCTACACACATAAAAAGGAAAAAATAGCATCTGATATTCTAACATAGACTATTTTGTAATTGGAAGTGTATTTGTTTATTCTATAGAAATAATGATTCAGTGAGAAAATAATATTCATGACTTTGTCTATGTTTAAGCAAAAAGTAGCATGATAGAAAACATTAATACAAAAACTTTAATAGAACTTTAATGCATGTGTGTTTATGCATGCACACACAAATAAATGTGCCAGTAATTATATTTAACAAACCTTGACTTGACAACTATTAAGTACAAATCTTATATTTTCTATATATTTTGACAACACTGGAAAGATTTAGAATATGAGAATTGAAGAAAAATGAGTAAGAATTCCTTTTAGTGAGTAAATTAGGCCTTACTCTGAATTCTTCAAGCTTAGGTAAACTGATCACTGAGCTTAATCTGTGCTTAGTTTCTTAGTCCTGTCTGCCTCTTTGTGACCCATTAGACTGTATATGGGATGTTTTCAGGCAAGAGTGCTGGAGTGTGCTGCCGTTTTCTCCCATTTTCCTGGCCCCAGGATCAAACCAGCATCTCTTGTGTTTCCTGCGTTTCAGACAGATTCTTTACTTGCTGAGCCACAGTGAGACTCAAATGGACCACAAAACCAGCCAAAAGAGGAAAAAACCACAAACTGAGTTTTCAGCAGTGGGATTCATAGTGACACTCAAACAGAACTTTGGTATAGATAATTTTTTTAATTCATTTTTATTTACATTATCGTGTTGCTTTACCATACATTGACATGATAAATAATTGTTATTAAAAAAGAAGAAGAAGAAGCAACAGTAGAACTGGACATGCAATGATCATCTGGTTCCAAATGGGTAAAGGAGTATGACGAGACTGTATATTTAACTGTATATTTAACCCGCTTATTTAACTGACATGCAGAGTACATCATATGAAATGCCAGGATGGATGAATCACAAGCTAGAATCAAAATTGCTGGAAGAAATTATCAATAACTTCAGATATGCAGGTGACACCACCCTTATGGCAGAAAGCAAAGAGGAGCTAAAGAGCTTCTTGATGAGGGTGAAAGAGGAGAGTGAAAAAGTTGGCTTAAAACTCAGCATTCAGAAAACGAAGATCATGGCTTCTGGTCCCATCACTTCATGGCAAATAGAATGGGGAAAAATTGGAAGTAGTGACAGATTTTATTTTCCTGGGCTCCAGAATCAAGGTGGAAAGTAACTGCAGCCATGAAATTAAAAGACGCTTGCTCCTTGGAAGGAACACTATGACAAACGTAGACATCATGTTGAAAAAGCAGAGACATCACTTTGCCAACAAAGGTCTGTATAGTCACCCCTATGGTTTTTCCAGTAGTTATGTATGTATGTCACTTAGACCATAAAGAAGATTGAGCACTAAAGCATTGATGCTTTTAGGTTGTGGTACTGGAGAAAACTCTTGAGAGTCCCTTGGACTGCAAGGTAATCAAACCAGTCACTAATCCTAAAGGAAATCAACCCTGAATATTCGTTGGAAGGACTGTTGCTGAAGTTGAAACTCCAATACCTTGGCCACCTGATGCAAAGAGCCAATTCACTGAAAAAGGCCCTGAATTTCTGAACAATTGAAGGCATAATGAGAAGCAGGTAGCAGAGGATGAGATGATTAGATAGTATCACTAATTCAATGGACATGAATTTGAGCACAGATGCTAAAGAATCCACCTGCAGTGCAGGAGACCTGGGTTCGATCCCTAGGTTGGGAAGGTCCTCTGGAGGAGGACATGGCAACCCACGCCAATATTCTGGCTTGGAGAACCCTCATGGACAGAGGAGCCTGGCGGGCTACAGTCCATGGTGTTGCAAAGAGTAAGACATGACTGAGCTACTAAGCCCACACGTGCCAGGAAAAATAATGGAGGACAGAGAAGGCTGACATGCTGCTGTCCATGGGGTGACAGAGTTGGGCACTGTTTAGTGACTAAACAGCAGCAACATCAATGAGCTTAAAAGGGTTTGAATTCAATTTTGAACCTAGCTAGTCTAATATCAGAGGTCTGTTTGAACTGCAAAGAATTACAATCATAAAAAGTGGATTGAGTCCCATAACAAGTTTTGGGTGAATATTATTGTTATCTCTGTATCTCTATTTCTAAGTGAAAATTGACTATTCAGATGAGGAAACTGAGGCTTTAAGAGTTTCAGCGGCTTACCTAAGTCCACATAGGTTACTTTCAAACAGAGAATGTGAATTCAAACAGAGCTGGGCGCTTTTGAAGCCCATAATATGGGCTGTTTTAAAGCTCACATTATGGGGTTTAAAAAGAGCACCTGTAAAAGCAATTCTGAAGGCATTTGTTTACAGACTTTAGCTATAGTCTTCATTAGCCCAAATCGTTAATAGAAAAATTTGATAAAAATATCAGATATTTAGAGTCAGAACAAACTGGGTCAAACTTTTATTTTATTAATTGTTGACTACAACCCAATTACTTAGCCTATCTGATCCAGGTATTGATACATAGATCATCATTACCTGAACAGTGTCCAGCACAGTGCCAAACATGTTGGATTCCATTATCTCAGTAGGTTGTGTCTTGCCTTTATGACACAAGGACCACCATTTGCTTATTTTGTAATTTTTATTAGGTTCTGTTCAGTTATGATTTTCAGAATGTATTGATGATTCATTACTAATATGTTATTTAAATGTAAATTAAGCATAACAATGTGACATACCTAACATTATTGAATCATACATTTAAAAATGGCTAAGAATACAAATTTTGCTACATATATATATAACACAATTAAAAATATAAAAAAAGTGTAAAGTAAAATTTATTACTTCTTTCTCTTCCAAAGCAATGATTTTTGATATGAAACTTGTAAAAAGATGAATTAGTTTTCGCATTAAAACATTGCCACTTTAGGAATATAGTAAATAAGTTAAAATATTAATAATTATATCATGGAAATTATAAAAGGACTTTGTTTATTATATTATCAAAAGTATTACAAGCAACATTTTTGCAAAGAACTAAGAATCATGATTAAGATAGTCTTTTACTTCTAATTAGAAATTATACCACAGACTTCTTTTGCTCTATACAATTTACCTGTTACAACTACAAAATGTTATACAATTAAGAATTATTAAAAAAGTATATCAGATGAAACTCTAAATATTTTTTAAGCCTGACCCAAATTAATTTTGCATTATAAGATTTAATGGTGTTATTAATTTGTCACAATCAATTGATAGAGCAGAGCAGTGTAGTGATTTTTCAGTAGGCTGTGTCTAATGATCGAAATACCAGAAGTGCATTCTAATGAAGTCTTTAATCTGAAAATGATACAACATAGGATATTTAAAGAAATGTCTCATCAGAATTAGGAAAGAATTATTGAGGCTCATTATTCTGAAGAGAAATAGCTAATATTTGACTGTCACTTAGTCATTGCTGTAAAGAATGTATAGCTCAAAGTCCATCAAGTAATTAATATAGGCAAAATTAATCTAGATTATGCTGATAGTTTATATTAGTATTATAATTTAACTTTTTAATATTGACATATTGACATTCCAGCACATTTAAAAAATTACATGCATAGGTTTTTTTAAAATGTAAACTTTAATATATGTTGTTAACTATTTAATAAAGTAAAAATAAGCACTACTTATTTTTTGGTTTAAAAACAGTATTAAGTGTATTTATTAATGACAGTAACAGCTATATTTTACCATCACACTGAGATCATTAATCAATTAGTGTTTGAGCCACTAGTTTAATATATAATCACAAAGTCTTGATGTGGTTAATCAAAGTGTACCACAGTAATATTCACATCCTTTTAAAATTGTTCCTTCATTAAAACTAAACCTACATATAATAGTCAATAAATTTGAAAAAATATCACTACCAATTTTTCATAAACAGATAAATTTGGCTAGGTATGGTTTTAGGATCTAGGGTTCAGTCAAATATGACTTATATGAATTAAAATTTATAGACAAAAAGTTCTGTAAGTAGTAAAATTAAAGATTTACCCCTAAGTAACATTGAAGATTTTACCCTAAAGGAAGTGAAATGTATGAGTAGATATTTTAGAAAGGGAGTATGAAGCCCTGATTACAATGAAGAAGGGAAGTGTGACATCAAAATATATGGAATGAAAGAATTTCTGGTGAGAGGGACATGTAAGTGTAAAGGCCATGAGGTGAGAATAAACATTGTTTATTAACAGGAAGGCTAGAGGGAAGATACCCACTGTCCAAGAGTCAGAAGGAGTGTGTTGTTTTGTGACCTTTTCTAATCATTTCAAGGCACTCAGCTTGTTTCCTTAACTACCCAGTGGGACATAAACCTGCCTTTAACTACTTCACGTCTGTGAAGTGGTAAAGTTTGTCAAAGCATATTAAAAACTGTAAAGGGCTACAAAAATGTAAGTTATAGTTTTAGAATTATTCTGTTGTATGATACAACTCAATCTGGGCCCCTGTGCCTGGTAGATGTTGTACTAAGTGGAAGTGCTTGATGAGGTGTGTAGGAATGAAAACGACCTAATTTATTATAGTTTAAAAGACATTGTAACCAGGTAATCATTGCTGCTCCTCTCAACTTGCTTTTCTGAGTCTCAGCTTATCCATAAAAGGGGGTAATAAAGCCTAATAAGTTTTTATTAAAAATTTGTTGGATAATACATATAAAGTACTTAGCAGGGTGCCTAGGATATGTTCATTTAAGATAGTTATGATCATGAACTATTATACCAAAATATAATAATGAATCTCATATAAATTCATATGTGAAGTTCTTAATCACTGATGAAGGACATATAATTGTATAATAAAGCAGTCATAGGTTACAAAATAAACACACACACTGTATTTGGAAGTCAGTAATTTCATTAAATAATGAGGATTTTGGAATAGTAGAGGCACTGAACTCATAACACTCACATTTTTAAGAACGTTTTAAGAATGTTTTGATTAACCAAAATAATTAAATACACACACCATTGGCTTTTAATTAAAAAAGACAATCCTGTTATTTCATAGACCTCTTGAATCGTAACAAGCATGGTGGTTTTATTTGTCCAATAATATTGTCTGAAATAAAATGTTTTAACAGTTAGAGGCATGTGTTTCTGCAAGTGTATAAAAACGTGGAATAATATAATTTGAGGAATGTCTGTTTAGTAGCTTATCTGTATTGAGGTCTTTGGAATCAATGGTGAAACAAAATTTCTTCCACCATCAATATCACCTTCTATTCTGTGGAGAATTGCCACAGACACAAAGTCATGATGTAAAGTAGTAAGTTAAGTGAAAGCTGGATGTGCATAAATCAGGTTGTGGTATGGGACTAATTAATAATCAAGGAAGGCATTTTGAATGAGGGAACTGTAAGCTAAGCCCTAAAGGTCTAGGATCCACCAGTCAAAATCAGGATTTGAGTCTTGTAGGCAAAGGGTAGAACATGAGCAAAAATGTAACTAAGAAACAGGAAGAGATGTTTGGAGATGATGCATATGTTTATTTTCTTGATTATGATAATGATTCCATATATATATGTATATATATCAAAAACTACCAATGTTAATTATGTGCAGTTTATTATATATCAGTTTTATCTCAATAAAGTCATGAAAACATTTAAAGAGGTCTAACCATGAATGGGAAGTGAGGATGTAGGTTAGTAGGGGGTCTATCTTTAATATCCATTTTTATTCTATAAAAAGCTGAATTTTTTATGAAAATCTTATCTCTAACATATGTGTCATCCTCAGCCTACCTTGCAGGACAAGTCACAAAATTTTCTGAAGAATCAGTAATCTCCATAGTCTTTTCATATTTCAGAAACATGTAAAAAGACAACATTTTATAAAATTATTATTTGGAAATAATTTTAGATTCACAGAAGAGTACCAAAGATAATATAGAAAATTTCTGTGAATCATTTTTCAGTCTCTCTTAATAATAACATTTTGTATAAGTAGAGCACATTTGTCAAAATTAAGAGATTAACATTGGCATTTTATTAACTAGAATACAGACTTTATCTTGCTTTCACCAGTCTTTCCATTTACATTTATTTTCTCTTGTTGCATGCTTCAATTAGAGCCTACATTTTGTTCAGTTTTCTTAATTCCTTAGATACTTCCAATCTATGATAGTTTCTCAATCTTGTCTCGTGACTAGAAAATTGAATCTTGCTATTAAATAATTTTGTAGAATTTTTTAGAATATCGTACAACTTTGGTTATTTTAAAATTTTCTCATTCAACTGAGGCTATGAATTTTAGGGAAGAATACTATAGAGGTGAATTGTCTTTTACATCGTATCATATTGAGGGGAACAGAATATTATTGTGACTTTCTACTTGTGATGTTAAGCTTGATCCTGTGAATGAGGAGATATCTGCCAGGTTTCTACACTGTTAATTCTTCTCCTCATTGGTAATTCATAAATATTATGAGGCATTACACTGAAGCCATATAAATATTTTGCTTTTCCTGAAACACTTAGTTACTAATTTTAACATTCATCAGTAAGTCTCACTGTGGTGTTCTAATAGGGATTTTCTATCTCCTCATTGATTCCACATTTCTAAGTTGAATAAATGTATTTATTTATTCAATCAATTATTTATATCTGTATGAACTCATAGATACATATTTTATCCTTTAGTCCAAAATGAGTGCTATCTTTATATTTTTCTTCAGATTGTTTGAGCTTCACACCCAGAAGCACTTTCAGACTGTTTTGGGTGCTCCTTTTTAATTGTCCCCATCTTGTTGTGGTTTTTATTTATTCTTATCTCCCACAGGTTGTTCCAGACTCATCTTGTATTTTACCTTCCCCAGCCATGGAAGGAATAATAACTGTTTTTCAAGGCTCCTTTGTTCTTGCTATTGGCGAGTTGTACTTGGAAACTGTGATCTTGGTGCTAGGTATATTCACTATTATTGAGGTGGCATCACTTTTTGGATCTACTCAGTAGACAGAGCTAGGAAATATATGTATGTTCACTAATTCATGTGTACATAGATCTCCACATCTCCACATAATAGGTGTCACATACATATGAATAACTGGTGATACACAGAAACACACATGCACACCAGAACAAAATGTGAATTCATACAGCTGTCTCACTACAGTACCACACCACAAGGTTCAATCTGTCATTCCTCTTTCCTTCTTTGAAACTTCTCTCTTCAACAGTAAGAAAATTTGCTCTTATTATCTGCAATGAACTGGCAACCCACTCCAGTATTCTTGCCTGGAGAATCCCACGGACAAAGGAGCCTGATGGGCTACAGTCCATGGGGTCGCGAAGAGTCGGACACGACTGAGTGACTAACACACACACACAGTATACATGTAGTTTCGGAATTACTAATCCAGATCCTTATGTGGAAGAAATTGACTAACTAGTGTACAGTGTTTTTGTACAGCATCTTTATCTCTTCAGTGCCCGGTCAAAGCACTTCCAAAGTAGGTGCATCAGCTCCTTTGCTCACTTCCTTCAGTGGGGTTATACCATTTATTTGTATTATAATTAAATTCTTCCTATACAGTTTGCATTCCATTCTGGGACCCCTGGATACTATGTTTTCTTATTGTTGTTTTTGTTTTTAAACATGAATGTAGGCAACTTCACTCTGTGGGTACAGTTCAGGGGGTTATGACAAATTCATAATCATATATCCACCACACAGTGCTCAGTAACTCAGTTGTACCTGACTCTTTTTCAACACCATGGACTGTAGCTGGCCAGGCTCCTCTGTTCATGGAATCTTCCAGGCAAGAATACAGAAGTGGACTGCTGTTTCCTACTCCAGGAGAGACCCAGGGACTGAACCCACATCTCTGGTGTCTCCTGCATTGGCAGGTGGATTCTTTACCGCTGGGCCCTGTGGGAAGCCCCTGTCCACCACGCAATACTATACAAAACAGTTCTATCATCTCCAAATACTTCTCTGTGCTGCCCCTTTGTAGATAACCTCTCTCTAAGCCCTCCTGTTGACATCCATGGATCTTTTTCTCTCTCTATTATTTTGTTTATTCCAGAGAGTCATATAAATGAGACAATATAATATGTAGCCCTTGGGACCTGGCTTCTTTCACTTAACAAAGTACATTTAAGATTTATTCACATTGTTGCATAAATCAATAGCTTAGTCTTCTTTTATTGCTGAGTAGCATTCAATTATATGAGTTTGTTTATCCATTTATCCAGTGAGAGATATTTGGGTTGTCTCCTGGTTTTAGTGATTATAAATAAAGTGGGTATAAACTTTTGTATACAGACTGTATGTCAATGTAAGTTTCCAATTCACATGAGAAACTCCTAAAAGTGAGATTACTGAGTCAATACAGTAAGTATTCATTTTTTTTTGCCAATTCCTTTTTTCCTCTTCAAACTCTTTTTGATAGAAACAAAATTTACATAAAATAATATATATATTATCACTCTTCCAATTTTTATCTCTGTACATTAGGTTAACTGAGCTATGACAGCATCAAACAAATGAAAATACACTGTGTATTCTTGCATTTGGCTTTTTTTTCAGCATCATATTTTTGATGTTGATTCATTTGTTTTATGAATTAGTAAGTCATTTCTTATTATTGATAATTTTTAATAAAATAAATTTATCACAATATGTTTATTCATTCAAATGTTAATGGAAATGTTTTCCCCCTCCAGTTTTTTGGTGAGATGAATTGCATATTTACATTTTTCCTTCTTTGGGATGGCTGGAATTGCTCAGTCATAGGTAGGTGTATTTTTATCTTGTAACTGATAAATAATAATTTAAAAGACTTGAATCATTTTACACACTCACTAATAGTATATTGGAGTTACAATTGCTACACATTCTAATGTTGTCTTTTATTTTAGTTATTGTGTTAGTTATCCTAGTTAGTGTGACAAAGTGTCTATTTATGGTTTTAGTTTGCATTTTCCTGATCAGTAAATACTTTAAATACCTTTTTATTTCTTCATGTAACAGTCACACATCTTTGTGGAGCACCTGCTCGAGTGTTTACTCATTTTAGAACTATAGAGTTTGCCCTTTAATACTTACTTACAAGAGTTCTTTATTTGTTTTCCATAAAAGTTCTTTGTTAGAGATATGTATTGTTGGAAATATTTATTTTGTAGTTACTGGTTGTCTCTTTCATTTTAATAGCTTATCTTTCTGGGCAGAGTATTTTTCCCTTGAAGATAAGTTTAATTTGTGTCATATCTAAGAAATTTTTATGGTCTGAGACTTATGAACATATTCAATTAGCTTTTATTCTAGAATATTTTTTGTTTTCCCCCTTACATTGAAATCCCATCTTATTGGCCTTGAATTCTGTTACCAGATGTATCCATTTACTATTTTTTTAAATTATTGCTAATGTTCATTCTTTACAATGTAGATTGTCATGTTATCTGCAAATAAACAGTAACATTTCTTCTTTTTTAGTCTTCATGCATCATCTTCCTTTTTTATGATTTTACATAGCCAAGGTCTTCAAAGAACATGCTGAAGTGACAGACGTACTCTTTTTAGGTAAAAGCATTCAGCATGTCACCATTAATGATGACAAGGACCTCCTCTATTTCTGACTTGTTGAGAGATTTTACCCAGGATTCATATTTAATTTGGGCAAGTGCTTATTTATTTATTTGGATGATGCATTTTTTTCTTTGGGTTTTTAATATGGTGATGTCTGTTGATATTCAGATGTTACACCAACATTTCATTCTTGGATGTAATCCCTGTAGTCATGTTGTATTAATTTTTTATGTATCACTAGATTCAGTTTGCAAATATCTCTTGAGAATTTTCACATCTAAATCCCTGAAAGATACTGATCTAATTTTTTATTTTTTAGTAATATCTTTGTAAGATTTTGACAACTGGATGAAAGAGTTAGATATTATTCTCTTTAGCTGAACAATGTTTGTTAAGTAGTTGAAGGAATTTACTAATAAAACTATTTGAGCATTCTTGTAGAAAAATTGCGTTTATTTTTTTTAAAAACAATAGGCGTTTTCAGTGTTTCTTTCTTCTAATAGTTTTTGCAAGTTGTGCTTTTCAGGTGACTGTGTATTTCTTCTAATTTCCCAAGTATTGCCTTATTTCATTCATAATATTTGTTGTTATACATTTCATATTTATGGAATATATAGTGATGATTCCTCCTTTATGTATGATGATGAAATTTTTTTTGTTGCTCAGTCTTGCTATATGTTGCTCAGTCAGCTGTATGCTGTCTTGATATATATGTATTGATTCCATTAATCATTTTAAAGAACTAACTTCTGTCCTTTGTTTTCTATTTTGATGATTTTGTTATTTTGTTTTCTTTTTTCTAAATTAAAAAATAATTTTGCACTTACATTTTCCTTCATATATCTTCTAGCTTCTTTAATTTTCTCTTACAGTTTCTTAAGTTGAAAACTTAGCTCATAGATTTTAGTCATTCTTTTTTTTAATAAAATACGCATTTAAATCTTTACATTTCCCTCTACATACATATAGTTTTATCCACTAATATTTTTATATATTTTACTTTAACCCTCATTTAGTTGTAAATGCATTTTTATTTTCTTTTCCTATTATTTGATTAATAGGCAATCTAGGATATTATTTAATTTCCAAATATTTGGGTAAATAACTAAGGTATCTTTTTTATTTCTAATTTAATTTGTCTGGAATCTTATGTATTCTGTAGGATTTTAAGACTTTGAAATTTATTTAGTTTGTTTTATGGCCTAGAGTTTCTTAGGGCTGCTTAGTCTTCTATAATGTTAATTAAATTAATTTAGATTTTCTAAATTAATTACATCATAATTTTTCCTATTGCCTTATAAATTCCTGAGAAATGGAAGCTAAGTGCTTCACTATGATTGTAGATATGTCCTTTTATTAACTTTAGTGCTATCAATTTTACTTTCATGAATTTTGGAACTCTCTTATTTAGTTCATGTTTAGGAATACTCAGCAGACTATTTTATCTTTATGAAGTGACCTTTTTTACCTCTGGTAACACTTCTTGTTTTGAAGTACTTGTCTGATGCTAATGAAGCCACATCAACCTACAGAGTTACAATTTTGCGTGCTATGTCTTTTCCATCATTTAATTTAACTTTTCTGTATCTTCATATTTAAAATGCATCACTTGAAAGCATGTAGCTGTGTGTTACCTATTTTTTTTCATTTTTATAACTTTTTTCTTTTTAATTGGAATGTATAGTTTATTTACATATAATTTAATGATTTTACTTAAAATTCATCTGTTTGTCTATGTTTTTTCTAATTATTTCCTCTGTTCTATATTCCTATTTTCTTCCTTTCTGCCATTGCTTATGTTAATTGGCCACATTTAGTTTCTAACTTTGTCATACTGTCTACTTTATTAACTTTTTGTTTATTATTATTATTTATAATTTGTTCTAGGAAGAATGGGGAGTTTAGCTATAGGAATAGAGGTATAAGCAGTATGACGTTGTAAGATTGGTGCAATGAAAAATGACCCTCAAAGTTATCGAGGTCCAAATCATTGAAGTGTGTTAATATTACCTTATATGTCAAAACTGAGGTTGTTGGTGTAATGGTTAAAGCTCTTGTGATGGGGAGGTTATTCTGGTATTATTCCAGTGAGTCCTAAATGTAATCACAAGTGAAGTTGTTTGAGGGAAAGTGAAAGTCATTCAGTTGTGTCCAAGTCTTTGTGACCCCATGGACTATACAGTCCTTGGAATTTTCTAGGCCAGAATATTGGAGTGCGTAGCCTTTCCCTTCTCCAGGGTATTGGAGGGAGTTAGAGAGAAATTTGACAACAGATATAAAAAGGAAAAAGTGAGATCATTGACGCAGGATACTACCCTGCTGGCAGTAAAAGGAAAAGACAGCAAGGAAACACGTTCTCCTGTAGAACCTCTAGAATGAGTATAACCTGCTGACACTTTAATTTTGTCCCAATAAAACCTATTTCAGACTTAATTACATTCAGAACTGTAAGAAAATGAATATGTTGTTTGTTTAAAGCCCTTAGAAAAAGACAATGGGATAGAATCTTATGTTTGGAATATGTGTGTATTTAGTCTCTCAATCATGTCTGACTCTTTGTGACCCTTTGAACTATAGCCTGCCGGACTCCTCTGTTAATGGAGTTTTCCAGGCAAGAATACTGGAGTGGATCTCCTTGTCCAGGGGATTTCCCTAGCCCAGAGATTGAGCCTACATCTCTTGAGTTTCCTGCATTGCAGGCATATTCTTTAACTAATGAGCCATAATATAACCAAATATAATATCTTTCTAGTGATTAGCATCATTAAGGTACAAGATTAAGACAGAATTTTGATTAATTATTTTTTATCATCTTAAATATTTGCTACCCATATAAAGATATGAAATCATCAGAATTCATCATATACATGAGAAATACAAAGATTTGTTATAAGAAGAATGTGTCTGTTATATTTTATAATTGCATTTTACTACAAAAAAGTTAGCCTTAGAAGGAAACAATGATTTATTATGTCAAAACAAATTGTCCATTCTGTTAAATTCACCACACCACAAGTATTTACAGTGTGGGTAGTAGTCTTGCCACCTCTCTAACCTCATTAATCTGAACACTCTGGACTTGTAGAGTGACAGGACTAGAAAGTGTTTTGCCCACTGCCCTCATCTGGGAGAGGAAGTGCAGGCCCAGTCACTCTGATTCTAAGAGAGAAAAAAAACACAAATCATTTAGAATAATTCTCTCTCAAATTCTTGAAGAATTATTTAAAAACTTTGAACCATTTGAATTATGTATGTTGATATTCTTCATTTAGTTGAAAAGTCCAATTTCAGTCAGGAAGACCGCAGCCATTATAGGATTTTGGAGAAGAAAGGACATAATACAGGCCATTTTAGGCTTGCCTAACCATTGTTACAAGTGTTAGGTGAAGAAGCTTAGAGAGGCTCCAAAAAGCGATTGATTCACAGGACTCACATGGAAGTCACAGTGAACTTCGCCAGTCTCAGGATACTGTCAGCTGTGAAAGCAGACCATTGTCCCGACCCGTCTCTGCAGTAATGGGGGACCTCCGCCTTTTTGCTGAGCCCTTGCACTTAACATCCTCAGCTACTGGCTGTACTAGAGCATGACTCTCAAAGCTCAACTATGAGCAAGATTTACTTCAAGATCCCAGAGATGGTTTCTTCTTCCATTTTCGAAATCTGGCACAAGTGTCTCATACTGGCTGACCCTTCTCCCTGCAGTATATTGGGGAACCTATAGAGGGTGGCAATGATGCTAGCTGAACATAGTTTTGGTTTTCCTTTGAATTTTCTAAAGTTTTTGAGATTTTATTACTGTTAATTGATACAGTTTTTTTTATATAAATAAAACATTTGATATTGGCCTTTACAATATTGACTGCGCTATTTGTTTTGTTTTACTATATTTCACTTATGGCATTACTCTTGTGGTCCAGTCTGAATTTCTTCAGGACCCATCAGCCAGGTCTGTCTTACTGCCATGATAGCTGTAACAATAAAGTAAATATAAGTTAACTTCCAAACAAGCCACATTAGATTCTTAATGTGTGTCAGTCAGGAAATATACTCATTCTGAACATGTTCAGTTCAGTTCAGTCACTCGGTCATGTTTGACCTTTGCGGCCCCATGGACTGCAGCTCGCCAGGCTTCCCTGTTCATCACCAGCTCCTGGAACTTACTCAGACTCATGTCCATAGAGTCAGTGATGCCATCCAACCATCTCATCCTCTGTCATCCCCTTCTCCTCCTACCTTCCATCTTTTCCAGCATCAGGGTTTTTTCATATGAGTCAGTTCTTCAAATCAGGTGACCAAAGTATTGGAGTTTCAGCGTCAGCATCAGTCCTGCCAATGAATATTCAGGCCTGATCTCCTTTAGGATGGACTGGTTAGATCTCCTTTCAGTCCAAGGGACTCTCAAGAGTCTTCTCAAACACCACAGTTCAAAAGCATCAATTCTTCAGCACTCAGTTTTCTTTATAATACAAATCTCACATCCATACATGACTACTGGAAAAACCATAGCTTTGACCTTTTTTGGCAAAGTAATGTCTTTGCTTTATAATATGCTTTCTATGTTTGTCATAGCTTTCTTCTAAGGAGCAAGCATCTTTGAACATGTTAACATCTGTTATTTTATCTTTGATAGCTAGTGACTTATCAAACATCCTTAGTACTCTTCCTCAAAGAGAGTCTGTGTCTTGTAGCTTTTTCAGCTGTGACACAGTTTTTGTATTTGAGTCCCATTGAGATGGCATTGGGCTTCCCTGGTGGCTCAGCAGTAAAGAATCCACTTGCAATGCAAGAGACTCAGGAGATGCAAGATGTAGGAGACACGGGTTTGATCTCTGAATCAGGAAGATCCCCTGGAGGAGGGCTTGGCAGCCCACTCTAGTATTCTCCTCAGGAAAATCCCGTGGACAGGAACTTGGCAGGCTGCCATCCACGGGGTCACCAAAAAGTCAAACACGGCTTAAGTGACTGACCATGGTGTGGTATTAGATGTTAAGGAGGCTTCTACAACTTGCTAATTTATCTGAGTCTTTCAGTGGCCTGTATCTCTGGCCTCTAACCTTCATAATATTTTCTTCTTGTATAGTTTTTTTTTTTTTCCCCTCCTTATGTGAGACAAAATGTTAGGAAGAGGCTAAAGTGGAAGGAATGGCCTTCTTACAGGGCGCTGGAACAAGACTCTGGTAGAATCTCTCCCAGAAATGCAGGGCTTTGTTAGATGAAATGCTTATGGTGTAATGTAAAATTAACAAGGGTTAGTTATTGCATCTTCACCATGAGAACCTGATGGGATTCTTGAACATAATATCATGAAAGTTTGGGGGCCCTCTGAAGACTGAAGCCTTGAAAAGTAAATCACTTTCATCTAAATCCACACTTGGTTTCCAGCAATTCATCAAAACTACGTTTTAATTGTTCCTCTCAGTTTATGGCTCCAGTGGCTCCTTCTCAAGGTTAAGAGGCTTTGACTGTGACTCCAGGTTCACTTGTTTCTCCAGACCTCATGGTAATACTTTTCCTGTGACCTCAGTTCTCTGATGAGTTCAAGAAAGGCACTAATTTGTAGTTTGCTCAGTTTCTGTTGTTTTATTTGTAGGGAATAGAATGAAGTCTTCAAAGCTCTTTATAGAAGAGCTGAAGCTAGAGATCTTGCCATTGTTTTTTGGAGCCACATTGGAACATTTCACATATATTTTTCCTTTTTTAAAAAATAGACTTAAAGGCTCAAGTTTGCCTTTTTCTTCATAATTTCATTTATTTATTTGAGACTTAATGGCTTAAGTTTACCTTTTTTTTTCTCATAATTTTATTTATTTATTTGAGACTTAATGGCTCGTTTACTTTTTTTTTCTCACAATTTTGTTTATTTTTGGCCATGCTGGATCTTTGTTGCTGTGAAGGCTTTTCTCTAGTTGTGATGAGCAGGGCTACTCTTTATTGGTGGTTCATGGGCTTCTCGTTGCTGTGGCTTCCCTTGTTGCTGAGCATGGGATCTAGGCACACCGGCTTCAGTAGTTGCAGCTCCTGAGCTTGAGAGAACAGGCTCAGTAGTTGTGGTGCACAGATTTAGTTGCCCCACAGCATTTGGGATATTCCTGGGGGGAACCAAGGATCAAATCCCTGTCTTCCTCATTGACAGGTGGACTCTTTATCACTGAGTCATCAGGAAATCCCCTCAAATATATCTTAAGGGTAAATTTCTTTCCTATTTGGTATCCTGCCATGGAATTTTGAGGAGCAAGTTATGGATACATTCTTTTTACAAGGTGGCTTAGAAAGTCTTAATCCTGGGAAGTGGAAGTGTTATTTGCTCAATCATGTCTGACTCTTTGTGATCCTATGGACTGTATGTAGCCTCTGTCCATAGGATTCTTCAGGCAAGAATACTGGAGTGGGTAGCCATTCTCTTTTCCAGGATATCTTCATGACCCGCCCTAGGGATCCAAGCTGATCTCCCCCATTGTAGACAGATTCTTTACCATCTGAGCTTCCAAGGAAGCTTTAATCCTGGTAAACAACTTTCAATTTCACAGTTATTTAGTAGCTTAGGGGATCTTCCCAGTCTGTGTGATTCTCCCTAATGCACACTACAAATAAATAAATAAATAGTTTTAAGTAATAATTTTTACTTATGGTTAAAACTTCCAGTTGCTTTGAATAAGAAAACTAGTATTCAGTAAGATGATATTTTGAGAGATAGGAGCCATCCTGCTGAAGTACAACTAAAATATTTTATGGAGAATGCTTCATTTTTGCAGTGTGGATGGAGTAACATAAAGTTATATCCCAACTAAGAGTTGGGGAAGAAATTTTCTGCAAACTGGCAAAATCCTTTGCCAAAAGCATGTGCTTGTAAAATAATTAAGATTGTGTCTCACTTGACAGTCGCACATCAGATAAGACTTTGCTTATTGTGGGGCTCATGAAGAAATGAAGACAGTACTGTCATGCTTATTGTTTTTAATCAAAAATACATTTTAAGTTCTTCCTGTTTCCTTCTCTTGTTTGTCTCATGTGCCCAGAACATTTAATATAGCACTTCATCTCTAGTTTAGACAATTTCTGTTACCTTTTTCTTAAAATTCTTTAAAGAATTTTACTTTAAATATTCTTTAAAGAATGTTAGTATAGTGTTCTATGTATTGACGGTGTTTGTAGCTTTATATGTTCCCTCCGAAATCTCTACCTGTGGGGCACAGAAAGACTGGAATTGACCTTCGATCATCTACCACTTGTGAGATGATTTTTATTCTCTATTGTGTACATTTCACATTAGGAATAGAAGACATTTTTGCCTGAAACAGATACAAAACCAAACCTTCTTCCTCAAAAGTGTTCATTCCTCCCAGAATCACTCTGTTTCCCCCTGCCTACAGAGTGATATTCTGGGAAACTTAAAAAAAAAAATTCTGTTACAAATTTTGCTACAATACACAGTTTATTTTTCCACACCCACACACCCACACATCGACTAACATTAGATTTCTGAAGTGTGAAGCAGGACTTCCTGGTGGCATTTTCACATTTTATGTAGCTGTTGATGAAGCCACTGCTGACACTGGGTATGTCACTGTAAAATCCCGAGACTTTTTGGAGGAAAGAAAAGTGTTACCCAATTATTTTCTCAAAATATAGCACACAGGTAAGTAACTGAGAAGACAGTATCCACCTGACTGTCAGCTCTTCAAACTCTGTGGCCTATCAGTTTGAGGCAACCTCCTTGTTAAAAGCCTTTATTAAACAATTTAAAAACTATGAATTACAGAGTTTTGCTCATTTAGAGACAAGAAGGAACTATCTACTCAGCAAAAATGAGGAGATATGATTTAAATTGGTTGGTTTCACAGTTGAAATGCCGGAGACGGTTGCAGAGTTCGGTTTTGTGTGATGTGAGGTAGTTCTCAAATTATTATGCTCTGAAAATTATTTTGCCCAGCATATCTGTAACAGCTTTAGAGAGCTACAGTTCTCTGAATAGTTCAGGACAAAACGTTGTTATAGGTTGAATTTCTCTGATCACTGAGGGGAACTGAGGTTTCTTTGTTATTCTTCATTTATATCCTACAGTCAATTGCAAACTCTCTATTTCTGTTTACAGTTCTTGACAGTTAATTTTTAAATCCTTTATTTTGCCAGTTAAAGTGGTGAATGTCAGATCTTGATTAGAAAAGGACTGATTTTCTTATAACTCAACAAGGAAGGAAAAGAGATTCTTTACATTAAATTACAATTTTGAACAGAGATAGAATTGAAATTATTTTGATTTATAAAAGAATTGAATGACTGTGCTGAAATGGCTCTTGGTTTATTGTTATATTTCTTTCCCTGCCACTGTGGAGAAATATAAACTACATAAGTGATTTGGAATGGTTGTTTCTCAGTCGCCAAGTCATGTCCAACTTTTTGCCACCCCATGGGCTGCAGCACGCCATGCTTCCCTGTCCCTCACCATCTCCCAGAGTTTGCCCAAGTTCATGTCCATTGAATTGGTGATGTCATCCAACCATCTCATTTGGAATTAGGGCATTCATAATAGAAATTTGTGTGTCTTTAATTTGTCTAAACCTGGGTTTCCACCTACAAATTGAAGTGAAATATTTTGGTACGTTTTTCAGCTATGTCATTGTGAATTACACATTTAAGATAAAAATCTCTTTAGTCTATCATTATAGGTGTAGTTGATTACTGCATTATATATTGTTAGTACAGCCTAAGACATGTTTTAAGACAGTGTGTAAAAAAAGGAAAAGGTTTGCCTTTTAAATATTCAATACACAAACTTAAATCAAGCATATATATTCATCAAAGTAATTACACATGTCAAGTACAATCAAAGATGATGTTTCTTAGATGGATATCAAATCAAAACTTTTATAGTTAAAATAATTGAAAATTATTCTTTTAATATGCACAAGTGATAAAAATTAGAACTACTCAATTAAACAATCATAATCACAACTGAGGTTTAGGTAACATGTAAATCCCCAGACATCTGAAACACTAAAGTCCTATGTAGAATGATAGTATGATAATTTAAGTCTATATCTGAATATGGAAATTATTTTAATATCACAAATTATTCATTCTTTTGTGACATTTAGAAAATACAACATAAACGGGTCTTGCATTTTTCCTTCATTACTTTAAAGGATTTATACTTCTCATGAGTATAACTTAATCGGGTACTGTTAGATATGCTATGCTTTTCGATATGCTTTAGATAGCTGTGTTTTTTTTCTTTATTATGAAACATATATGTCCATAAAAGTTATCATGTTTTCAAAAACTCTTAAAAATCTCATCCAAGAGGTTTTGTAAACTAGACATATGGCTTGTATCAGGGTTTCCATGGTGGTTCAGATAGCAAAGAATCTTCCTGCAATGCAGGAGACCGGGGTTCAATCCCAGGGTCAGCAAGATTCCCTGGAGAAGGGAATGGCTACCTGCTCCAGTAATCTTGTCTGGAGAATTCCATAGACAGAGGAGCCTGGTGGGCTTCAGTCTGTGGAGTTGCAAAGAGTCAGACACGACTGAGTTACTAACACATACACATGGCCTAATCATGATTGTTTTGATTTAAATTCCTACAAGTGAACATCCAAACCCATAGTTTGACAACGTAAGTAGATTCAGATATCTGGCATGACGATCTTTATTATGAATCTACCAAAATTCATACCAGATTCAATAGCATTTTATGGTTCCACAGAAATGATGCAGAGCAATATATCACATATACATAGGCATGACTTAAACCTACTTAAAGACAGCTGCTTGGCTATTTCTCAGAGAAACATCCAATACCTGAGTGAATGACCAACCATGTGTGCATGTTAATCACTTTAGTTGTGTCCAACTCTTTGCACCCTTGTGGACTGTAGCCCATCAGGCTCTTTTCTCCATGGGGATCCTCCACGCAAGAATACTGGAGTGGTTTGCCATACCCTCCTCCAGGGGATCTTTCCAAGCCAGGGGTTGAACCCACGTCTTTTAGGTCTCCTGCACTGGCAGGTGGATTCTTTACCACTAATGCAACCAGAAGCCCTGACGTGAGTCTAGAGAAATCCTGCATGTTGTGCGGCTGTGTTGCCTACTCACTCGTTCAGTCTTGTGAATCATGTGGATAATTTTGATCGATTAGATTAAACTACAAATGAGTCAGGGCTTCCCTGGTGGCTCAGCGGTAAAGAATCCATCTGCCAGTGCAGGAGACATAGGTTGGATCCCTGGGTCAGGAAGATCCCCTGGAGAAGGAGATGGCAACCCACTGCAGGATTTTTGCCTGGGAAATCCATTTGGAAAGTGGAACCTGGCAGGCTTCAGTCCATCGGGTCGCAAGAAGTGCGACACAGCTTTTAGCAACTAAACAACAACACAAATGACTCAAAGTGTTTGTTTATTGAAAGAGTTGTGTAAGATAATCGGTCATTTTTATAATTTTTATACTAAGAATCTTCTAATTTTAAGTGAATATTTCATAATTATTGAGAATATTTCAAGGACTCCTAAGGTGTTTTTTTTTTTTTCTCCTCCTGAGTTTTATCCATTTGTACAGCTATCTATTTTGTTTTTCTCTTAAGAATTTGCTTAAGTGAGCCTTCTATTTTCCCCTTGCCAAGTTCTCCAATTTTCCATTATTCCCAACCTCAGGGAATGGTATCACAAATTGTATGATCATGAAAGTCAGTAACCATAATTGACCATAATTCTCTCTTTCCCGAATCCTACATGTGACCATTATTTCTAATCTACCATCACTAAAGCATGTTTGCATTCCTATAATTGGTTGCATTGTTCACTTAAGAAGGCCTTCTTATCTCTCCTTCAGTCTGTTTACATTCCCATAATTGGTTGCATTGTTCACTTAAGAAGGCTTCTTATCTCTCCTTGCTATTCTTTGGAACTCTGCATTCTGATGGGCATATTTTTCCTTTTCTCCTTTGCTTTTTGCATCTCTTCTTTTCTCAGCTATTTGTAAGGCCTCTTCAGACAACCATTTTCTTTTTTGCTTTTCTTTTTCTCGTGGATGGTTTTGATCACTGCCTCTTGTACAGTGTTACAAAACCTCTGTCCACAGTTCTTCAGGCACTCTGTCTATCAGATCTAATGCTTTGAATCTGTTTGTCACCTCCACTGTATAATTGTAAGGGATTTGGTTTGGATCATATGTGAATGGCCTAGTGGTTTTTTCCAGTTTCTTTAATGTAAATCTGAATTTTGCAGTGAGTTCATGATCTGAACCACAGTCAGCTCGTGCTCTTGTTTTTGCTGACTATATAGTTTCCCCATCTTTGGCTGCAAAGAATATAATCAATCTGATTTCAGTATTGACCATCTGGTGATGTCCATGTGTGGAGTTATCTCTTGAGTTGTTGGAAGAGAGTGTTTTCTATGACCGGTGTGTTCTCTTGGCAAGACTCTGTTAGCATTTGCCTGCTTCATTTTGTACTCCAAGGCCAAGCTTGCCTGTTCATCCTCCTTTTACATTCTAGTTCCCTGTGATGAAAAGGACATCTTTTTTTGGTGTTAGTTCTAGAAGGTCTTGTAGGTTTTCATAGAACCATTCAACTTCGATGCCTTCAGCATTAGGGGTTAGGACATAGACTTAGATTACTGTGATACTGAATTGTTTGCCTTGGAAATGAACCTAGATCATTCTGTCATTTTTGAGATTGCACCAAAGTACTGCGTTTCAGACTCTTTTGTTGACGATGATGGCCACTCCATTTCTTCTAAGGGATTCTGGTCCACAGTAATAGATCTAATGGTCATGTGAATTAAATTCACCCATTCCAATCCATTTTAGTTCACTGATTCCTAAAATGTTGAGGATATTCCTAGAGATCTCTTCAAGAAAATTAGAAATACCAAGGGAACATTTCATGCAAAAATGGACACAATAAAGGATAGTAATAGTATGGACCTAGCAGAATAAGAAGAGATTAAGAAGAAATGGCAAGAATATAGAGAAGAACTATACAAAAAAGGTCTTAATGACCTGGACAACCATGATAGTGTGGTCACTCACCTAGAGCCAGACATCCTGAAGTGTAAAGTCAAGTGAGCCTTAGGAAGCATTACTACAGACAAAGTTAGTGGAGGTGATGAAATTCCAATTGAGCTATTTCAAATCCTAAAAGAATGATTTTAAAGTGTTGCACTCAATATGCCAGCAAATTTGGAAAACTCAGCAGTGGCCACAGGACTGAAAAGGTCAGTTTTTATTATAACCCCAAAGGGCAGTGCCAAAGAATGTTCAAACTACTGCACAATTGCACTCATTTCACATGCTTGCAAGATCATGCTCAAAATCCTCCAAGCTAGGCTTCAGCAGTACATAAACCAAGAATTTCCAGATGTTGAAACTGGATTTAGAAAAGGCAGAGGAACCAGAGATCAAATTGTTAACATCTGTTGGATCATTGAAAAAGCAAGTAATTCCAGAAAAATATCTACTTCTGCTTCATTGACTACACTAAAGCCTTTGACTGTGTGGATCACAACAAACTGTGGAAAATTCTTAATGAGATGAGAATACCAGACCACCTTACCTGCCTCCTAAGAAACCTATATAAGGCTTCAAGAACAAGGCTGTATGTTGTCACCCTGCTTATATCACTTATATGCAGACTACATTGTGCAAAATGCTGGGCTAGATGAATCAGATGCTAGAATCAAGACTGCTGGGAGTAATATCAATAACCTAGAAATGCATATGACACCACCATAATGATAGAAAGTGAAAGGAACTAAAGACCCCCTTGATGAAGGTGAAAGAGAAGACTGAAAAAGCTGGCTAAAAACTCAACATTCAGAAAACAAAGATTATGGCATCTGGCCCCATCATTTCATGGCAAATAAATGGGGAAAAAATAGAAGCAGTGACAGACTTTATTTTCTTGGGCTCCAAAATCACTGGAGATGGTGACTGTAACCATGAAATTAAAAGATGCCTATTGCTTGGAAGAAAAGCTATGACAAACCTAGACAGCATATTAAAAATCAGGGACATCACTTTGGCGACAAAGGTCCATATAGTCAAAGCTATGGTTTTTCTGTTAGTTATGTACAGCTCTGAGAGTTGGGCCATAAAGAAGGCTGAGTGCTGTCAAACTGATGCTTTCAAGCTGTGGTGGTAGTGAATACTCTTGAGAGTCCCTTGGACTACAAGGAGATCAAACTAATCAGTCCTAAAGGAAATCAACCCTGAATATTCATTGAAAGGACTGATGCTGAAGTTGATGCTTGGATTCTTTGGCCACTGATGCAAACAGCCAACTCTTTGGAAAATACCTTGATGCTTGATTGATGGCAGGAGGAGAAGGGTGTGACAGATGATGGGATGGTTGGATGGCATCACTGACTTAATGGACATGAGTTTGAGCAAAGTCAGGGAGATAGTGAAGGACAGGGAAGCCTGTTGTGCTTCAGTCCAGGGGTTCGCAGAGTCGGTCATGACTGAACAACAACTGGTTGCATTAACTTTAGGGTCTGGACAATTATAATAATTATTCAGCTGGTCCCTAGGAATCGAGAATTTATGCCATCCAATCCATTGACCAGAATTTGTATATATTTATAAACTATAAGCATTTCATTACTTGTTTCATGTTTGCCTATAGAAGGAAAACAAAGTCTAGTCAGTCACCTCAGTATTGTCTAAGAAGATGGTAAGTCCTGCTTCTGTCAACTTTCCATCATCATGCCTTACTGAAGTTTTTCCCAGATATCACCAACTATATATTAATTCTTGCAATTCTTTGTTGTTCTTTTCAAGAATAATATCTGTTTAAAGTGTTCCTTACCACTATAATTGTATGCCCCCACTTCATCACTGCAATCTTCACATCATCTTAACTTTGCAGTTAAAACCAGCTCATCATTCAAGAATAAATTCATATAACCTTCTCCGTGAAGTTTTTTTTATGGATCTTAGAGATAGAATTTACCAGTCCTTTTTTGTATAACTGAGCCTTTTGTCTACGTCTGCAGTGGCTCTTGAATCTTAATATTGTGCTTATAATTTATGTGTCAATTTCTCTCAAATAGATTGAAAGCTTACTGGGGTTTAGATTATGCTTGATTTAGTTCTATATTCATACTGTTCAACCCTAAGCCTTCATCACTGATGAGTGAATGAATCATAAAACAACAAAGCAAAATGAAATATATATACAGCACTTGACTAAAAACAGAACTTTCGTTTTGCTTTCTAAGAAACACATAAAACGTAAAATATAGTAAAAGTCAAGATTTTGATTTTATATATGAAAAACTCTAAAATATTTTTCCACCAAGTAACAACATGACTATTGAAAGAGTCAATTCTTAGGAAGGTTGATAAGGAGTCCAGGGTCCCCAAGGAGGAGAAAGGGGTCCCAGGCTCTCAAGGAGGAGACAAGGACAAACTTTATTCTACTTTGTCTTAGTCAGTGTAACAATGTATCTTGCTCAAGGACATGTTTCTCCTTAACAGGAACCTTCTGACTAATCTTGTTATCTTAAAACTTGTATGCTGTGGGAGTGGGTCTGATAAGACCTTTCTATTGTTAGTTCTAATCTTTTTAATTTAAGATGTATGTTGTGGGAGTGGGTCTGATAAAAGTATTTAAGGCCTTGCTAAGACTAGCAAGGGGGGCACTCTCCATCCCCCTTCTGATGTCTATGTCAGAAGCTTTCGCTGTCTCTTTCCTTACTTTAGTAAAACTCTGCTACACAAAAGCTCCTGATCAAGCCTGGTCCCTGGTCCTGAAGCAAAATCTTCGGAAATCATGAATCTGATGCTGTTTACTATAAGCTATCAGTATGGGAATAGAAATTTGAATGCAAGTCAGCTGATGAAAGGCCTTTGAGTTTTTCACATAGAAGGTAATATTTTAGTATCCTGATAATTTTGTAAATCTACACAATTAAAGGTTACATAGAATTTGGGTTTTGTTTGGGCTTAGTCATTAGAAGATATGGGATCCTAGGAAATCATTTGCTGCAGCTGCTGCTAAGTCGCTTCAGTCATGTCTGACTCTGCGACCCCACAGACGGCAGCCCACCAGGCTCCCCCATCCCTGGGATTCTCCAGGCAAGAACGTTGGCGTGGGTTGCCCTTGCCTTCTCCAATGAATGAAAGTGAGAAGTGAAAGTGAAGCTGCTCAGTCCTTCGACTCTTAGCGACCCCATCGACTGTAGCCTACCAGGCTCCTCCGTCCATGGGATTTTCCAGGCAAGAGTACTGGAGTGGGGTGCGATTGCCTTCTCCAGAAAATCATTTACTGTCTATGAAATTCTGTTTTCTGAGAGTAGGGCCCAATGCCTTCTAAGTTCATATTTTGCTCTCAAAAACTTATGAAATTTTGGGTTCTGGTTATGGAATTGTGAAGTCTTGATAATAATCAAATGACTATGCTTTTCTTCAGTAATGTAATTGATAACTAAGACTTAACAGTGAAATGAAGACTTTGCTTAGGTATTTCCTGATGCTCAACTTATGTTTCCCAGTAATTCTCAACACAGGTGCCTAGTGACTATATTCAGTTTATTGACTAGTCACGATATTTCACACTGTATTCTTCTGTTCAAGTGACTGTGCGTGTATGTATGCACGCTCAGTCCCTCAGTCATGTCCGATTCTTTGGGGCCCCATGGACTGTTCCCTCTAGGTTCCTCTGCCCATGGAATTTTCCAAGCAAAAATGCTGGAATGGGTTGCCATCTCCTACCCCAGGTGATCTTACTGACTCAGGGATGGAACTGGCATCTCTTGTGTCTCCTGCATTGACAGGTGGAGTCTTTACCAGCAGCACCACTTGGGAAGCCTGTAGAAGTGGTTATTTTCAATTAAAAACTAGTTCCTTTCTACCTGGGAGAAAATGTTAATGTACTTGAAGGGTTACAGCAAAGTTTATCCTTCGACCTGGCACTATTGTGATTAGATATGTATTTTATTACATGGATGGGGGAAATGTACAGGCATTGGCCATTATATATGCCCATTAGCACACATCTGTTTTTCACCCTAAAAAATGCCTGAGTGGTCTGTTCAGCTGCTCCAGCTGTGGTTTTCAAAAGAGATGAAGTCTTGACCTTTTCCTGCAAATTACTGTCCCAACAGCAAAAACCCAATATATTATCCTTATTTGGTACACTACTGCCTAAAGGCATAAACTGGGTAGCCAGAACTCAAGGACAGATTCAAGGGATGGATTCTCACAGACTTATTAATCTTACAGATGCTTCTTTTTTTTTTTTTCTTAGTAAAATTTCTTCATGCCCTCATTTGCAACTGCTATTCCTCAGGAAAAAAAAAAAAATTCTTTTTCTTCTCTATACATTTTTGCTTTATCCAAAGTCCATTATTTTCCTTTCATTTTTCAGTCTGTCCTTCTTGTTCAGTTTTCTTCAGATGTCTCGCAATCTTTTGATGTCTCTGCATTTTGGAGAGGGAGAAATCAGATTGCTAACTGGAAGCTGCTGTGTGTTGATTTGACTTGCTGAGTGTTCCACAGGAAGGTATGTAGCTGATTAGAGGCTGGGAGCCCTCTGTCAGCTTCTGGAGGCCTTTTATCTTGTGCCTGTGTCTTTTAATGACACTCCTGGAAGAGAAGAATATATTGTTTTGCACTACCACACATAGCTACACTGGAGAGATGGTAGTTCTGTCAAGCAAAGTGCCTTCTAGGGAGATACAAATGCGTGCCTTATCCAGATTGACCAGCTGAAGTGTTTTTGATCAGAGAGCATCCTATTTATATCATGTGATTCCCCAAACACCAATACAAAGCATATTTGAACTTTCAAAGTTAATTAGTTACGAGCTGGTTTTCTGTTGCCTTTAAGGTAATAGAAATTGATATCTGGATAAAAATTAACCCCAAGTTTCACTTACTTAAGAATTTGAAGGAGTGACATTTAAGGAGAACCAGACAGTACAGGGCAAGAAGCAAAAATATACCATAGTAAAATAATTTTTCTACAGGCTGTGAGGCTCTAGAAAATGTGGCATTAATAATCAAATAGTATTATAATATCCCTGGGTTGAGAAGATCCCCTCGTGTGGGGCATGGCAACCCACTCCAGTATTCTTGCCTGGAGAATCCCATGGACAGTGTAGCCTAGTGGAATACATTTCACAGGGTCTCACAGAGTCAGACACGACTGAAGCAACTAAGCACGTGTGGTTACTATAAGCTGGGCAGTTGTCTGACGTACAGATTCAAATTTCTCAAGTTAATCCTCACCTTGATGTCTCTCTACCCCGAGGCAACTATATAGAATATATTGCTGAGCTCCTTAGTCCTCTGGATTTCAGTTTAGTTCAGTCATAAAAAATGAAGAGAGAATGGAGATCTCAGGATTTACTCTGCATGCTCTGTTCTCTCCTACAGGATATTCTCCAGCTGCCTGCCTCCCTTAGCCAAAACCCACAGCTCTTTTTAAGTCATCTTTCTCCACGCAAACCTCTCCCTCCTTCAAGAAGCTGATAGCCATCACCTCCCCTTGTTTTTCAGCCAACAATGATCGACAGTTCCCACTATTTCTCAGAGGATCCCTGTTCCCTGCTAGTGTTTAAACAATCCCTTAATTATCATAACTCTACATATCATCTATTTTCTGCTGGAAACACCCTGTCTACTGACTAACAGCACTATTTCTGAGAAAAACATGAATATAGTGAAATATTCTTTCCTATTGGAAAAAAGATAACTAATAGATAATGAGAATAACAAAAATAAACTAATAATCAATCTTTATTGAGCACATACTTAATAGATGCCAGGAAATAACCTGAATACTTTTCATACACTGTCATAATCTCTCAGAAATAAATGTGGCATCTATTTTTGTTATTTTTATTTTATAGATGTAGAATCTGTGGAACTTGCCCAAGATCACACAATTAGTACATGGTAAAGAGAGAATTCAACCCAAGAATGATTGACTCCAACCTGCACTCTTGACAGGTCCTCAGATAGCATTTGTTAATAAGAAATGGCTAACAGAAGAGAGGTGGCTCTGCCTATCAATGTCATGTATAACTTGGTTCTCATGTTGCCAGAACTGATTTTTTTAAGAGACACTGGATATATAGATTTTTTGGTATATCTTCTCCTCATTTCTAAGCTTAAATTTAAGCTCTTACAAAAATAAAAAATACCAAGCAAAATAAAAACAGAAACACCAGAGAAATAGCTACAACAAAAAACCCAAATGAAAAAACTCACTTTTGGCGGGCCAAATAACATTTTCTACTTGCCAAAAAATGGTCCATTGACCAGTATTTTACAACCTTCTGAAAGGCTTAAGTTGAAAATCTAATTAATATGTGAGTAACATTAACTATTTGTGTTTTTCATTAATAGATTTATCTTGAAGTAACTTTCAATAAAGCTGTCTTGAGAATAGCTTCTGTTTCATAAGTTGAAGGTTTTCCAATTCTTTAATTTTCTGTTAGACACAGCTCATTGACACTGTGACAGCACAGTTAGTCTTCTATTTTCTGGGCAGTGGTCTTGGAGTAATTCTGGAAGATTATATTCTACACATGGAAAAACTTCTTGATGCCCTGCTTGTTTTCAATTTCTAATGAATGAATTTTGATATAGTAATAAGTTATTGACTTTGGAATTGGATAGATACGGTTATAGATAACAGCTCACAGCTTATTAACAATTGACCCAGGAGCTCTGTTTCCTCATCTGTAAAAATTGGAATGACAGTATCTAATTTGTAGGTTCACTGAATATTAAATGAGATTATGTGTACAAAGCATCTAACACATAAAAGGTAGGAATGTCCAGTTAAAACCCTAAAACACACATTAATTAGCTGCCTTATTTATACCAGTTACTTAACCTCTGTGTCTCCCACTGCTTTCTTCAGTGGTTCTCAAAGTTGACTGTGCTTTAGAGTAACCTAGAAAACTCTTAAAATACAAATTCCTGCGCCTTAAGCCCAGTGTTTGTGATTCATGGGTCTGGGGAGGATCCTGATACTTTGCATTTATAACAGGCACCCAAGTGATGTTGATTCTGTCAGTGTGGGGACCACTCATTAAGAAATCCTGCTTTATGTAGTGCTGTTAATAATCCCTCCCTTTTACACAAGTTTGCTAATGAGCCTTAAGATATGTAATGTCTATAAAACATATGTCCCCAACTGCCTAGGAATGTAAAGTTCATGAAATGCTAATTAGTTGAAATCGTTATCCTTATTACTTTAAAATATATGTTTCCCTATTTTCTTTGAAAAATATGCTTAAGCATTTATCTGTAGAATTCATTTTGGTGTTTTAATTTTTTTCTATGAAATGAGGATATTTTTCCATTCGTAAGAACGATGCTCAGTGTGCCACCCTGTAAGAATGATATATCTTCAAAAAGGAGGAATGTTACTTCTTCATAAAAAAAAGACTGCTCCATCATCCACAAATTTGTGTATAGAAGTATAGTAGTTAACTATCCCTGCAATAATGCTATGTAACTCAAGGCTCAAAGCAATACACATATTTTCTGTTTTTGAATCATCAGGAGCAGGTCTGTCTTAAAAATGGGTTAGTTTCAAGCTTCTGGTTCAGTGTCCAGCACACTCTGCTGATCCATTCTGAGGTTCAGATGGAAGGAACAGCAGCTATAAGGAGCACGCACTTCTCATTGCACTGATAGAGACAGAAGAGGGACGCCAAAGCCCATGAGTACATGTAAGCCCCTCATTCATGCCGCATCCACTAATATTCCATTGGCCAAAGTAAGTCATCTGTCTACACCCAACACTAATAGTGTCAAGGATACTTTCAGTCACTTCAAAAGGCAGTATATGAAGTCACCTGCAAAAAAAGTTTGGACACAGGTAGAAAGTAAGGAATTGAGAACAATAATACAACCTACCAAAAAGAAGGGTATTTAGAATATTCAGGACATGAATATTCAATATTCCAGACACAAATATTCTAAATAGCCTTCCCTGGTGACTCAGATGGTAAAGAATCCACCTGCAATGTGGGAGACCTGAGTTTGATCCCTGGGTTGGGAAGATCCCCTGGAGGAGACCATGGAAACCCACTCCAGTATTCTGGCCTGGAGAATTCCCATGGACAGAGGAGCCTGGCAGGCTACATCCATGGGCCACAAGGAACCGGACATGACTGAGCAAATAAGCACAGCAAGACATGAATAGTGTGGAAAGCGGCAGATTTTCACATACTATTGTCATTTCTTTTCAGAAATAAAATGTTTAGATTTTGTTTTTTCTGTAAAGTAACTATGGGAAGTTTTGGAAAATACGATGCACACTGGTAACACAAAGGGAGACTGGCTTCAGTTGAAAAATAGTAACATTTTACCCATTCCTAACAATTTTGTGAGACTGAAGGCCTGCTTAAACTGATGATGATAATAATCAAATAGATGATCATGACGGTTATCTAGAATAAGAATTCACTAAATAAAAGAGGAATGTTATGTCACATTTTGATGTACTACTATAATTACATGTAAGTATTTTGACTACATCTGTGAATTTTCATCACAGATATATTTGACTTTATCAAAGTGAAGAACTTTTGATCTATAAAAGATACCATTAACGAGAATCAAAAGAAAAGTCTCTTGGAGAAAATATTTGCAAATCACACATCTAACAAAAAGCTAGATTCTAGCATATAGAAAGAATGCAACAATTAGAAAAGCAACAATAGGATTTTTTAAAAAAACAACAACAAAAAATTTAAACAGACACTTAAACAAAGAATTACAAATGAAAACACATTTTTAGTCGCTGGAGGAATGAATGGAAAAGGAACTGGCAACCCATTCTAGTATTCTTACCTGGAGAATCCCTGGGATGGAATAGCCTAGTGGGCTGCCATCTATGGGGTTGCACAGAGTTGGGCACGACTGAAGTGACTTAGCAGCAGCAGCAGCAGGAGCAGATGAATGAAAATTACATCCATGATGAAATATCACAGCACCCCTATTAAAATGTCTAAATGGAAGTATTTAATCATATCGCCTGATAGCTCAGTTGGTGAAGAATCCGCCTGCAATCCAGGAGACCCTGGTTCAATTCTTGGGTCAGGAAGATCCCCTGGAGAAGGGATAGGCTACCCACTCCCTTAGTCTTGTGCTTCCCTGGTGGCTCAGCTGGTAAAGAATCTGCCTGCAATGCGGAAGACCTGGGCCCGATCTCTGGGTCGGGGAGATCTCCTGGAGAAGGGAAAGGCTACCCACTCCAGCATTCTGGCCTGGAGAATTCCATGGATTATATAGTTCATGGAGTCACAAAGAATCAGACAAGACTGAGCCACTTTCACTTTTCAATCATATCAAGTGTTGGTGAGGACTTGGAGCAGTTAGAACTTTAATGCCCTGCTACTAGGAATGAAAAAGGGCCAACACTTTGTAAAACAATTTGGCAGTTTTTTAAGATATTAATCAGGCGTCTGTTATATGTCTCAGTCATTCTTCTCCCAAGAGATATAAAGGTAAATTTCCATGCAAAATCTTTCACATGAATGTTCTCAGCCATTTTATGTGTGGTAGCCCAAAACTGGAAACAAAGTGTCTGTGACAAGTAAATTAGCAAACAAATTGTCCATATATACAGTGAAATACTACTCAGCAATAAAAATGAATTAACTTTTGGTAAAGGTAAAATATGGATGAATTTGAAAATAATTATTCTGAGAAAGATGCTAGACTTAAATTACATACTATGTGATTTTATATATATGTATGTATATATATATATTTATAAAATTCTAGAAAATGTTAATAAATATAAGTAGTGACAGAAAAGATCAGAAGTTGCCAGGAATTAGAAGAGGGCTGGGAAATATGGAAGAAAGAGATTGCCAAGGGTCATCAAGGAAATTTTTGATTGGATATTCTGTTTTCATTATCATGACTGAGTTGGTACTTTCACAAGTATATACATATGTCAAAACTTACAAAATTATAGGCTTAAATATATGCTGCTTACTATGCCAATTATGCCTCAATAAGGCTGTTAAAGATTTTTAGTAAAATAAAGGGCATGATGGATGCTAATTCTAACTTTATTGGTCTCAAAATTCATTCAGTGAAATTATAGTACAAACACTATTTAGTGGATAATAAGTTTTACTTTCTCTGGTCTGTACTTGTTGAACGAGAATGTATTATGGGTTTTTTTTTTTTTTCCTTCTGTCAAACATAGTAATGGTTTTTAGGATACCTTTTTTACTAAAGTCAAAGGGCAAATGACATTTTGTTTGTTAATATGGCTTCTCTTTCTACCTAGACCAGTTGATCCAGTGGTTAATATAATAGTTTTTGATAGGTCCAACAAGGGAAGGGTTCCCCTCCCCATAAACATACAAATTAATAATGCATTTTTCTATCACAGTCATATACATTAAGAATTCTTAAAACTCTCTAACCTAGTCAGTAATTGGTGATCATCAGTAGAAAATGGAAAGAATGGTATGTTCTCTCTTTAATCAGCTTACTATAAAAATAATTTTCATAGCAAAAATATGGAACTCTTGTTTATTTCCATTATATTCTATAAGATTACTAGCAGATTAATTAAATTCAAAGGAGGAATAAAATAATATTCCTAAGAGCATGTAAATGTAGAGAAAAGTAATATTACTTTTTGAAAATGTATCTTGCTGAAACAGCTGTTTAGCATTATAGTAAGACTTGGTAGAGTATACATCTATTAATCCAGAAAGCCTAAAAGTAAAAATATAGAATTTTTTTCAGTTCAGTTCAATTCAGTCACTCTGTTGTGTCTGACTCTTTGCGACCTCACAAAGAGTGACCCCACTGCAGCATGCCAGGCTTTCTGTCCATCACTGACTCCCAGAGCTTTCTGAAACTTATGTCCATCGACTTGGTGATGCTCATCCTCTGTCACCTTATTCTCCTGCCTTCAATCTTTCCCAGCATCAGGGTCTTTTCCAGTGAGTCAGTTCTCCACATCAGGTGGCCAAAGTACTGGCGTTTCAGTTTCAGCATCAGTCCTTCCAATGAATATTCAGGACTGATTTCCTTTAGGATGGACTGATTTGAATTCCTTGCAGTCCAAGGGAGTCTAAATACGCTTTTCCAGCACCACAGTTAAAAAGCATCAGTTCTTTGGCACTCAGCCTTCTTTATGGTCCAGTTCTCACATCCATACACAGCTACTGGAAAAACCATAGCTTTGCTTATATGGACCTTTGTTGGCAAAGTAATGTCTTTGCCTTTTAATACACTGTCGAGGTTGATCATAGCTTTTCTTCCAAGGCGCAAACATCTTTTAATTTCATGGCTGCAGTCACCATCTGCACTGATTTTGAAGCCCCCCAAAATAAGGTCTGTCACTGTTTCCACTGTTTCCCCATCTATCTGCGATGAAGTGATGGGACTGGATGCCATGATCTTCATTTTTTGAATGTTGAATTTTAAGCCAGCCTTTTCACTTTCCTCTTTTATTTTCATCCAGAGGCTCTTTAGTTCCTCTTTGCTTTCTACCATATTTGGTGTCATGTGCATATCTGAGGTTATTGATATTTCTCCCAGCAATCTTGATTACAGCTCTGCTTCATCCTGTCCAGCATTTTGCATGATGTACTTTGCATATAAGTTAAATAAGCAAAGTGACAATATGCAACCTTGATGTACTCCTTTCTCAATTTGGAACCAGTCTGTTGTTCCATGTCCTGTTCTAAAAGTTGCTTCTTGACCTGCATACAGATTTCTCAGAAGGCAGATAATGTGATCTGGTATTCCCATCTCTTTAAGAATTTTCCACAGTTTGTTGTGATCCACGCAGTCAAAGGCTTTAGCATAGTCCATGAATCTAAGCACCATCCTGTCCAACTCTTTGTGACCCAATGGACTACTGTAGCCTTCCAGGCTCCTCTCCATGGAATTCTCCTGACCAGAATACTGGAGTGGGTAGCCATTCCCTTCTCCAGGGAATCTTCCCAACCATGGGATCAAACTCAGGTCTCCCTCATTGCAGACGGATTCTTTACCTTCTGAGCCACCAGGAAGCCCATAGAATTTTTTACCTTATAAAACTTTATAGCTTAGTTTAATTTTATTTCAGAAATATAAAATAAAATAAAACTGTAGCCAAGAGTCAATATCAGTTCAGTTTTTTTTAATAGTTCAGTTTTATTAGTTTTACCTTCTACTTCTGAATGTTATACAACCACAGTTACTTGTTGATTAACTCAAATTAGTGACAACACTTTAGGTAATGTATGAACACTTGTGTATCCTGGAGAGAGTCAGAATTATATATCTAGGATAAGGCTTAGAGTTATAATTCTGATGTCAAGTGCATGTTATTTTATTCTAGTTATTTGAACACTGTTAATCCATGTATGATATATTTGACAAATGTCAATTAACGTGAATGTTCAATTAACCAAGAGACCCAATTTTCTGATTATTTTTGGATAAATGGGTGCTTACTAAAATTTCTGTACTAATTTCTATAATAGTTGCCATAAATGCAACTTTTATTATCTGTGTACCCATGCCTAATGAAAATTAAAGATCTCTGACCTGGAATTCTTTCTGTCTTTTGATAAAGTTTTCCCTGATAATGTATATCTTGAGAGTCAAAATATAGACTTCTGCCAAACACAGGATTTACAGTAGAGATTTTTATAACATTTAATTAGTAATGCTTTATGATTTTTGTTGTTGTTAGTCACTAAGTCATCTCCAGCTCTGCAATCCCATGGACTGTAGCACTCCAGGCTTCCCTGTCCTTCACCATTTCTCAGATTTTGCTCATACTCTTGTCAACTGAGTCAGTGATGCCATCCAACCATCATTCCCTTCTCCTCCTGCCTTCAATCTTTCCCAGCATAATGGTCTTTTCCAGTAAGTCAGCTCTTTGCATCAGGTGGCCAAAGTGTTGGAGCTTCAGCTTCAGCATCAGTCTTTCCAGTTAATATTCAGTGTTAATTTTCTTTAGGATTGACTGGTTTGATCCCCTTGCTGTCCAAGGGGTTCTCAAGAGTCTTCTGCAGCACCACAGTTTGAAAGCATCAATTCTTCAACATTCAGCCTTCTTTATGGTCTGACTCACATCTGAACATGACCTTATGGTTTTAAATATATGTATTTTATTAAGCTTCATACTTGCATATTGTATATGTTGTTAAACTTTGTCTCTCAGGAGGGTAATACTGCCCCTCATTTGCACAAAAGCCATTAGTTGTAGCCTCCTCCTTGCTTCACCAGAACTAGTCTAATCAGCTAGTATTTCAGGACCAGCTTGTCGAAGTCCTATAGATAAACTCCAGGAGTTGGTGATGGACAGGGAGGTCTGGCATGCTGCAGTTCATGGGGTCACAAAGAGTCAGACACGACTGAGCAGCTGAATTGAGCTGAACTGAACTGAACTTGTTGAAGTCCCTACTCTGTGTTCTGAAGTATCACTCTATATAGAATCTCTTCTAGGGTTTGATAATTTCAACATATTGCCTTTATTCTTAAGTTCTTCTGAAGGTTGTTTTTCTCTCTCCAATGATTATCTCTGTGATTTCATTTGTATTTTTTGTGTTTTAAGCTTTCCAACACTTATGTAGCTAATTCCCTATGTAAATTTCTCCATGTTGAAATACCTTCTATGATTTTTTTTTTGTCCTAACTGGACACACAGTGTACATGAATATGCTTCTAGATGACTTTAAAATATAATCTTAAATAATCAATTAGCTTTATATTCTGTATTAGAATTATCATTAAAATTATTTTATGATGCATGAAACTCTGGAAAAATTCTTCTGTAGGGATTCAAATAAATTTAATTATATATTATTTATAAAGAAACCAATATCAGTTTAATTAGTGCTCGTCACAGTGCGGATTTCCCATTATGTCATGTTCTCCTATGAGTCTTCAGTCATTTTAAGAAGTTCAGTATTTCCAGGTCACCAGTTTTCCTTTTCAAACTTCATCTTCCACCCTATTTTTGACTTGTCAGCTGTAATTGCCATCTTTGATAACTCATTTTTCCTTGTTAATCTTTCTTCAGTTAGCTTCTAAGACTGCACACATGTAGACTTTAAGCTTACAGGCTGCCTCTTCTTATCTCATCTTTTTTGGTTTCTCCTCATATAGCTAACTTACAGGATACCCTGATCCTTCTCTCAAAAAATATATACTCACTCCTTTGGAAAATTCATCTAGTCTCAAATGAATTATACACAAGTAATTTGCTTCTGTCAATGGGTGTTTGTTTAGTAACCTTCCGGGACTAATTGTCTAATGTGTTCCCCTTCAGGTATCATTTAATCACTTGTTGTTCAGTTGTTAAGTCCTGTCCAACTCTCTGTGACCCCATGGACTGCAGCACCCCAGGCTCCCCTGCCCTTCATTATCTCCTGGAATTTGCTCAGATTCAGGTCCATTGAGTCGATGATGCTATCCAACCGTCTCCTCTGTTGTCCCCTTCTGCTCCTTCCCTCAGTCTTTCCCATCATCATTATCTTTTCCAATGAGTGGGCTCTTTGCATCAGGTAAGCCAATTATTGGAGTGTCAGCTTCAGCGTCAGTCCTTCCAATGAATATTGAGGATTGATTTCCTTTAGGATTGACTAGTTTGATCTCCTTGCTATACAAGGGACTCTACTCAGCCCTGAGTCAATAGTCTCCCATTTTGTCCTCACTGCTGAGCTCTGTGTATGTGCTGACTCTTGCCTGCCACCTACTAGCATTTTATAACTCTCAGCTTTTAGTTCTTGCAGTGACCTCAGCATCAGGTAGAATGGAGAGACTCAGGCCTCCTCAGGTCTTTCCTGTCATGTTCTCAGCTCTGCATATAAGATGGCTTCCTAGGTTCTCCAGGAATTCACTGGAGCTTTTCAAAGTCTCTTAAGGACTCCTGATTCACGAGATCCTCATTTATGGGTTTCTGCCAGCTTCTTTTTTTCTCACCTACTTTGGCATCTCAAGTAGATGAGATTGGAGCAATCACTACTTATTGTTTTTGACAAATGCCCTAGGGTTATATCTTTTCCAACTGAAGGAGATAAAGGCAGGCCAAATAATGGCAGGTGTGGCAAATGAGGTGTTTGACCTGTGGAGCTGACACAGGTCTCAAATAGTGAAAATTCACTGATAGTGGGACTTTTTCAGTTCAGTTGTGTCCGACTCTTTGCAACCCTATGAATCTCAGCATGTCAGGCCTGCTGTCCATCACCAACTCCCGAGGTCCACTCAAACCCATGTTGATTGTGTCAGTGATGCCATCCAGCCATCTCATCCTCTGTTGTCCCCTTCTCCTCCTGCCCCCAATCCTTCCCAGCATTAGGGTCTTTTCCAATGAGTCAGCCCTTTGTATGAGGTGGCCAAAGTATTGGAGTTTCAGCTTCAATATCAGTCCTTCCAATGAACACCCAAGACTGATCTCCTTTAGGATGGCCTAGTTGGATCTTCTTGCAGTCCAAGGGACTCTCAAGAATCTTCTTCAACACCACAGTTCAAAAGCATCAATTCTTCTGCGATCAGCTTTCTTCACTATCTAACTCTCACATCCATACATGACCATTGGAAAAACCATAGCCTTGACTAAGACGGACCTTTGTTGGCGAAGTAATGTCTCTGCTTTTCGATATGCTATCTAGGTTAGTCATAACTTTGCTTCCAGGGAGTAAGTGTCTTTTAATTTCATGGCTGCAGTCACCATCTGCAGTGATTTTGGAGCCCCCCAAAATAAAGTCTGCCACTGTTTCCACTGTTTCCCCATCTATTTGTCATGAAGTGATGAGACCAGATTCGATGATCTTAGTTTTCTGAATGTTGAGCTTTAAGCCAACTTTTTCGCTCTCCTTTTCACTTTCATCAAGAGGCTTTTTAGTTCCTCTTCACTTTCTGCCATAAAGGTGGTGTCATCTGCATATCTGAGGTTATTGATATTTCTCCTGGCAATCTTCATTCCAGCTTGTGCTTCTTCCAGCCCAGAGTTTCTCATGATGTACTCTGCATATAAGTTACATAAGCAGGGTGACACTATACAGCCTTGACATATTCCTTTTCCTATTTGGAACCAGTCTATTGTTCCATATCCAGTTCTAACTGTTGCTTCCTGACCTGCATACAGCTTTCTCAAGAGACAAGTAAGATGGTCTGGTATTCCCATCTCTTTAAGAATTTTCCAAAGTTTATTGTGATCCACATGGTCAAAAGCTTTGGCATAGTCTTTTTGGAGAGAACCAAATCCATTCTGCCCACTTCATTGGCCACTCCACTGTTCTTTTTAACAGTTAAGGTGGTTGCAATGTAGCTGATATTTGAGGATATCATAGAATTGCGAAGGTGGAGACAGTAGTAGAGCAAATTAACATGCACAGTGTCCACTGTTCTTACAAACATTTCATCTATTAAAAAAAAAAAGCTCATTAGATGGCTGCAAATCTTTAGTTAATTTTGAGAGGTTCTTTTTTTTTTGAGTTTAATTCTTTTACAATGTTGTGCTAGTTTCTACTGTACAGCAAAGTGAATCAGTTATAAATATACATGTATCCCTCTTTTTTGGATTTCCTTCCCTTTTATGTCACCACAAAGCACTGAGTAGAAGTCCCTGTGCTATTCAATAGGTTCTTATTAGTTATCTATTTTATACATAATATCAATAGTTTTATATGTTAATCTCAATCTCCCAATTCTTCTCACCTCCTCACCTCCTTTCCTTCTTGATGTCCACACATTTGTTCTTTACATCTATGTCTCTGTTTCTGTTTTGCAGAGAGGTTTATCTGTACCTTTTTTTTTTTTTTTTGGATTTTACTCATATGTGTTAATATGCGATATTTGTTTTTCTCTTTCTGACTTTATTCTGTGTGCCAGCCTGAGAGATCTTAAAGATGCTAATTTTGACCATTATTTTAACATAAAACAACACATTTTTTTCTCTCACAGTTCTGAATATGTAGGTCTTCCCTGGTGGTTCAGACTGTAAAGAATCCACCTGCAATGAGGGAGACCCGGGTTTAACCCCTGGGTTGGAAGGGAATGGCTACCCACTCCAGTATTCTTGCTTGAAGAATTCCATGGACAGAGGAGCCTGGCAAGCTACAGTCCATGGGGTAATAATTTGTTGGGCACTACTGAGCAATGAACACTTTCACTTTTTCTGAAGATGTGAGGTCTAAAATCTAGTTGTCGACAGGACGAGGCTTCTGTTGATGCCTCCACATGACAACTCTTCTTTGCCTCTTAGTTTCTGGCAGTTTCTAGGAGTCCTTGAAATTTCTTGGCTTATAGCTGTATCACTCCAACCTCTGCCCCCACTGCCATCGCCTTCATCCTTGTTCCTATCTTTATCTTCAAGTCTTTTCTTATAAGACCGCAAGTTGTACTGCATTAGTGCTCACCTTAATCCAGCATGACCTCTTAACTTGACTACATCTGCAAAGACACGATTTCCAAACAAGGTCATGGTCACAGTTACCAGGGGTTAAGACTTCAAAATAATTTTGAAGAGGACTCAATTAAATCTACCATTTTATTTTTTAATATTTTTCAGGATCTGGATTTGTGACTTTTTTCCCCTAAGCACAGTTTTATCTGTGTATTAACAAGTTTTGCCTTTTCATACTGTTTCTGGGGTTCTCAAGGCAAAAATACTGAAGTGGCTTGCCATTCCCTTTTCCAGTGGACCATGTTTTTCCAGAACGCTCCACTAAGACCTGTCCATCTTAGGTGGCCCTACACAGCATGGCTTATAGTTTCATTGAGTTAGACAAGGCTGTGGTCCATATGATCAGTTTGATTAGTTTTCTGTGATTATTGTTTTCAGTATGTCTGCCCTCTGATGGATAAGGATAAGAGGATTATGAAAGCTCTTAAGTCCTAAAGGAAATCAGTCCTGAATACTTACTGAAAGGACTGATGCTGAAGCTGAAGCTCCAATACTTTGACCACCTGAATGGAAGAACTGACTCATTGGAAAAGCCCCTGATGCTGGGAAATATTGAAGGCAGTAGGAGAAGGCAACAACAGAGGATGAGATGGTTGGATAGCATCACTGACTTGGTGGACATGAGTTTGAGCAATCTCCAGAAGTTGGTGATGGCCAGGGAAGCCTGCCTTGCTGCAGTCCTTGGGGTCACAAAGAGTCAGATATGACTAAATGACTCAACTGAATTAATAAATTTTATGGTGTATTATCTCCATAATCCAAATCTCCTGATTCCAATTGTGATTTCTTCTTTAGCTCATTAGTTTCTTAGAATGTATTGTTTTATTTGTAAACACGGCGAGATTTTCTGGCTGTCTTCCTATCATTGATTTTCTGCTCCATTCCTCTGATCACAGATCATACTCTTATTTCATCCTTTGAAATAGGTTGGGGATTGCTTTATGGTCCAGCATATGGTCAGTTTGGTAAACATTTTGTGTGTATTTGGAAAGAATATGAGTTCTGTAGTTTGGGAGTACATATTCTACATAGATTTTGATTAGGTCCATCTTGTTATGTATGCAGGTGAAATCTTTGATATTTTTGCTGAATTTCATGTCCACTTCTTTTGTTAGTTACTACTAGAGGTGTCTTAAAATCTTTTAATTTTTTTTAATATAATTTATATCTTCTTTTAGTTCTTTCAGTTTTTGCTATCTCTGATGCCGTGTCATTTGGGGCCATGTATTTGTCACTTCAATGTAGAAGTAATTTTGACAATTTGTGCCTGTGTTCTGATACATGTCTGAAAGACAACATTTTCAGAGGTCCTTACTCTAACTGTCCCATAAGTCCTGTCTCCCAGACATTATTTTGATTTCTTAAAGTAATAACAAGATTGAAGTCTCAGGTACCAAGAGATTTTAGATACCAAAGATTTATACTGTTTTTTTAAAATTTCTCATTTTATTCAATGCTAAACAGTATACAGAAATTTTCAACATCACTTCGTGAGCTCTGATGAAAGTGGTAGTATTAAATGACTTCAGGTTGATGTGGGGGTGGTGGAGGTGGTAGTTTAGTCACTAGGTTATATCTGACTCTTTGGGAGCCCAGGGATTGTAGCCCACCAGGTTCTTCTGCCTGTTGAGTTTTCAGGCAAGGAAACTGGAGTGAGTTGCCATTTCCTCCTCCAGAGGATCTTCCCGACCCAGGAATAGAACCCATGTCTCCTGCATTACAGGCAGATTCTTTACCACTGAATCACTAGGGAAGCCATGGGGATGAAGTGCTAAAGATTTTCCCTTTGATATAAATAAAGCTAAATGGGGATGACTGGATATATGTTTTACTAGGAGAAATCTCATTTATTATATGTTTTGGTGGAAGAAACTGTGGGCTCTTGAATACATCCAGTTATGTCTTTCTTTCATTTACTGAGATTTCAATTAGAGGTTTATCAGCATTCTTCTATGACAACACAGAAAATAAGCTAAAAAATTTTATAAATACATAGAGTTATTTAATGATAAAATTACATCTTATATCCTAGTGTTGCATCTAGACTTATTTTTGGGAAGACTGCAAAGGTATTGGTATGATTTTCTAGGAATAATACACATTAGTCACAATCTGCTAATTCCAGTTGCTTCTAATGAACATTAAGTAGTATTCTCTATGTATTATATATGTGAGTGTGAAGGCACCTTTTGGTCTAATAGAAGGATTTTTCTGATAGTACCTCCTTGGTTTAATAAGGTGGAAATAACCATAAAAATCAAAAGTGGACCAGATGCACATTCAGTGACAGATAAAGACGCAGGCAAATTAAATTTTGTCTAGATCTGCTTTCCTTTAAAGTAATGTGATTCTCAGGCTTTCCAGGTAGTGCTAGTGGTAAAGAACCCACTTACCAAGGCAGGAGACATGAGAGACATGGGTTCAACCCCTCAGTTGGGAAGATCCCCTGGAGGAGGGCATGGCAACCCACTCCAGTATTTCCTGGAGAATCTCATGGTCAAATGAGCCTGGCATGTTACAGCCCATAGGGTCGCAGAGTTGGACATGACCGAAGTGACTTAGTGCAGCAAACACAATATGGCTCTCATGATTTATTCAATTCATGACCTAGAGGGGTAGGATTGGCGGGCAGTGGGAAGGAGGTCCAAGAGGGATGGTATATATGTATACATATAGCTGATATACTTTGTTGTACAGTAAAAACTGACACAATATTGTAAAGCAGCTATACTCAAAAAAAATCCCTATCACTAAGTTTAAAGAGAGTAGGGCTTCAGGACTAAAAATATAGTTGATGGTATGATATATTCATTCCCCTCAAAATTTTTCTCATCATGTGTTTCTTAGGGCCACTAAGTTTCTTTATTCACCCTGAGCTGACAAGACCAAGATTTCATGACCTTGATTGTCTTGATTTGATTGCTTAGCCTCCATTACTATGATATTCCATGTACTGGTCATCGTGTTTCCGGCTGCATGTAAGACGTAAGTCTATTAGATGGTGAGCATGAATGACTAGAACATTTGAGGGAATAATACCAATAGTCTTTTTATCATGACCAAGAGTTTGTGACTATATAATAGATGTAATTCTTCTTTTGTATGCTGAGCTGAAACTCCATTGCCAACCTTAGAGATATTTACCCACATATTAGATTTTTTAAGATGTACATGAAGGTTATGTTTTTCTTTTTATTAAAACCTCATATGTGGCCTTTTGTCATATTCAGAGTATAGTCCAAAATACTTTGAAGCTTTATCAAACTCTTCATTATCCAACCTCTGACCTCACATCCTCCCACTGTCTACCACACTCACTCTGCTGCATGCGTCAGGTTGACATCCTCGTGGTTCATGAGCAAAGCAAGCTAATAGGTGCGTTTGCCTACTCTGCTTCCCCTGATGGAACATTCATCTCCAATAGCCTCGTGTGGCTTATCACCTCACCTCATTTAGGTCCCTACTTAAATGTCACTTTTTCTACAGAGATTTCTCTGCCATCTTATTGAAAATAGCAGGTAGTGGTCTATGTAGGAAGAAAATGAGTAAAACTGGGTGCTGAGATAAAGACTTTTTCAGTCTGTGAGGAGATACTGCCTGGTTGGAATGTAAGGTGATATTTAAGCCAAGAACAGACTGACAAGAAGGAGTTAGCTTTGTGAAGATATTTTATAGATACTGTTCGGACAGAGGATAGACTGCAAAATAGGCCACTGCCTTAGGTTTTGACACCAGTGAGCTTTTCTCCCTATATTAATTCTATCTAAAATGCTCCTCTTTCAGGCCTGTCCATGTATTACCTGACTTTGAAAATCCAACTTAAAATGTCACCTCTTATCTGAAGACTTTCATAGCCTTTGCTATGAAAGGTCTGTACTTCCTAGGCTTCTATGTTTAATATTTTGTTGGATGCACAGTGTTTAAATGGGATATATGTCTAACAAAGCTATGGAGAAGCTAGCGTGGCTCTCAGTTTTGTTGATCAAAGGTGGATTTATTTACATGTTTAATCTGAAACAAAATTATTTTCTTTGGCTAAAATATAATGCTACATCTTCATATATAATTAAAGATAAGTTATTAAATAAATTTAGGAAGGTTCAAGAATGTTCTGATTTATCCCAAGACAACATCTATATTTCTGTGTGTGTGCAAGTGAATGTCTGTGTACATGCTTGTGAATAGAGAGATTTCATAAAGTCTCAAAATATAGACAACTATAGAAAATATCATTGGATATTATAGTACAGATTATAAATAACTAAAATATTATCTATATTTTCAGATTATGTGGGCACTTTATATATAAGTTACTTTGAAAAAATGCATATGTGGGTGAGTGTTTAGGAGTGTGTGTGTGTGTGTGTGTGTGCACGCACGTGTGCACACGGGCATACTCTCTCTGGCTTTGCTAGTATCCTGAACTTAGTCTGACTGTTGGGGAATCTAACAAGACAGATGTTGATAGATATACAAAGAAAACAAAGATTCAGGGCAAAGCAATCAGAAGGAAATTACTGTGGGATAAAAAGTAAAACAGCCAAACAGTATTTTTAGTGTTTGATGATAGCAACCTTCCAGATGAAGAATGATTAAAACTGAAATTTAAGCATTTCAGATACATGCAAAGACTAAAAAGCCTATTGCCAAAAAAAAGGAACATGAGTACAGGATGTAGTAAAATTCAGCTCATATATTGTGAATGAAGAACAGCACAAAATACAAAATTTGTACTGCACTTAAGATGATAGGAAAATTCAGAGCAGACCAGTATAGAGACATTTTCTCATAGAATACTAATTTCAGTCTTTTAAGTTTCTTAAAGAGGTAGTACTCATATTCTGTCAAAAAATTCCTGCATATGCATTTTATGTCATTATATCTGTTCATTCTTAAATTTACGTACTGTAGTATTAAACACTTATCTAGTGTTTAGGTTGAACCATTAAGCATGTGTAATGAAGGGAAAGATGATTCTTATTATTGATAACAACCATTATTTACTATCCACAAACTTTCTAGTAACTGTAACTCTAGGTCAGGACTTAGATTGAAACGTTATTTATTCATCTGGACTTTTTATGTGAAAATTCTTGTTTTCTAGGTCTCTTAATTGAGAATGTCTGGATTCCAATTCACTATCAAGCTTTGTGACATTATTCAAATAATTTATGTTCCCTAAATTTTGCTTTCCTAACAATTGAAGGACAAGTATCCAAAGTATCTCAAATGTTATGATATGTTTGTGAGGATCAAATATGATAAATGATATAAAGTATTTGTCCCAGTACATGGCACATATCAAATTTTCAAAGATGTCATCATCATTATGAGTGCTAACATATGTTCTCATGCTACTTATTCACATATAAAATGGGTTTGTATTTTTAGTCTGAGAAAGAAAATATAAATCAATAAATAGTTCACTAAACTATTTAATACCAACTAAGATAATTCTTGAAGGAAATCTTTCTGAGTTTTGTTTATGATTATGTGTACAGTGCTTTACACAATGTCCTGCACTAAAATATTTGCTCAATTGAATCTAACTTAACAAAGCTGCTATTCTATTGATTTATTAGAACAATTGCATATCTAAGTATTTGTTTTTTCCTCAGAAAGCCAAATTTTGCTTTACAAAATGTACTATTTACACATCTGTTTAGATTTGTACTTGCGTTGAATATAAATACAGTTGATCTCTATAGAAACTTACAAATTCCATAAATAATAGTTTTATATTTAATGCAGATGCTATTGAAATAGCCACACAAGAAAGAGTTTTCTGCTATATTTTGAATGATATATAACTGTTTTTTTATGTTTATTTGGAGAATACAAAAAAATACTGTGTGCTAATAATGGTCAGTTTGCAGATAGATTGCAATCTGCAATTGTAGACATTTCATTTCAGCATTTATCAAGGCTTGTAATTACTCTAAATATAATTCCAACTTTCCTATGCCTTTACATACTGACATTGAAGACTAAAACTAAACATTTGTAAAGTTAATTTTGAAATGAAAATTTTAAAAAAAATTGTAAACAAAATTCAAGTCATTTGAACTTGCTAATAAAATATTCCAGGTGGAACCATACATTATGTGTTAATTGTGAACCATAGATAGATAGATAGATAGATCATCTATATATCTCCATAAATGTAAGCAATATCCAAAAGTATTAAAATAAGTGATTAATACTTTATACACACAATTTTTCTAAGAAGGAATGACTGATAATTTTAAAATGTGAGAAAAGCACATTTTTAATTTTAAAATGTGCTTTTAAGGAAGGCTTCAAGGAGGAGGCAGATTTGCACTAGACACAATGGATGAGAGCGGCTGTGATGGGGAAGGAGAGATGTCTGTGCTAGGAAAATCGCTTAAACGAGACATTGAAGTGGAAAAACAGGAATTGTATTCAGGTGACAATGACAATGAACATAGTGATTTAGCCTGTATAAAGGGTTGATTTGTGAAGTGGTGAGGAGGAAGGACAATGCAGTACCAATTAATGGAGAGCTTGGATCCAGAATAAGAAGTATTTATGTTGTTCAGAAGGAAAATAAGAGGTTTTGCAATTACTTATTTTTGTGTTTGGTGCTTTCATGGTGGCTCAGATGGTAAGGAATCTATCTGCAATTCAGGAGACCCAGGCTTGATCCTTGTGTCAGGAAGATCCCCTGGAGAAGGTTTTGTGTTTGTTTTCGGCTAGCCTAAAGCTGTGCTCCCTTCTGCATCAAAGGACAAGCTGCCCATTCTCCTTTCTAAGGCAAGTTGCTCCACCTGCACATTTTCCATCACTTCACTGCCTTTCACTTCTGAAACAGGCATCCTCCATTTCTGTTACATCTTCTACCTCTGTATTCTTCGATTTATTTCTTGCCATTATTTCTTTTCCTTCTTCCTAAAATGTATTACTCAATTTCTTCAAGATAAAATAGTTTCCTTTGCCTTGACCTTGGGCTTCCCAGGTGGCTCCTCAGTGGTAAAGAATCTGTTTGCCAATGCAGGAGACACAGGAGATGTGGGTTCGATCTCTGGGTCTGGAAGATACCCTTGAGAAGGAAATGCCAACCCACTCCAGTATTCTTGCCTGGAGAATCCCATGGACAGAAGAGTCCATGGGATTACAAGGAATCAGACATGACTGAGCAGCTAACACTTGTTTTTTTGCATTGACCTCAACCTCTACGATTTTCCTTGCTATCAGCGTTCTTATAAATAAACTGAGCATTTACTTTCTACTTTCTCACCTTTCTTTTAGTCTTCCTCCCTCTGTACATGACTTGCCCTCCCACTTCCCACCATCCTATGAGTATTTGCTTTACCAAGACATCCAGTCATCAAATTCAATGATGTCTTTTCAGACATCATTTAGCTTGACCTACCTCCATCACTCAACACTGTTGATGAGTGTAAAGAAAGATGTGTATTTTGAAAACACACACACCTAAATGATCTTGATCGGATTTGTAACCTCTAACATCCTGAATATGGTAGTGGTATCTAAATAAAGTTATTATGAGAATATAGTTAGGTTATGGGCCTCCCAGATGGCACTAGTGGTAAAGAACCTACCTGCCAATGCAGGAGACATAGGAGACTTAGGTTTGATCCCTGGGTCAGGAGGATCCCCTAAAGGAGGGCATAGCAACACACTCCAGTATTCTGGCCCATGGACAGAGGAGCCTGGCAGGCTACAGTCCATGAGGTTGCAAAGAGTTGGACATGAATGAGTGACTTTCACTTTACATACTTAAAATAGCTGAAATTTTACTTAATTAAGAGACTTCAGTTAGGACAGTAACTCTTTGTCCTGCTAGAGAAATATCTTATTAGATGATTAAGCAATACTTTTTTTGTTTGTACTCTTTAAAGACGGTAAAAATTTAGAGAGATCAACTCTGTAAATGGTATCCCATCCCAACTGTTCAATCCAAATAGCAGTTCTTTTCATGTGCTTTGTTCCTTGCCCCACTTACCTAGGTAGTATGTATTGTTTTTCAGTTGCCCAGTCATGTCTTACTCTTTGTGACCACATGGACTGCAGCACACCAGGCCTCCCTGTCCCTCACCATCTCCTGAGGTTTGTCCAAGTTCATACCCATTGCTTTGGTGATGCCATCCAGCCATCTCATCCTCTGATGCCCCTTCTCCTTCTGCCTTCGATCTTTCCCAGCATCAGGGAATTTCCCAGTGAGTCTGCTCTTCATATCAGATGACCAAAATACTGGAGTTTCACCTTCAGCATCAGTCCTTCCAACTAGTAGTCAGGGTTCATTTCCCTTAAGATGACCGATTTGATCTCCTTGCTGTCCAGGGGAATTTCAGGAGTCTTCTCCAACATCACAGTTTGAAGGCATCAATTCTTTGACCTTCTGCCTTCTTTCAGTTCAACTCTCACAACCATATGTGACCACTGGCAAGATCATAACCTTGACTGTATGGACCTTTGTCGGGAGAGTAATGTCTTTGCTTTTCAACACACTGTCTAGGTATGTATACACTTTTTATATTTCAGCATAGAAATGATTTGTATCCTAGTATTAATTCTGTTTCTGAACATACTATTATTTGAGTGATTATTTATTGATACAAGTTTTGGACATTGTAAGTAATAATTACTGGGGGGAGGGTGTTTGCTTGCTTTTGGATTCCCCAGCACCAAACACTTTTGGTTGGTCAATAAATCTTTGCTCAGTGAGTAAATGGGCTTTAACTATGCTTAATTTGAAAACACAGAAGAAATATTGACCTAAGAAATTTGATTTAAAGACCTTTATGTTTTAAGCTTGAAGATAATAGATCACTATTTTTTAATTAACCCCAAAAATCTCTGGGTTAAAAATAAAAATAAATACCATAAAATTTCACTCATCTCACACACTAGTAAAGTAATGCTCAAAATTCTCCAAGCCAGGCTTCAACAGTACATGAACTGTGAACTTCTAGATGTTCAAACTAGATTTAGAAAAAGCAGAGGAACCAAAGATCAAATTGCCAATATCTGATGGATCATTGACAAAGCAGGAGAGTTTTAGAAAATATCTACTTCTGCTTATTAACTATGCCAAAGCCTTTGACTGTGTGGATCATAACAAACTGTGGAAAATTCTTAAAGAGATGGGAATACCAGACCACCTGACCTGCCTCCTGAAAAATCTGTATGCAGGTCAGGAAGCAACAGTTAGAACTGGACATGGAACAACAGACTGGGTCCAAATTAGGAAAGGAGTACGTCAAGGCTGTATATTGTTACCATGCTTATTTAGCTTATATGCAGAGTACATCAAGTGGAATGCCGGACTGGATGAAGTACAAGCTGGAATCAAGATTGCTGGGAGAAATATCAATAACCTCAGAAAGGCAAATGATACCACCCTAATCACAGAAAGTGCAGAACTAAAGAGCCCCTTGATGACAGTGAAAGAGGAGAGTGAAAAAGCTGGCTTAAAACTCAACATTTAGCCCAGGATTGATTCTCGGGGCTGGTGCATTGAGATTTCCCGGCGGGGAGAGAGGAGGGAGGGAGGAGGGAGGGGTTTCTGGAGGTGGAGCATATGTAAACCCATGGTGATATCATGGCATTGTATGACAAAAACAATAAAAGGGAGGGAAATAAAATAAAATAAAATAAAATAAAACTAGAGAAGAAAAACAAACAAACAAAAAAAAACTCAACATTCAGATAACTAAGATCATGGCATCTCGTCCCATCACTTCATGGAAAATAGATGGGGAAACAGTGGACAGTGTCAGACTTTATTTTTGGGGGCTCCAAAATTACTGCAGATGGTGATTGTAGCCATGAAATGAAAAGACACTTGCTTCTTGGAAGAAAAACTATGACCAACATAGACAACATATTAAAAAACAGAGAGACATTAATTTGCCAACAAAGTCCATCTAGTTAAAGATATCATTTTTCCAGTATTCATGTATGGATGTGAGAGTTGGACGGTCAAGAAAGCTGAGCACCAAAGAATTGATGCTTTTGAACTGTGGTGTTAGAGAACACTCTTGAGAGTTCCTGGGACTGCAAGGAGATACAACCAGTCCATCCTAAAGGAGATCAGTCCTGAATATTCATTGGAGGGACTGATGCTGAAGCTGAAACTCCAATACTTGGCCACTTGATGCGAAGAGCTGACTCGTTTGAAAAGACCCTGATGCTGGGAAAGATTGAAGGCAAGAGGAGAAAGGGACAACAGAAGATGAGATGGTTGAATGGCATCACTGACTCAATGGACATGAATTTGAGTAAACTCCAGGAATCGGTGATAGACAGGGAAGCCTGGCATGCTGCAGTCCATGTGGTCACAAAGAATCAGACATGACTGAGTGACTGAACTAAACTGAAAAAAATCTTTTTACATTTCTTTGACTGAAAATATAATTCTGAATCTTACAGTGTTACTCATCCTTTTTTAGTGCACGATAAAGTAAGAGTAAGAAAATAAGCATCAATGCAAGTTTTCAAAAATTCCTGAAAAACTAAATTTTATGCATATAGTTATTTTTGCAATTTCAAGGTCAATACTATAAGTTAACTTTATTACACAATGCTAAAAGCAATAGAGTTAGATTTTATAGGTAATGGATAAAATTGAAGTGCTGTTTCAAAAAATGCAATTATCTTATGTCATAATATGTTTAGAAGTCCATGAATATAATGGAATTTTTTCTTTCATCTCTCATCCTACTGCAGAATATTCCTCAACTAAATGAACTCAGGCTCTTGTTTTTCATGAGTCCCACTAATACTGTCATAAAGAGGTGCTTTTAGTCAAAATGTCAATACCTGGCAATCGCATATGGTTAATTCGATGACACTAATTCCCAGTAATGTCACATTATTGGGACTAGTTTTTGAAATAATGTTAAAATCAATGAATTTCATAAAACTTAATAAGAATTAGAGATATAACATGATAATATTGAAATATAAATGATACCAATAATGAATGTATATTTAGACAGAATTTATTCTTTAAAATCAGGTATAATTTATCATTAAATTACCAAAACATTCTCTATTTTTAAAAATTAAGCTTGTTTAACCTCTTCCCATGTATCGTTTTGCATAGTGAAAATAAAAGGAATAATTTATCCTTTTTGAAGTAGTACATTTCAAAATACCTGTAAGGAAATCAAATATGGACTCAAATTCAGACTTAGGACTACTTCCTAGATCATCTGTCATGGAGACTCCAAGATAATATTTGATAACTATTCAGAGTGATCATAATATTAAATTCATTATCATAAAAATATTGGAAAATCATTCATGTTTGAATAATAGACTACAGTAGTTCAGCTGGTAAAGAATCCACCTGCAATACAGGGGACCCCAGCTTGATTCCTGAGTTGGGAAGATCCCCTGGAGAAGGGGTAGGCTACCCACTCCAGCATTCTTGGTTTTCCCTGGTGGCCCAAATAGTATCCACCTGCAATGTGGGAAACCTAGGTTTGATCCCTGGGTTGGGAAGATCCCTTTGAGAAAGGAATGGCTATCCACTCCAGAACTCTGGCCTGAAGAATTCGCATGGATTCGCGAAGAGTCGGACATGGCTGAGCAACTTTCACTTCACATACTTACAAGGGCTGAAATTTTACTGAATTAAGAGACTTCAGTCAGGAAAATAACTCTTTGTCCCTTAGAGAAATATCTTATTAGAAAATTAAGAAACACCTTTTTTGTCTGTATTCTTTAAAGGCAGTAAGTATTTAGAGAGGTCTATTAAAGATGTTTGGAAATTATAAATGGAAATAAATGATTAGGCCCTCCTGTCCATCACAAATAGGCATCTAAATGAATACACATTCACACAATTTTTTTTAATATTCTAAATTAAAACAAAAAAAATCCAGGAGATACATTGTGATTCTTATTGTTCTGGAAAATACCATTAAGACCAATGGTCCTGTGATGATTGGTTATTATTCCTTACTCATGGCTGCTTCATAGATGCACTCCAGCATCTTACTAACTCGAGTAAACAAAAGGTAGCAGCATTCAATACTGAGACAGAAAAGTGGGTTCCTTTACATTAGACTAAGAAACATATATTTATATCAAGATCTATATGTATGTGTGTATATATATATATACACACACACATATACACTAGGAAATATTTTCAACAAGTATTGGATACCCAAGTGGAAAGAATTATTGAAAAGACTGGAAACCGGATCTATTACAACTGAGTAAACTGAGCCTTATCTTTACCACCTGAGCCACCAGTTGAGTTCAATTCACTTTAGTCTCTCAGTCATGTCCAACTCTTTGTGACTCCATGGACTGCAGCACACCAGGCCTCCCTGTCCATCACCAACTCCTGGAGCTTATTCAAACTCATGTCCATTGAGTCAGTGATGCCATCCAACCATCTCATCCTCTGTCATTCCCTTCTCCTCCTGCCTTCAATCTCTCCCAGCATTATGTTCTTTTCCAGTGAGTGAGTTCTTTGAATCAGGTGCCCAAATTATTGGAGTTTCAGCTTCAGCATCAGTCCTTCCGATGAATATTTAGGACTGATCTTCTTTAGGATGGACTGGTTGGATCTTTCTGCAGTCCAGGGGACTCTTAAGAGTCTTCTCCAATACCACAGTTCAAAAACATCAGCTTTTTGGCACTCAGCTTTCTTTATGATCCAACTGTCACATACATACATGACTACTGGAAAAACCATAGATTTGACTAGATGGACCTTTGTTGGCAAAGTAATATCTCTGCCTTTTAATATGCTGTCTAGGTTGGTCACAGCTTTTCTTCCAAGCAGCAAATATCTTTTAATTTCATGGCTGCAGTCACCATCTGCAGTGATTTTGGAGCCCCCTAAAATAAGTCTGTCACTGTTTCCACTTTTTCCCCATCCACTTGCCATAAAGTGATGGGGCCAGATGCCATGACCTTAGTTTTCTGAATGTTGAATTTTAAGCCAGCTTTTTCACTCTTCTCATTCACTTTCATCACGAAGCTCTTCACTTTCTGCCATAAGGGTGGTATATCTGCATATCTGAGGTTATTGATATTTCTCCCAGCAATCTTGATTCTACCTTGTGCTTCATCCAGCTCAGCATTTCGCTTGATGTGCTCTGTGTATAATTAAATAAGCAGGGTGACAATATACAGCCTTGACATACTCCTTTCCTTATTTGGAACCAGTACAGTTCTGGTTCCATGTCCAGTTCTAACTGTTGCTTCTTGATCTGCATACAGATTTCTCAGGAGACAGGTAAGGTGGTCTGGTATTCCCATCTCTTTAAGAATTTTCCACAGTTTGGTATGATCCACACAGTCAAAGGCTTTGTCATAATCAATGAAGCACAAGTAGGTATTTTTCTGGAACTCTCTTGAACATTCTCTAGAATGGGTGAATTTAACTTTGATGACTATTATATCTACTACTGTGGGCAAGAATCACTAGAGAGAAATGGAGTAGCCTTCATGGTCAACGAAAGATTCCAAAATACAGTACTTGGATGCAATCTTAAAAATGACATAAAGATCTTTGTTCTTTTCCAAGGCAAACTATTCAATATCACAGTAATCTAAATATATGCCCCAATGAGTAATGCTGAAGAAGCTGAAGTTGCATGATTTTATGAAGAGCTACAAGACCTTCTAGAACCTAGACACAAAAAAGATGTCCTTTTCATTATAAGGAACTGGAATGCAAATGTAGGAAGTCAAGAGATACCTGGAATAACAGGCAAATTTGGTCTTGCAATACAAAATGAAGCAGGACAAAGAGTAACAGAGTTTTTCCAAGAGAACACATTGGTCATAGCAAACCCTCTTCCAACAACATGAGAGGACTCTACACATGGACATCACTAGATGGTCAATACTGAAATCAGATTGATTATATTCTTTGCAGCCAAAGATGGAGAAGCTCTATACAGTCAGCAAAAACAAGACTAGGAGCTGATTACGGCTCAGAGCATGAACTCCTTATTGCCATATTCAAACTTAAATTGAAAAAAGTACAGAAAACCACTAGGCCTAAATCAAATCTCTTTCAATTATACAGTGGAAGTGACAAACAGATTCAGGTGATTAGATCTGATAGACAGAGTGCCTGAAGATCTATGGACAGAGACTCGTGACATTGTACAGGAGGTGGTGATCAAGACCATGCACTAGAAAAAGAAATGTCAAAAGACAAAATGGTTGTCTGAGGAGGTGTTACAAATGGCTGAGAAAAGAAGAGAAGCTAACGGCAAAGGGGAAAAGGAAAGATATATCTATTTGAATACAGATTTCCAAAGAAAAGAAAGGAGAGCTAAGAAAGCCTTCCTCAGTGATCAATGAAAAGAAATAGAGGAAAACAATAGAATGGGAAAGACTAGAGATCTCTTCAAGAAAAGTAGAGACACCAAGGGAACATTTCATGCAAAGATGGGCGCAATAAAGGGCAGAAATGGTATGGACCTGACAGAAGCAGAAGATATCAAGAAGAGGTGGCAACAATACACAGAAGAACTAAACAAAAAAGATCTTCATGACCCAGATAACCATGATGGTGTGATCACTCACCTAGAGCCAGACATCCTAAAATGTGAAGTCAAGTGGGTCTTAGGAAGCATCACTAAGGACAAAAGTAGTGGAGGTGATAGAATTCCAGTTGAGCTATTTCAAATCCTAAAAGATGATGCTGTGAAATTGCTGCACTCAATATGTCAGCAAATTTGGGAAACTCAGCAGTGGCCACAGGGCTGGAAAAATCAGTTTTCATTCCAATCATAAAGAAAGGCAATGCCAAAGAATGCTCAAGCCACCAGGCAAGCCCCCATATTTTTGTGAGAAACATAATAAGTTGTGGAAAGCTTTTAAATGCATGGGAATACCAGACTATCTTACCTGTCTCCTGACATACCTGTATACTGAGTCAAGAAGTAACCGTTAGAGCCCTGTATGGTTCAGGATTGGGAAAGGTGTATGACGAGGCTGTCTGCAGTCTCCCTGTTTGTTAAATCTATACACTGAGCACATCATTAGAAATGCCAGGCTGGATGAGTTACAAGCTGAAATCAAGATAGGCAGAGAACAATCAACAACCTCAGATATGCAGATGATACCACTCTAATGGCAGAAAGTGAAGAGGAACTAAAGAGCCTCTTGATGAGGGTGAAAGAGCTGGCTGAAGACTAAATATTGAAAAAAAAAAACAACTAAGATCATGGCATATGGTCCCATTACTTCATGACAAATGGAGGAGGAAAAGGTGTAAGCAGTGACAGATTTCATCTCTTCTTGGCTCTAGAATCACTGCAGATTATGACTGAAGCCATGAAATCAGAAGACGTTGGCTTCATGGCAGGAAAGTAATGACAAACCTAGACAATGTGTTGAACATTAGAGACATTACTCTGTTGACAAAGATCCATATAGTCAAAGCTGTTGTCTTCCCAGTGGTCACATACGATTGTAAAAGCTGTACCACAAAGGAGGCAGAGTGCCAAAGAATTGATGCCTTTGAATTGTGGTCCTGGAGAAGACTCCTGAGAGTCCGTTGGACTGCAAGGAGATCAAACCAGTCAATTTTAAGGGAAATCAACCCTTAATACTCATTGGGAAGGACTGATTCTGAAGGTGAAATTCCAGCATTTTGCTCATCTGATATGAACAGCTGATTCATTGGTAAAGTCCCTGATGCTGGGAAAGATTGAGGGCAGAAGGAGAAGAGGCGTCAGAGGATGAGATGGCTGGATAGCATCACTGTAGCAATGGGCATGAACTTGGGCAAACATCAGGAGATGGTGAGGGACAGGGGGGCCTGGGGTGCTGCAGTCTGTGGGGTCACAAATAGTTGGACACGACTAGACAACTGAACAACAAAAACAACAAATACCAAATTTATCACAACTGAGTAAACTGAGCATTATCTTTACCATCTGAGCCATCAGGGAAGTCCCAATATTTTTTCCAGTCAAACATAACACAAGAAAATACAAGTCTGGGAATGGCGCCTTGTTTCACAAAGCTTATGATAAACAAAAAGTCATTTTATTAAAACTCATATTTACATAATTTCATTAAAAAATTGTGAAAATAGAAACAATTTTGCTCTTCATCTTTACACCCACATACACACTAATCACACATTCACATAAAATTCATTATCAATAAGGAATAGCTAACTTCTTGTGGATTAATTTTTTTTTTCTGACTAGGTTAGGATTTATAGAAAAGTGCTAACAGTATTGCTTTGTACTTAGTATGCTTAATAAGATTTATTGAATAATCAAAATATTGAATACTTTCAACAAATATAGTAAATAATGAGTGAAATTGAATGTGTATGTGTGTGTATGGGTGTGTGTGCACGCACTCAGTCGTGTCCAACTCTTTGTGACCCCAGGGACTGTAGCCCACCAGGCTTCTTGGTCTATGAAATTTTCCAGGCAAGAAACTGTAATAGGAAGCCATTTCCTAGTCCAGAAGATGCTCCTGACCAGGAATCAAACCCCTTCTCTTGTGTTTCCTGAATTGGCAGGTGGATTCTTTATCACTGGGCTACCTGGGAAGCCCCTAAATTGAATAAGTGCTTACTGAAAGTTGTGTGAGACATTGAGCACTTTGTATATTTATTTTGTTATAACCCCTTTGATCTTTAGAGTGTCTATAATAGGCATTATTAGCTTCATTACAGAAGTGAAGAGATTCAACCTCAAATAGGCCATGGAAATTCCTTGAAGTCACAGGACTTCAAAGTGGTTGAACAATTATTCAGATTCAGGTTCAATTACAAAGTACAAATTTTTTTTCCAACAGACACCAAGAATCGAGCAATTATGTTAACAATTACAATTAAGTTTAAAACAAATATATACATCTTTGTTAGACCCATTTTCTTGCTGACTTACCTATTTATCTTTCAGTTTGTCTAATAAATATTTATTAAGCCCATGCTTCAGAAATTTTAGGGTATATAGGGGAAGACATAAAAATGAGCAAAGAATGACAATACAATAGATGCTATAATGCTACAATAAAATATAGTGGAGTTTATAAAGATTGTTTGAGTGGTAAGAGTGAGAGGCATGTTTTTTGTTCTGTGACAAAAATGTGTCACAAAAATCATGTGACTCATTTTTGAGATGATGGTCATCTCAAAATGATTCTGGATGTGAACATGAGAAATCCAATATTGATATCCCTTAGAAGTTAATCTAAGCAGTTTGGATATTATCCTAAAATGTATAGGGGTCAGGAGGGATATTTTTTTTTGAAGAATTGCAGACAAGTCATAATAGAATCAGATTTTCATTTTTCGGATAAATTCCCAATATCATGTAAAGAATATCTTGGAAAATTGAGACTAACTGTGAGTTTTGCTATTATGCCCATAAAAGTTAAGTCGAAGTAAATATAAAAGAGAGAAGAGACTGGAACAGAGCAATACTTATGTGGTGGTATCAAAAGAAATCTGCTTAGGAGGGAAGTGAAGAGTAAGTTTAAAGATAGAGCCTTAACATTCCATTATAACTCAATCCATATATTATACATGCAGCAGTATATCTAGTTAATTAGGCTGTTAATTTGATAAGCATGGCTGACTGCAATTTATTTAGAACAAACTAATAATGGTTTTGCTTATTAAGGATGGTTTAAATGTATACAGAGGAAAAGGAGTCCTTGAAAGAGATAGGAATTCATATCAGTCAGGGTTCCTGGTGGCAAAACACCTGTAAATAAAAACAACAATAACATCAAAAAACCCTTTAAGATAAAAAATAATTTGTTGCATAGGTAGCAGATAGTTCACAGAATTTATGGTTGTACTGGGCACCTGGTCTCAGAAAGTAAGTGGGACCAAGTGTGAGAAGTCTCCAGATATCCTTTGACTCAATACTGCCAACTCTGCCCTTCTCCCTTGTGTGCCCTGCAGTAATTCAAGTGTAGAGTAAACTAGATTTTGAAGACTCAGATCGAAAAAGAAAACAAGTAAAGTATCACATTAGTATTGGTTACATGCTTAAATGTAATATTGTAATGTAGTATTGGTTACATGCTTAAATGATAATATTTTGGATCTATTGGCTACATAGATCTGTATCTTTTAAAAATTAATCTGTTTCTTTTTATTGTTTTTAATGTGACTACTAGAAATTTTGAAATTAGATATACAACTTGCATTTGTGTCTTGTATTATATTTCTATTGGATAACATCATTCTGGAAAGCAAGCTGTGGTCTTGTATGAATGTGCACCCACGTGAGTGTGTGTGTGTGTGTGTGTGTGTGGGTGAGTGTGTGTGTGTTTGTGTAGGAAAAAAGCAATGGGAATTGAGGGAAAACTAACAGTAACACTGTAAAGCATTGGATTGCTGTTGTCTCTTCTCCCAGACCAGTATCCGGTTTTACCATCATCTCAAACCATGATTCTGCCCTGGGAAAAAGAGAAGAGGTTAAAAGAGCATGTTGAAGAGAGCCCAGGAAAGTTATAGGAAGGAAGAGATAAAGGGAGTGAACTTCCATTTGGAAGCATTTAAAATTGGAACACTAACCAATATTCAGCTTAGGAAAATTTTAGTGTTTTCTGTGTCGACAAAAAATTAAGTCAGTCGGTCTAACAAAGAATTGGGAGATTTTATTCAAGCCAAATGAAGGATTAAAACTCAGGAACAGTCAGAAAGCTGTGAGAACTGTTCTGCTCATTAGAGGTCAAGGCACAGTTACACAGATTTTTGAGACAGGGGACTGTATATTAAATGATGTAGATGGTTTGCACAATCCCGATCTGAAAGTATTAAGTGATGGGTCATGTGATCCCTTATGAGATCAAGAAGGAATGTTACCTCTTAAGAAGTTGTCTTGGTGCTGACAGAATTTTGCTCTTTATGGTGGAGCAAGTATTCCTACCAGTGGGGTAGGTTTGGCAGATGCCTAATGATGCATAAAGCAGATACACAATGCACAGAGTAGGGAAAAAGGAGGCCAAAGGGCAGAGGAAATTTTTTATGTTTAAATTGTTTATTTTTTTTCTTATCTTGCCATAAAACATGAATTTCATTTCACAGCTGTTTGTGTAATTTCTGTACTTTCTTGACATACTCCTTTATCAAATAGACGCCCCCCCAAAAAACAAGCAAATTGCTTGAAAACAATACTGATAATGTGAGAAAAAGACAAAGCCAGGAGTCATTTAAGTTGACACAGTTTAGTAAAAAGGACATGAATTTAGTTTTACTGCCACACTGCACTCACAAGGATGTGTGAAAAGAAACTGAGGAAGTGTGTGCAAAAAAGAGAAAATTCTAAACCTGTTACTTCCAACAGCTTATAAACACTAACTAATACACTAGTAAAAGAAAATGTTTTTACTGCTGTGTGCAAAAAAAAATCTGATTTTATTTTTGAGAGCATCAGAACATGAGTACATGCTGATCTGCTGCTTCACGCAATAGACTCCAGTTCTTCTGCTATGCCCATTAAACTAAGAAGTGCTGAAGAAAGCAAACATCTTGCAAGGGACCAAGCCTATTTGAGCTTATAGTTTTGCCTTAGGCAGAAAAGGAAAGGAAAACCCTTTCTAAACTTTCTAACCATATGTGTTGTAGTCATCTTGCTGAAAGGGAAAATTTTTCCTCAAGCATTTCCCTGTAAAGAAACGTCATTATCTCCAGTAGCTCTTTTGATTATTCTGCATACCAATCCATCAGCTGGTTTTCTAGGAGCAGTTTTGGAGATGACTGTTAATGCTAGTAGCAATTATAAAGAAAATTGATCCTGTAAAAGCAACAATTTGATATTCATTCTAACAAATGGCCACCTCAACAAATAATACCAGAACTTTTTCACACTTAAAAGCTACAAGAGACATAAAGCAAAATGATTGCTTTGATCAAGTGATTGAACCCTCATAGGCGTAAAGTGCAGAATTGATATTTTAAAAGAAATATAATGAAAATCATTTATTAGACATGGATATTGCTCAGTTTTGAAGGATTAATAAGAAAAGAAAGCTCTCTGCTCTCCCAAATATTTTCACTGTAAGTTTCAAAGAAAGTGAATGCTAGATTTAATTCTTTTGCTTTTAGTGTCATGGCTTCCTGGTTTATACTTGTTATCACATATAAAAGAAGGAAAAGGTAATTTTAGGCTTCTCAGTAATACAATTTAGGTAGCAAGGCTGTAGTTTACATACAAAAGTATAATTCCCTATGTTATAAATATTTGTTAAATTAAAGCATCAGCAGAGACAGCGTGCTGAATTATGGAGCAAGATTTATTATTCCCCATGTCACCTGGCTTTTTATTATTCTTTTTCTTTTCAAATTTTTTCCAGTTTTACTGAGATGTAACTGACATATCACATCGTATTAGCTTAACATGTTACTCTGAGGCAGTGAATATGATAGATGTGAATGCCCAAAGTCTCCAAACATCAAACTCATCAATCGCAACAGTTATGGAAATAGCCCAAACAGTTATATAAATATACAACTTGCCCTCTAATATCTAAGGATTTTTAACAGATACAAAGGCAAACATATGCTTTTCTGAATTTCATGTAGGGTTTTTTTTTAATTTAATTATTTTTAATTGGAGGATGACTGCTTTACAGTATTGTATTTGTTTCTGCGATATGTCAACATGTTGTTGTCCGTCACACAGTGGTGTCCGGGTCTTTGTGACCCCATGGACCGTAGCCCGCCAGGCTCCTCTATCTGTGGGATGTTCCAGGCAAGAATACTGGAGTGGGATTTCCTTCTCCACGGGATCTTCCCAACTTAGGGATTGAACCTGGGTCTCCCACATTGCAGGCAGGCTCTTTACCATCTGAGCCACCAGGGAAGCCCATATGTCAAATGAATCAACCATAAATATACATATGTTCCCTCCCTCTTGAACCTCCCTCCCAACTCCCACCTCATGCCATCCCTCTAGGCTGTCAGAGAGAACCAGTTTGAGTTCCATGAGTCATTCAGCAGATTCCCACACTTTTACATATGGCAGTGTATATGTTTCCATGCTACTCTTTCCATTCATCCCACCCTCTTCTTCCCCACCCTGTGTCCACAAATCTGTTCTCTATATCTGCATCTCCATTGCTGCCCTCAAACTAGGTTCATCAGTAGGACCTTTCTAGATTCCATGCTGTGCTTCTTGCTCAGTCATATCCGACTCTTTGTGACCCAATGAACTGAAGCCTGCCAGGCTCCTCTGTCCGTGGGAATTCTCCATGCAAGAATACTGGAGTGAGTTGCCATGCCTTCCTCCAGGGGATCTTCCTGACCCAGGGATTGAACCCATGTCTCCCGCATTATAGGCAGATTCTTCCCATCTGAACCACCAGGGAAGCCCAAGAATACTGGAGTGGGTACCCTATCCCTTCTCTAGGTAAACATTCACCCCAGGAATAGAGCTGGGGTCTCCTGCATTGCAAGCCGATTCTTTACCAGCTGAGCCAACCAGGATGCCCCTAGATTCCATATATATATACATCAATATAAGATATGTGAGTAGTTTTCTTTTTTAAATTTGTGTTCATAGGACTAGTTCAGCCAAGCCCAATCCCTATGAGTTGAATTAAATTCCCAAAGGAAACTGGGATCATTACCAATATTAAGCCATTTTCTACACACACAGTACACTTGTAAAAGTCAGCCCACTGGTCCAGAGAAAAAATTGGAACTTAGCACAGACAAATAATGATTGCTCATGTGCTCAGTTATCTCTGACTCTTTGCGATCCCATAGACTGTAACCTGCCAGGCTCCTCTGTCAATGGGATTTTCCAGATGAGAATACTGGAGTGGGTTGCCATTTCCTACTTCAAATAATGATTAATAGATTCTAAATTCCTACAGATACCTACCACATGAGTAGTAGGATATAAAATCCTTTGATATAACTCACCTCATCTTTAAAGGAAAGACTGAGCTCTCAGACTTCACATGTTTACAGATGATCAAACAAGTTCAAATTGAAAGCATCCATCTTTCTATAGATGCTCTTTTCATTTCACAACTGTGCATCTCATTATAGGTACTCAACATGAAATTGATGAGAGAGAAATAAATAAGCAAAGGAATGGATGTAGAAATTTACTAAGGCGTGCATTATTCAATTTTTATATGTTTCTGTAAGTTTAAAATCTACATGTCTAAGACTACTGTTGAAATAATTTGCATCAAGTAATATATACTGTCAATTTATATATTATATCATAATGTTCATTTCAGTAGTTTTAACTAAACCAACCATAATAGCATTTTAAGAAAATATTTATTTCAATGTTATTAGAAAATATTAACATTCGCAAATAAATATAGGGGCTTAAACATACCTTGTGTATGCCAAGAAATAACAAAATGTAAACAGAAAAATATGTTTTTTTCTAAATTCATGCCTTAACTTTTCATGAATCATAGTAAACAATGCTTTTTAATACTAAACCTTCTTTTCTAACATGAACATAAAACATTATGCATATAGTCCCAGATATTTCAGATTCCATTCAAATTTTCTAATTGTCTATTATGTATGTGTTTTAAAGTATATTTATTGGAAATCTATGCATTTGAAGTTACAGTTACAGCAACAAAGTTAAAAGTAAAACATGTACTTACTGACAAATGTATAGATGCTCTGGTGTAAATAAGAAGATACCACTTTTCTTTAATATGAAAAAATCTTCAATCACATTTGAAGATAAATCTAATGTATTGGATTCTGATGAGCACATTATTTCATTAATATTTCTGATAAACTTCATCAGTTTTACTTGTGTGCTAATCTAGTGTTGTGTACTAATCTAATCTAATTAGCAGTACTCGAACCTTGAACTTCCAGATGTTCAAGCTGGTTTTAGAAAAAGCAGAGGAACCAGAGATCAAATTGCCAACTGCTGGATCATCGAAAAATCAAGAGAGTTCCAGAAAAACATCTATTTCTGCTTTATTGACTATGCTAAAACCTTTGACTGTGTGGATCACAATAAACTGTGGAAAATTCTTAAAGAGATGGGAATACCAGACCACCTGACCTGTCATTGAGAAACATGTATGCAGGTTGGAAGCAACTGTTAGAACTGGACATGGAACAACAGACTGGTTCCAAATAGGAAAAGGAGTACGTCAAGGCTGTATATTGTTACCCTGCTTATTTAACTTATATGCAGAATACATCATGAGAGATGCTGGGCTGGAAGAAGCACAAGCTGGAATTGGGATTGCCAGGAGAAATATCAATAACCTCAGATATGCAGATGACACCACCTTTATGGCAGAAAGTGGAGAGGAACTAAAAAGCCTCTTGAGGAAAGTGAAAGAGGAGAGTGAAGAAGTTGGCTTAAAGCTCAACATTCAGAAAACTAAGATCATGACATCTGGTCCCATCATTTCATGGGAAATAGATGGGAAACAGTGGAAACAGTGTCATACTTTATTTTGGGGGGCTACAAAATCACTGCAGATGATGATTGCAGCCATGAAATTAAAAGATGCTTACTCCTTGGAAGGAAAGTTATGACCAACCTAGATAGCATATTGAAAAACATAGACATTACTTTGTCAACAAAGGTCCATCTAGTCAAGGCTATGGTTTTTCCAATAGTCATGTATGGATGTGAGAGTTGGACGGTGAATAAAGCTGAGCACCGAAGAACTGATGCTTTTGAACTGTGGTGTTGGAGAAGACTCTTGAGAGTCCTTTGGACTGCAAGAAGATCCAGCCAGCCCATCCTAAAGGAGATCAGTCCTGGGTGTTCCTTGGAAGGACTGATATTGAAGCTGAAACTCCAGTACTTTGGACACCTGATGCAAAGAGTTGACTCATTGGAAAAGACCCTAATGCTAGGAAGGATTGGGACCAGGAGGAGAAGGGGATGACAGAGGATGAGATGGCTGGATGGCATCACTGACTCGATGGCCATGGGTTTGGGTGGACTCTGGGAGTTGGTGATGGACAGGGAGGCCTGGTGTGCTGTGATTCATGGGGTCACAAAGAGGACACGACTGAGCGACTGAACTGAACTAAACTGAATCTAATGATGAAGGTGGTTTGAATTTGATTTTTAATTACCTATGAAGAAAAAAACACTTGAAAATTGAAATATACTATACATAACTGGAATGGGAATTAACAACTGATATAATCCTGTTACATCATCTTAAATCTTACTTCAAGCATTTGCATTTGGAGAATATAATTTCACTTGTGGTATGTCCAAATTTATGCAAAATGAACCATCTTTTTACTAGCAAATGTCCAGGGCTCTTCAGGACAATTAATAAAAACCTGAGTGGCTCAATTAATAAATGTTATAATCTGACATTATGGACTATAAGTTTCTAAACTTCAGAGAATCTTAACAAATCTCTGGTCTTTTTTGTGTGGTTAAATTTTATGAGCACTTCCTGGTACAGTTATATGTATGAGTCAGGGTACCAGTAGACATATTTGAAGATGGTTAATAATTTACAGTAATAAATTCATCACTCGAAGTATTATTTATGCTTATATTGTCACTTTCTCTTAAAGCATGTTTCATCATCTCTATTAATAAATAAATGTTAATAACATTCAAGTATGGACAGACTCTTGAATTTAATAAATAAAAGAATTAATTCAATTAACATAATTTATGATCTTAAGGTTAAAGCAGTATCCAACAGAATAAACAAAATTTGTTCTTTCCTCACTTCAGTATTGACCACTATTTGATTTTATGCTACAATATTTATATACCTAAGATTCTAACTTTCATTAAATCCCCTAATCAGCTCATTGTTGAGGGAAAGTTTTTAAAGTTTTTCCAATTTTTTTTATATACCCAAAATATCAGTTTTAATTACTGAAGAAGGAGATATGTTGCAATGGATTCAATCATCATTTGAATCAGATTTTATGACCCTTTAACTTCCTCATGAATATATTTTCCTCACTTCCTATAACACATCAGTAGCATATTAAAAAAACAAATCTGCATTTTTCATTTCTGCCTATATGTGAACGCTACATTGTCAATGATAAAAATATAATTAAAAATAAGTAATATTGAGACACTTATTTGGTGATTATGTTATAAAATAAAAATTTGCCTTCAAAAACATTATGAAATAATAGTGGAAAAAATAAGATAAAAAAAAAAAAGATTTCCCAAAGACCTGAGAAAACAGATGTACAATCAGCATCACACTGTGAGTATCAATACTCAAGAGGTACAGGCGGTAGGTGTCCCTACCCCCTGTTGCTCTTGTGAGAACCAATCTCTAAACACATTCTGCAGAGATTTGTCAAGTTAATAACCCATGCAGATGCCTTTTGGGGAAGATAGGAGAGCTGAACGATAATGGAGGAAGTAATAGTACTGGGGTAGCAACTACAACCGCTACTTAAATTAATGCATTCAGTTAAAGAATTGTGCATATCTGATCGATGACATCTTTATGTGTACATCTGGGAAATGGTAAGGAACAGGGAGGCCTGCTGTGCTGTAGTCCATGGGGCCTCGAAGAGTTGGACAATAACATAGATAGGCAGAATGCTGTTTTGGAGAGTCAAAATAATGCATAAATTTTAGTAGGTCTTTTTTGTTGCTTGTTATTCCGTGGGTAGGTTTTGGCTCTGTTGGGCTCAATTTAAAGATTGTTAATTTGACTGAAGGCTTCATATTTGATTCTTATCTGTTCCATCTGCTCATTCTCTTGAAGCAGGGGCTGTCGTGATCACACTCGTTTCAAAGTGAGGGGCTTCCCAGGTGGGTCAGTGATGAAGAATCTGCCTGCACATACCAGAGCCATAGGAGACATGGGTTGGATCCCTGGGTGGGGAAGATCCCCTGGAGAAGGAAATGGCAACCCACTCCAGTATTCTTGCCTGGAGAATCCCATGGCCAGAGGAGCCTGGCCGGCTACAGTCCATAACGTCTCAAAGAATTGGACACGACTGAGTGAGCATGCACACCCTTTTCAAAGTGAAGGGCAAAAAGGCAAAAGTGAAAGCCAAACAGTATGATCACACTTAACATCTCTGTGCTGATCATGTCTGCTAATATTCCTTTGGCTAAAGCAAGTCATAGGGCCACATCCAAACTCACTGGGGCAGCTGTGTCCTCCTACAGAGAGACAGTCATAGCAAAGGTGAGGGGTGAAAGGCAGATTGTAAGCAATACAACGCTGCCTTCTTGGTCACATGGTTGATTTTCCATCTGTTTGAAAAATACATTTACTACTTCTCCATATCACCAGAAAGTCTTATCCTATTATAGCTATACTCACTTATGGACCTCTTCTTAGGATGAGTAAGAAAAAAATATAAACCAACTAGCACACATTTCCTAACAGAAAAGTTGCATTCTGTAGTTATTAGTATTAGTCATAGTAATGATAAACTTTTAGCATTTAATTTAATTTTAATGTTAACACGATTAAATATCTTTCATTGTTTGTATCTGAAACATTTTTGCTTTGCTATATTAGAGAATTTTATTTAAATCTTTCAACATGCCAATAATATGCTTCTTTGTTAGTTGCAAGGACAGTAACTCCTGAACAAGGGGAAAAAAAGAGATTGAATTAAGTGAGATAGATGGATGTTTTAAGACTTAACTTGCAAATGGATTGAATCCCAGGGAATAAAAAATCCCTGCAAACACAATATGTAAAATTTTAGGATAAGATGAGTCTTACCCATGTAATATTCTCCAAAGTATATGCAAAAATATTTCTAGCAAATAAAGATTTACATGTCTGTAAATTCAAAGGTAACCAACCTACTTTGGAATTTGACAAATGTGTTAGAACTATTGAGAATTAATAAGGACTCCATGAAACAAAATTATCAACAAACAAAAAATAGTACCATATTGCCCCATTTAAACAAAGATTTAGTTTTTATATATTATGCAATAGTTGAAAATGCTCTTTGATCCTCTGGTTGTGCCATAACCAGCTAGCTTTCAAGTGATGAAAATGATTTCTGTTTTTCCCCTTTTGCTTTGCTTTTCTTCTTTCCAGCTGCCAGCTGGGTGTGTACATTGGCCTCCACCACATCATCAACATCTCTGCTTAAACTCTAGTGAGCTCTGAGTGCTCCATTACCCATTGCATTCTGCCCCATTTGATCCGGGCGCATTTGCCACTTTGATGCCTTCACAGTACAAACAAGGTGCCCTAATCAAAGCTTCCCAGTTCCATCCTGTGAGAATCCTTCATCAGAGCCAGGTTTCAGATCTGGTGCACAGCATTACCACTTCATTTTGCTCCCTTTGATCCTATCAGTCTGACACTTTGATCCCTGCATTGCACTAACTGGACTCATCAGAGCTTTCGCACTTTTGTTTTTGACAGGCAGTGACAAAGATTCCAGCAAGATGAGGGGTTTTTCCTTTTCCTGTTTCTATTGAAAGTTCAGTCAGTTATTTTTCATCTAATTCTAGTTCTAGAATATGTTCATTAGTTTTATTGGTGGTGTATTTTCTTAAATGTCTATTTATTTTTATGTAAGTCTTGCCAAAAAGCAATTAAATGTATCTGGATCAGAGTTGTATATCTCATAATTGTTTAATGCACCATGGGTGTTTAACCAATGATTCTAAAATGTCAGTAGCTTAACAGAAACAGTTACTGGTATATTAAGAGGAACCTGGCTGGCTACAGTCCATGAGGTTGCAAAGAGTCAGACACAACTGAGCACACAGCATTAATTCAAAGCAACTGTATTGATGAACTAGACTATTTTAGAGTTCTATGTTAGGAAAATATGCTTCATCTAATGATGTAAAATATTTTTTATATACTGTGATAGAATTAGGAAGACTGGCATGTGTTTTAAATATACTGACTGTCCAATTAAAGATGGTAAACTTGCTTATGATTAAATTAGAAGGTTGGCTTACTCCAGTTTTCTTGCTTATATTTACTTTTTTCCAGATCTGGGAATCTCAATGTATATATTTTCCTGCATAGCTTTTTCAAGAGCTGTATCAACTTATATTCATTCAGTGACCTATTCAACTTGGAAAACTGTGGAAATAAAAGTTTTGGGAAACATGTAAGATCACCACAGAGATTCTGTTTTTATTAAATCCCCTAATCCTTAAATACTAGTAACATATATTCCCCAATTCAGAAGGATTATGAAAGGAAATTTTTATTCCAGTAGATATGTTTCTAAGACTTCATCAGTTCAGTTCAGTCACTCAGTCGTGTCTGACTCTTTGTGACACCATGGACTGCAGCATGCCAGGCTTCCCTGTCCATCACCAACTCCTAGAGCTTGCTCAAACTCATGTGCATTGAGTCACTGATGCCATCCAGCCATCTCATCCTCTGACGTCCCCGTCTCTTCCCACCTTCAATCTTTCCCACCCTCAGGGTCTTTTCCATTAAGTCAGTTCTTCATATCAGGTGGCCAAAGTATTGGAGCTTCAGCTTCAGCATCAGTCTTTCCAATGAATATTTAGGACTGATTTAGGATTAACTGATTTAATCTCCTTGCAGTCCAAGGGACTCTCAAGAGTCTTCTCCAACACCATGGTATCAATTCTTTGGTGCTCAGCTTTCTTTAAAGTCTAACTCTCACATCCATACATGACTACTGGAAAAACCGTAGCTTTGACTAGATGTACCTTTGTTGGCAAAGTAATGTCTCTGCTTTTTATGTGCTTTCTATGTTGGTCATAACTTTTCTTCCAAGGAGCGTCTTTTAATTTCATGGCTGTGGTCATCATCTGCAGTGATTTTGAACCCCCCAAAAATAAAGTCTGTCACTGTTTCCATTGTTTCCCCATCTATTTGCCATTAAGTGACAGGACCAGATGTCATGATTTTAGTTTTCTGAATGCTGTTTTAAGCCAACTTTTTCACTTTCCTCTTTCACTTTCAAGAGGCTCTTTAGTTCTTCTTCACGTTCTGCCTTAAGGGTGGTGCCATCTGTGTATCTGAAGTTATTGATATTTCTCCTGGCAATCTAGGACTTCATGATGGATTGTAAATGATAAAAATTGGTCCATTTCAGGGGAGCTATATTTCTCATAAGAGAAAGAGGGAATCATCAGTGAATCTGCACTGGTAAGATTACTGTACACCATTATTTTCTGTGTAAGTGTTAAAAATTAATCATTATGTTTCTGGTTTTACAATCTCAGTCTCTAAGGGTGTGATAAACAAAATAATTAGATGGTAATCTATTACCAAGAAGCATCACCATGTATACACTAATGATTACTTGGGATTTTTAGATACTAAACAGAAGTTGTGACTAAACTAGTAAAGAGTTAGGTAAATTTCCATTCTTCATTCAAAGAAATAGAAATGTCTTCAGCAAAAGTTATAATTCACAAAGTGAAATATTCAGAGCAAAATATGCTAGACTGGTTATAACTCTGTGCCTTTATAGTGGTTAGGAACAGTATTTCATGGGCTACCCACTGACCACGTGGGAACTTCATGCTTAGTGATAGACAACAGACAAGGTCAACAAGTGGTGTCATCCATGATTTATCACATGACCTTTTCTCACCAAACCGAAATATATTCAAGAAGATATGATTTGTCCCTGTTTTTAGTAACTCACATCTTTAAATAAGGACAAGGGAGAGGTACATGTTTTAATGAGTTAGAGAAAGTCTGGAGCATCCAGAATAATCATGAAGTAGTGACTTCAACAATCTCTATAAGTGGACCCTGAATATGCTGCTAGAAGAAAAGTGTTTAATGGTCTTTACCTGTCTGAGAGTCAAAGTTTCTTGACAAAAGCAGTCTTAGAAATGAAATCACATGTGTGTGTTTGACTTTTTAGAATAGTGATCACTAAGAATAAGTTCAAACAACAACAGCAACAACTAGGTTTCTCAAAGGTGATGTTTCTCCCGTCATACTTTTATTTTGGAATTTCTTCTTTCCTATAACTCTTGTATGACTGCTAGTGACATGATTACAACTCTTTATACAGTGTTTCTTTACCCAAGCCAACCAGTGCATATAGTGATTGGTTCATTGGGCACATTCCCAGGCAAGCACCAGATTTCCATTTGGGAGAATAAAATTAATGGCAAGAGGGCCTCTCCTTCTCTTTGATTAGGATATATAGAAGCTATGCAATTCCAGTGTCTATGTGTATGTGTTGATGAGAGGATCTATAGGGAACATGTTGGGGGGTCAAACCTACATATTGCAAAACAGAGCTAAAAGATGGCAGGATGTGAGAGGAATAGGTGCATAATGGGTGACATCAACTAAGAAGGACCTTGCTGTATCTAAAACCAGCCAAAACTCCTGTGTTTTAATTATATAAACACTATTTTGCCTTTAAGATCACTTGTTTTGAATTCAGTTTGCCTGCAACTGAAAGCTTTTGTTTATTAAGTTCTGAATTTATTGGGATAGTTTTTTAGTTCATTTATAATGTTTTAGTTTTGTGTAATGCTTTCAGCATGACAGAATATTCTAAAAAAGAAAGGAGGTTGTCAGGTTATTTTTCAAAATGGTAGGACAAACAGGGGACATATAACAGACATCCAAAGTAGAAGTGTTTGGGACTTCCGACAGTCCAAAGGTTAGGACTTCATGGAGGGGAATAAGGGGGTTGGGGTGTGTCGATTCAATCTCTGGTCAGCTGCTAGGACCCTGCAGGCCTCGTGGCCGAAAAAAATCAAAGTATAAAACATGAACAATATTATAATAAATTCAATGAAAACTTTTAAAATGATCCATATCAAAAAAATCTTTAAAAGAATGGAAGTTTTAGAATTGGAACCAGTAAAATTGAATCAATACAATATACTGTTTAATGTCTTTAAAAATAAAGGTAATTTTTTCTTCCATATACCTAGAGAATCAAAGATTAAAAATAAAATTCACTTCTGTATAATAGACTGAAAGTTGCTAGTTATGAAGTTCTAAAGGTAAATTACTTTTAGCCTTGCCATCTGCTTCTTAGAAAACTATAATCATCTCAAGGTGTTATTTTCTTCATATTTTTATAATAATTAAGATAAGCTAGTTTGATTCAAAAGAAACACATTTATTTTTCAAAACCTGAAAATGACCAAAAGGATGCAAATAAGATAATGAAAAGCTCACAAATTCTAGCACCTACAAACTGTATGATCTAAATGTGATCTAAATGGCTTAAGTCTTTATTCTTTGTAGCCTTGAATACATTTCTGCTCTTTGTACAGGTTACAGTTATTTTCTGTACAGAAAATGTTATCTGTAGAGTAATAAGTAGGAAACATCACATCAAATAATTAGACACTATTTAAATATTTTCCAGCATGACAGTTGAAACTAGTGTCTCTTTGCTATTATAATTTGCATTTCTTTAATTAGTAGTGAATTTAAAAATTCTTCATATGTTCCTGATCTTTTTCATTTATTTTTTTATCAATTTATTTGTTTTAGTTGTTCTGTGTCTGGATATCTTAATTTCCTAAGTGAATATTTTAAATGGGTGATACTAGGCTATAATCATTAATATGACTCATAGTGAGTCCTATTAGTAAAATATATTTAAAATTTTGCTTTTTACACATTTTATCTTTTTACTCTTTGATGTAAGGATTATATTATGCTTTACTCTTATCTTTTCCAGTCTTTTGAAAATTATATAACCTATTTAAAATTTTATTAGTGATTAAAAATTCAAAAAAAATTTCCTTTAACTGTGCTTTCTAATTTTCAGAGACAAAATATTTATTATTTAATTTGTGGCAATTCTATATGAGTATATTAAGAATATTTCATCACTGGTAGTATCATTTTCCACTCTAACATTGGGCTTACGGTAAAAAATATGTCTGCCATTTCCTCATATTTTTATGTAAATAAATAGCTAAGAATTTTGGATAGACTTAATGTTCAACTTCAGACATCAGCCTTACATTTTTTATTTAAGGAAAATGTTATAAACTTCTTTAGCTGGTTGGCTATAAAATAATTGATCCTTGTTAGGTACATTTCATTTTAAAATCTTCTAGTCCCATTCCTACAATGGTTTTGTGCATTTTCAGGTACCACTTATTATTCATACATTTTTTTAAATTGTTTTGAGGAACACTAAAACATTAGAACATGGTCATTTGTACTCTTGATTATGTATGTATCAGTTGGCTGTTTTTGTCTTTTTTTAACCATATGAATAAAAAACAGTAAGAACAAAATGACATTTTATGGAGTTAAAATGATGAATCTCTTTTAACACAATGCTCCAGCCAGTTGAAAGCAGTCAGATTAAAACATTTGGAATTAGCCATGCTGTGTAAAAATCTGGATAAGGCACTTAAAAATAAATATTTTGTTAGTTTCTTAGAAGAGATGCAAACACTTTTCTTAATCTTGATGTGGAAGTACATTTATTTTTTTTTTTTGGACTTTATATTAAAGTCTGTAAAAGCATTGGAATGGAATTAAATACCGTAAGTAATTTAGCAAAAGCAATAAACTGCTTTGTATCATTCAGAAGCTATGTATCACTCAGAAGCTTATTGGCATACCACGTTTCTTAATTTACCTATGATTTTGCATAGAACTTTGATATTTGAATAAATGCCACCCACACAAAGAACTATTTTAAAGAAAATAGTTGATGTATATAGTTGAAGCCCTGTCTAAATGTATATTGCTAATCTCAAAATACTGATTTTCAGCTAAATAAGTGAGAGAAATAATGTTAAACATTGCTTTGAAATGCACTGGAGCAGTTTCTAGAGCTCAACTTTATGTACACACACATTTTAGTTGGTAGCAGAACATTTTATAACAGCTTTCAGAATGGTAAGTTGAAAACCTGAAGAAATTACATTTTTCTTCTCTTTCTGAATCTGTATTTCTTGCATTTGTGATATTAACATGATGTGAATACCTGTATTTTCCTTTTCAACAAAGCATAAATCTAGATCCCTCTGAATTCTGTAAAGAATAGAGGATAATCTTCTTTGAAGTAATGAGTTCACAAAAAAACTTCAAAAATAGTTTAAGTGATACTATGTGACATATCTCATAATGTGAAGAATGCCTTCAATAAACTCTCAGTTTGGGATTTCTTTTTTTTTTTTTTTCAGAGATGGTGAAGATGTTACTCATTTTGAAAGTAACGATTAGGAAGTAGATGCTTTTGCTGGAAAATACTTTTCTGGAGCCTGACAACAGATGATTTGAATAAAAATGAGGTAAATACTTTTAAGACTTCATAAAGTTAAAAACTCATTTTAAAGTTGGTAAAAGTTTTTATTGGGAAATATATATATATATATACTAAAATATATGCATATAGTTTAAAGAATAATATTAACATATATACCCTATAGATTATGAGACTAACAGACAAAATATTATCTGTATTTTAAAAGCTCCAAGTGTACCCCTCAATGCAGACTTTTTCTTAACCCCTGAAATTTGTGTTATTCTTTTGTGTTTTCTAATAATTCTTATCTATTGTGTCCATTTGTATATATTACTTAGATGTCTCTATTTTTGACATTTATGTAAATGTACTTTACTGGTGGAATTTATCTGTGATTCAGTCATATGATTAGGATATTCATCCAAGTGGATGTATCTCACAGAATTCCTTTTGATTAGGGTAGAATATTCCACTGTGTGCATGTAATGATTTTAGTCATATAGGCTGATTGGAATGTTAGGAATCATATAGGCTGATTCCTGTACTTTGGTATGAAGAAGAATGCTTTGAGGAATATTCTAGTGTTTGTTTCCTAGTGCTATGGAATGGAATTGCTGTCTGGATTCGTCAACTTTAATAGCAATATAATTTGTTAAAATTAGTTTTGCTAATGCACACTCACAGTTTGGCATTCTCAATACTTCATATTATCTACAACCCAAAATATTGTTTGACTATTAGTTTTTGTAAATTTCATTAGTGTTAAATGACGTATTATTGTGAGTTAAATTTACAATTTCCTGAAAAACAGTGAAATAAGTGAGTGGTATTGTACATTGTGCCGTTTGTGTATCTTCCTTTGCAAAGTGCCTATTTATATATATATTTTTGCCAATTGTCCTTTTTATCATTGAATTGAATTTGTATATGATCCATACTTGCTTTTTGCTAGTTGTATGTTTTGCATATTTCAGCATTCTGTGAGCTCAAGCTTTTCACTCACTGTTTGGTAATGTTTTAAAGTAAAGCAATATTTTCTTTTGCAATTAGAAAATAATCACCTTTTTATTTCTCCTTTGCAATCATTTACTAGTTTTATTACCTTTGATTTTATTTATTTTGCTGGTTAAACCCTCTAGTAAAATGTTGACTAGCTAATTGATCTATATGTTTTTGTTTTTTCTTTTTTGTGTATATGTTTATTTATTTAGTTTTGGCTGTGCTGGGTCTTCACTGCTGTGCAGGCTTTTTCTCTAGTTGCAGAGAACAGGGGCTACTCTCTCGTTGTGGCACGCAGGCTTCCCATGTGGTGGCTTCCCTTGGGGCTGAGCATAGGCTCCAGGGTGAGCAGGTTTCAGGAGATTTGCCGGTGTGCTCAGTAGCTGTGGCTTCCAGGCTCTAGAGAACAGGCTCAATAGTTGTGGTCCACAGGATTAGCTGCTCTGTGGCTTGTGGGATCTTCCCGGATCAGGGCTCAAACCTGTGTCTCCAGCATTTGCAGGTGGATTCTTCCTTCACCAGGAAGCCTTTCCTATTTTGTTTCTGATCTCAAAATTAATGCTTTGAAATTCTTAAATACTCTCACCCTTCAATTTAATGCCTGCTGTAAGATTTATGTGATGCCTCTGTTAATTTAATAGTATTTATTAGCAGTTTATTATGTTATCTGCAGCAGCTGTTGAATTTTATTAGACACTTCTGAGTATGTCATAGTGATCATTTTTTAAAATTTATTTTCTATAGTAAATTATGTCATTCAGTTTGCTAATATAAAAACAAATTACTGGGATTATGCTGCAGTATCTTTTTTACACATTATCATTCACTATTATATTTAGGACTATTATATCTATGTGCTATTATATTTAGCACATTTGTGATTTCCTAAAATTTTCTTACTTGTACTTTTATGATTGTATTTTTTTTACCCATTGCTATATAATGAAGCAATCCCAACCTTAGCTACCTAAAACAAACAGTATTATCTTACAGTTTCTGAGACTTAGAAAAGTGGGTACAGTTTAGTTGGATGATTCATGCACAAGGTTTTATCTGAGGCTTTCGTGCAGATGGGCTAAGTCACTTCAGTTGTGTCTGACTTTGCAACCCTATGGACTGTAGCCCTACAGGCTCCTCATAACTTTTCTTCCAAGGAGCAAGTGTCTTTTAATTTCATGGCTGTAGTCATCATCTGCAGTGATTTTGGAACCCCCAAAAATAATCTCTCTCTGTTTCCATTGTTTCCCCATCTATTTGCCATGAAGTGACAGGACCAGATGCCATGATCTTAGTTTTCTGAATGTTGAGCTTTAAGCCAACTTTTTCATTTTCCTCTTTCACTTTCATCAAGAGGCTCTTTAGTTCTTCTTCACTTTCTGCCATAAGGATGGTGTCATTTGTATATGTGAGGTTATTGATATTTCTCCTGGCAATCTTGATTGCAGCTAATTCTTCATCGAGCTCAGCATTTCCTATGATGTACTCTGCATATAAGTTAAATAAGCAGGGTGACAATATACAGTACTTGACATACTTGGAACCAGGCTTTCTCGTTTTGGAGCATGTCTGTTGTTCCATGCAAAGTTCTAACTGTTGCTTCCTTACCTGCATACAGATTTCTCATGAGGCAGGTCAGATGGTCTGGTATTTCCATCTCTTTCAGAATTTTCCACAGTTTGTTGTGATCCACACAGTCAAAGGCTTTGGCATAGTCAATAAAGCAGAAGTAGATGTTTTTTTTTGGAACTCTCTTGCTTTTTTGATGATTCAATGGATGTCGGCAATTTTATCTCTGATTCCTCTGCCTTTTCTAAATCCAGCTTAAATATCTGGAAGTTCATGAGTTCACGTTTTGTTGAAGCCTGGCTTGGAGAATTTTGAGCACTGCTTTTTGCTAGTGTGTGAGATGAGTACAATTGTGCAGTAGTTTGAATATTTTTTGGCAGTGCCTTTCTTTGGCATTGGAATGAAATCTGATCATTTCCAGTCCCATGGCCACTGCTGAGTTTTCCAAATTTGTTTGAAAATTGAGTGAATGAAGCACTTTCACAGCATCATCTTTTAGGATTTGAAATAGCTCAACTAGGATTCCCTCACCTCCACTAGCTTTGTTCATAGTGATGCTTCCTAAGGCCCACTTGACTTCACATTCCAGGATGTCTGGCTCTAGGTGAGTGATCACACCATCATGGTTATCTGGGTCATGAAGATCTTTTTTATATACTCCTTCTGTGTATTGTATTGTATTTTTGCCACCTCTTCTTAATATCTTCTGCTTTTGTTAGGTCCATACCATTTTTGTCCTTTATTGTGCCCATCTTTGCATGAAGTGTTCCCTTGTTATCTCTACTTTTCTTTAAGAGATCCCTAGTCTTTCCCATTCTATTGTTTTCCTCTATTTCTTTTCATTGGTCACCGAGGAAGCTTTGTGATTCTTATCTCTCTTTGCTATTCTTTGGAAATTTGTATTCAAATAGGTTTATCTTTCCTTTTCCATTTTGCCTTTAGCTTCTCTTCTATTCTCTACTATTTGTAAGGCCTCCTCAGACAATCATTTTGCTTTTTTGCATTTATTTTTCTTGGAGATGGTCTTGATCACTAATTCCTATATAATGTTACGAACCTCTGTCCATAGTTCTTCAGTCACTCTATCCCTTGAGTCTGTTTGTCACTTCTACTGTATAATTGTAAGGTATTTGATTTAGGGCATACCTGTCATGGTTTTCCCTACTTTCTTCAGTTTAAGTCTTAATTTGACAATAAAAATTTATGACCTGAGCTCCTGATCTTGTTTTTACTGACTGTATAGAGCTTCTCTATCTTTGGATACAAAGAATATAATCAGTCTGATTTTGGTGTTGACCATCTGGTGATGTCCATGCATAGAGTCCTCTCTTGTGTTGTTGGAAGAGGATGTTTGCTATGACCAGTGCATTCTCTTGGCAGAACTCTATTAGCCTTTTCCTGCTTCATTTTGTACTCCAAGGCCAAATTTGCCTGTTACTCCAGATATCACTTAATTTCCTACTTTTGCATTCCAGTCCCCTATAATGAAAAGGACATCTTTTTTATGTTTTAGTTCTAGAAGATCTTGTATATCTTCATAAAACCGTTCAACTTCACCTTCTTTAGCATTACTGGTTGGGGCATAGACTTGGCTTACTATGATATTGAATGGTTTGTGGAAATGAACAGAGATCATTCTGTCATTTTTGAAACTGCCTCCAAGCACTGCATTTTGGACTCTTTTGTTGACCTTGAGGGCTACTCCATTTCTTCTAAGGGATTCTTGCCCACATTAGTAGATATAATGGGCATCTGAGTTAAATTCACCCATTCCAGCAAGATATCCAAGATGGCAGAGTAGAAGGATATGTGCTCATCTTCTCCACCGAGAACTCCAAAGTTACAACTCTCTGCTGAACAACTGTCAACCGAAAAATGTGGGATCCCACCAAAAAAAGATACCCCATGTCCAAGGGCAAAGGAGATGGCATTGGTAGGATGTGGCAAAATTGCATTTAGAATTGGTAAGATGGTAGGAGGGGCAAAATTGCATTTAGAATCAAATCCCATACCTGCCAGAGATGCTTCAGAGGGTGCAAACAAAACCTGTGTACACCAGGAGAACCCACAGAGACTGAGCCAGACCTGCCTTTGAGTGGAGGTACGGGTCAGCACTGGCCTGCCACGGGGACAAGGGCTTTGGGTGCAGCAGGCCTAGGTATGGCATAAGCCCTCTGGGAGGAGGTTGCCATTAACCCCACAGAAAGCCACCAGAACTTACACAGGACTGGGAAAGCAGGCTCTTGGAGGGTACAAACAAAACCTTGTGCTCACCAGGACCCAGGAGGAAGAAGCAGTGACCCCAAAAGAGACTGACCCAGACTTGCCCACGAGTGTCCAGGAGTCTTCGGCAGAGGCGTGGGTTGGTGGTGGCCTGCTGCAGGGTTGTGGGCACTGAGTGTGGCTGTGCCTGCACTGGACCTTTTGAAGGAGGTCCTCATTACCTTCATTACCTCCACCATAGTTTGGCCTCAGGTCAAACCACAGGGAGGGAACACTGCCCCACCCTTCAACTGAAAAATTGGATTAAAGGTTTACTGAGCATGGCCCAGAACAAGACTCAGTTTCCCCTTCAGTCAGTCTATCCCATCAGGAAGCTTCCATAAGCCTCTTATTCTTATCCATCAGAAGGAAGACAGAATGAAAACCACAATCACAGAAAACTAATCAAACTGATTGCATGGACCAAGCCTTGTGTAACTCAATGAAACTATGAGTCCTGTAGCACCAGGCAAGACAGACGGGTCATGGTGGAGAGTTCTGACAAAATGTGGTCCACTGGAGAAGGGAATGGCAAACAACTTCAATATTCTTGCCTTGAGAACCCCATGAACAGTATGAAAAGGCAAAAAGATGAACTCCCTGGGTGGGTAGGTGCCCAGTATGCTACTGGAGAACAATCGAGAAATAACTCCAGAAAGAATGAAGAGACAGAGTCAAAGCAAAACCAATACCCAGTTGTGGATATGACTGGTGATAGAAGTAAAGTCTGATGCTACTAAGAACAATATTCCATAGAAACATAGAATATTAAGTCCATGAATTGAGGTAAATTGGAAGTGGTCAAACAGGAGAAAGCAAGAGAGGGGGAGCAAAACAGAAACTTTTGTGTAATCTAATCTCAGAAATGATCTCTCCCATTGTTACTAAAGTCTGTCCTTTGATTAAAGGACATTAAAACTTGTAGTCATCTTTATGACTTGGGGGTCATATGCATCATGGAGAGTCCATGGTATATCCAGTGACTGAAGTCTGGGCCTTTTTGTTCAATGCAGTAATATCCTTGCCTGGAGAATTTCATGGACAGAGGAGCCTGGCAAGCTACTGTCCATAGGGTCCAAAGAGTTGGATGTGACTGAGTGACTAACATACTAGACTTAGGAAACCCCAACAGGAAACAAAATTGATCCTGTGGGGCTTGAACACTGTGGCCAGAGTCAGTGGAATGCTTGGGAATGGCTAAGACAAACTCATAGGAGGCTTCAACTGTGGTCAGGACCAAGTGAAGCCTTTTGGCCAGAACAGGAGGCTCATTGTGATCTACATGGCATCTATCCCTGGGCAGTATGTCTAGCTTGGCCAGGATCTGGCAGCCAGGATAGCTATTCCATGCTGTTTCTGATGACTGTGGCACCCATGTGTGCCAGCCCAGTCTAGGATGGTGTCTGAATTTCCACGGACTGTCTTCTCCCATATTCAGCTGTTTGCATATCTGTTTGTTCTGGGGTGGAGAACATGTCAGTCTCTGCATTTACTTGGTGAGCATGATCTGCTCACTGGTTATATTTTTCTTGTCATCATGGGGGCCTCTCTGGTGAGTATGTATATAGAGAACAAAAATCTTGCAAGGAGCACAGCTAGTGTTTACTCAAATTTCTCATCACCATAGAGAGAGAGGAGAGCTTCTTTAATATGTCTGTCAAATGCTTGCCACTAGTCCAGTAAAAGGCAGCCTGTTTACTATAGTGAGTGAGTCAAATAAGTTCGCAGTCTTTCACACCCCACTTTATAATGGTCTTGACTATAGCATTTACATCAGGGCAAGGACAGAGTGCTAGCATGAGTGTGCATAGATAATACATCAATTCCACTCATATATTTAGCTACAGGGGCCCTGACAATTAGAAGAGCTCACCCATCCTGAGTCTTCATACAGATTTCAGTGGAGTGGCCTCAAATTCAGAGAGTGTTAACTGTTTTTCCCTCATCTTGGTGCCAGGGAAAACAGTCAGCCATGGGCTAGTATCTAAAAGGCCCCAAAAGTGCAATTTTCTTTTCATTAATTTTCCGTTGAACTCTGACCTTGGCAAAGGGCCTTTGATACCCCTTTGGTGAGGATCATCTGACTGGATTTGGCTACAGGTTTTGGGGGAGGCAAGAGGAAGGAATAGATAGCAGAGTGAAACAATCCTGTGGGGTGTACAGCTGTTTCCTAGCTGGAACTCCCACTGGATAGTTATAAGGCAGAGACAGGTTTCCAGAGAGGATCTAACTAAATCTCTAAGGTCTTCAGGATGCTAAGCAAAGTAAACCAAAGGGCTCTTCATTCTTTCTTGTTTTCCTCCTGATATTTCAACACTTTGCTATGTTGCAAGGTATTTATCAGCTTCAGCAACAGCTACTGTTCAGAGTTTTTCAGCTTGTAGGATCCCCTCTAACTGTCTCTGACCCCACTGGTGGAGAGCACTAAGCAGTGGTTAGGAAACCATTTCACTTGTTTTTGCTGAACCCTTAGGTAGGATCTCTAATTGGAACTACCTGGACAAGCTCAACTGGAGGGTCAGAGGCTAACAAGAAAGACCAATGGTCCCCCTTAGAACTGAAAAGCTTATGAAAACAATCCTCTGGCATCCTCATAGAATGTCCCATGGCTTCTGCTAACATCCCAAAGACCTATTGGTGTGGCTGGTGGAGTGTCCTGTAGACTCTCCTAGCACTTCTCAAGACCTATTCATTAAGTGCCCCCGGAACCCTCAGATTCTTGCAAATGATTTGCTAACACCCCTCTAGCATGTTCCATGGACTTTGCTAACAGCTCCCAAAGGTGATATCCCAAAGGGATGTTCAGACGTTAGCTCTTTCCGAATGGCACTGTGTTTAATCAGCTACCCTCCTCACAGCACCAATTTGTCAGAAACCCAGCTGAGTTGGAGAGAGTGAGCTGAGCTGCCAGATGTTGGAGCAGTCAGTTAAAGCAACAAGCAAAAATAAGAGAAACGGAGACTTTTGGTAAGGAGCTTGGAAGTCATCACTTCATCCTAACAACAAGTAAAGATCTTAACAATCTGAAAAAGCAACAACTCTTCTTAGAAACAAATCAGGTTGCAGGGCAAATAGCTAGTTGCAAAGTTAAAGATACCACCAAATGAGTACAAAAACTCTTAATTTGCCTGAGCAGAAATCCAAGAACTAAAACCTCTGAAAGACCCAGTAATGAAGTAAGAATACCTTAACTGTAATTGATGAATTTCTGGAGGCTCAATGTGAACAAGTTCAAGAATTGAACATTTCAGAGAGGCCAGTCTTAGTGGATCTCCACATCTTTGTGACTTTTATTAATACTTTCAGGAGCCCTACCAGACTCTCACTATGAAGATTAAAGAAAAATCCCCTCCTGATTCCAGTAGGTGATAGGGAAGAACAGCCATTTTGAAATAACTAACATTTTGTTCAGAGCCAGTTAAGTGAAAGTGAAAGTCATTCAGTTGTGTCCAACTCTTTCAAGCTGCATGGACTGTAGCCCACTAGGCTCTTCTATCCATGGAATTTTCTGGGCAAGAATACTGGAGTGGGTACCATTCCCTTCTCTGGGGGATCTTCCTGATCCAGGGATCAAATCCGGGTCTCCTGAATTGGAGGTGGATCCTTTACCACTGAGCCACCAGGAGAGCCAAAGCATGCCTTCAAAAGTATTTTATCAGAACTCACTGCCCTGGAGGAACTCCAGCCCTATCTACATTTTAGGTGTAAAAGAAGGAAAATATCTAAATTCAGCCATGTTAACCATCTCCCCACCTGGGGGGAGGAGGAGATAAAAGAGAAACACATGTGTGACATTCACAGTCGGGAGGCACAGGCTCACTAGAAGTCTTAGACCTAATGGTAGGACTACAGCATGCCTCCTCTTAACACCAAATGCCAAAAAGCTTATTCATAGTAGTTATTGTAGATCATGTGAAACTTTTAATAAAAAAATTCAAGACATACTATAGGGCAAAAAAAGCAAAATATGAAGAAATAGAGCAAGGATGGGTACCAGACCCAGGTAATGCAGGAATTTCAATATTACCGAACCAGGAATTTAAAAATTTTCATTGAGTCAACATTAAAAAAACAAACGAATTCATATGTTGTGGGCTCTAAAGGGTAAATTAGATATTAAGAAGAAAAAAATGGACAAGAGAAGAAATTCTACCCAGAAAGCACAAGAACAAATATGCAATCTGACTAAGCCTTATATCTATTAAAGAAGTTGAATCAATCATTAGTAACATTTCAAATCAGAAAGCACTAAACCTAGAAGGGTTCAGTGCTTACATCTACCAGAGGGTAGATTTTATTGCACTGTGTGTGTCCAGTAAATCAGTTGTGTCTGACTCTTTGGGACTCTATGGACTATAGCCCTCCAGGCTCCTCTGTCCATGGGATTTTCCAGGCAAGAATACCAGAGTGAGTTGCCCTGTCCTCCTCCAGGGGATGGAACCCAAGTCTCCTACATTACAGGCAGATTCTTTACCACTGCACCACCAGGGAAGCCCCTTTCATTGTGTTACTCTAATACAAAGTAAAACACTAAAAAAGAACTACGGTCCAATAGCTTTCATAAACATAGATGTAAAAAATCTTAACAAAATATTGACTAAAAGAACACAACCAAGTTTCAAAAATATTTATGTATATGTATATTGTGATCAAATGGGATTTATCTCATGTATGAAAGGCTGGTTCAACATTCAAAAATCAGTTAATGTAATCCATCACATCAAGAAGCTAAAAAAATAAAACCGCATTATCATAACAATAAATATAGAAAAATATTTGACAAAATGAAGCATTCATTCATGATAAAACTTCTAATAATTAAGAATAGACAGAAAAATCCCTGAGCTTAATAACTAATATCTAACAACACTAACAGTATACTTACCACTGAGAAATTTGAATCTGTTCTTCAAGTTCAGGAACATGGCAAGGATGTTGCCTCTGAACATTGCTTTTTAACATTATGCCAAAATCCTATATAACCTACTAACAAAAGAAAATTATATAGAAAGTATAAAAATTGTGTATTATGAAATCAAGATATTGTCCATCAAAGAATTTCAGAATAGGGTTAACATCAAAAGTCAGAGAAGATATAGGTTACAAATATAATCAACAAAGTAATAGGTGACCAAATGATATATATATCTGGAAAAACACATAGGAAACCCAGTGAAAAGACAAGTGAAATAGTTGAATAACTATTGTGCAGTCCAAATGGAAATTAAATATATGAAATGATGATTGGTCTCACTGATAACAACTGGAGAGAAAATTTAAAGCACAGAACCATCATACGGCCAAACAGGCTAAAAAAGTGAAAAAAAGAAAGTCTACTAAATGTGGGTGAAGTTAATGAGTAAAGATAAATTTGAACTCTAATGTTGTTGTTGCTGTTCAGTCACTAAGTTGTGTCTGCTGCTAAGTCAAGTCCAACTCTTTGCAACCCCATGAACTGTAGCACACCAGGCTTCCCTGTCCTTCACTATCTCCCTGAGTTTGCTCAAAGTCATGTCCATTGAGTCAGTGATGGCATCCAGCCATCTCATCCTCTATCACCCCCTTCTTCTCTCGCCCTCTCTTTCCCAGCATAATGGTCTTTTCCAGTGAGTCAGCTCTTCACATAAAGTGGCTAAAGTATTAGAGTACTGCTTCAGCACCAGCCCTTCTAATGAAAATTCAGTGTTGATTTCCTTTAGGAATGACTGATTTGATCTCCTTGCAGTCCACAGGACTCCACAATTCAAAAGCCCCAACTCTTTGTTGCTCTGCCTTCTTTACAGTTCAGCTCCCATACCTGTACGTGACTGCCGGAAAAACATAGCTTTGACTATATGGACATTTGTCAGCAAAGTGGTGTCTTTGCTTTTTCATTCACTGTCTAGGTGAGTCATGGCTTTTCTTCCAGGGAGCAAGTGTCTTTTAGTTTCTTGGCTGCAGTCACTGTCTACAGTGATTCTGGAGCCCAAGAAAATGAAATATGACACTGTTTCCATTTTTTTCCCCATCTATTTGCCGTGAAGGGATAGGACTGGATGCCACGATCTTCATTGTTTTTTTTTTTGAATGTTGACTTTAAGCCAGCTTTTTCACTTTCTTCCTACACCCTCATCAACAGGCTGTTTAGTTCTTCTTCACTTTCTGTAATTAAAGTGGTATCATCTGCATATCTGAGGTTGTTGATATTTCTCCCAGCAATCTTGATTCCAGCTTGTGAGTCATCTGGCCTAGCATTCCATATAATGTGCTCTGCATATAAGTTAAATAAGCAGAGTGACAATATACAACCTTGACATACTCCTTTCACAGTTTTGAACCAGTCCGTTGCTCCATGTCCAGTTCTGTTTTTTTTTTTTTGTCCCACATACAGGTTTCTCAGGAGGCAGGCAATGTGGTCTGGTATTCCCATCTCTTTAAGAATTTTCCAGTTTGTTGTGATCCACACAATAAAAAATTTTAGCTGGTCAATGAAGCAGAAGTAGATGTTATTTTGGAATTCCTTGCTTTTTCTATGATTCAACCTGTGTCAGTAATTTGATCTCTGGTTCTTCTTTGTTGTTCAGTAGCTCACTCATATCAGACTCGTTGTAACACCATGTCTGCAGCACACCAGGTTTTCCTGTCCTTCACTGTCTCCTGGAGTTTGCTCAAAATCATGTCCATTGAGTTGATGATGCCATCCAAAAATCTCTCCATCTGTCTTCCACTTCTCCTCCCACCCTCAGTCTTTCCCAGCATGAGGGTAAACTTTTTCAATGAGTTAGGTCTTCACATCAGGTGCCAAAGTATTGGAGCTTCAACTTCAGCATCAGTCCTTTTAATGAATATTCAGGGTTGATTTCCCTTAGGATTGACTGGTTTGATCTTCTTGCTGTCCACCTGACTCTCACTGATAGCTATTATGAAGTTATCTGAGTTGTAGATTCTATTTTGTGGTCACTGGCATGTGTTTCTATGTGTAGTATGGGGCTTTGGAGTAAGTTTGTGTGTGTGTGTGTGTTTTGCTGGGTTATGTTCCTTTGAGTGTGGCTAGTGAGAGAAAACTGTGTAGATAAAATTCCATTTCTTCAATGTAAAACTTTAGCAAGCCTAGCCTCTATTTTGTACCAGTCTTTAGGTTTTGCTGCTCATTGTAATTATTATAAATTTTTTTTGTAGTATATAGAGTTGAAACTGGGGATTACATTTTATTGTTGTACACCTTTGAGGAGAGGAATTAACACAAAACTGAGAACTTGAATAGCATTTAACAGTATTTTATTTTTATAATGTTAATTGAACTAAAAACTTGTGGCTAGTCCTATGAAAATTTCACTGGTCTAAGATTATGTGGGAAATGAGTTAAAAATAAATTATCAAAAGTAATATATGTGCTATTTTGTATTAATTGTTGTATCTCTCTTAGGAGAGGAAATTATCACATTCAGAATAAATAATATATAATAACAAAATTCCTATTAATTGACTATATTTTCCACTAAATGACCACATAGATATTTGCCTCTATCTCACTTCTGAATATTTAAGAAAATATTTGTTGAAATATTCTATACTTAATCCTAGGAGTGAAAGCCAAGTATATTTTTAAAAATTACATTGGTCTTCCTCTAATGCTAACTTTCTGTTCTATATCCATTTATGAAATTAACATTGCTATTAGTTTATAAACTCATAAAATTTTGTAAGACTTTGTAAAATTTTGCATCGTTTACATGATATTATCATTTTATCTTATATATCCTAGAATGACTGTGGCAACTGTACATGTTTTCCACCATTGATCAAGAAACAAATCCCATCCTCCCAAAACATCTGCTGAAACAGATTTGTCTGTAGAAAAAATTTTCCAGATCTGAATTGCACTGTTCAAACCATTGTCAGTATTCAACTAATAGCTAGTTCCATTTCTGGGGCTATATTTAAGTATTCATTCTTGATTCAAGTTGTCTTGTTCCAAACACAGAAGAAGTGAATTTTTAGATGTCCTAGCTAATTTTCAAGTCAAACTATCATCATCCACTGCCCGATTCTTCCAGAATTGACCTTTCAGTCCTTAGTACCTTTATTCTGAATATTCTGAATAACTCAGCAACTATAAAACTTGTTCACTATTGTTCCTTCTATATGTCCTTTCATACTCAAGGTGACTTTAACTGACCATGTCTTATTCATGATATTTTTTCAGTATTTATCTTGCTTTCTTTGAAAAATATTCAATTAAGAATAAATGAATGCATGAATTAATACTCTGATAAAATAAGATGATTATAACTAGAAATACCAATGATGCCTGAACACTGAAGCCCCCCTTTTTAAGACTCTTGTCAGCTAACTCTATCAATAATACCGTCATCTTTGTCTCATGTTTCACAATGACCATAGCAAATAAGAGACAAGTGGTAAATATCTCTGCAAAAAGAGGACATGGTTTAATTTTAATCTGTTGTTGTTCAGACACTCAGTCATGTTGACTCTTTCTGACTTCATGGACTGCAGAACGCCAGGCTTTCCTGTCCTTCACAATCTCCCAGAGCTTGCTCGAAGTTATATCCATTGAATTGGTTAATCAGAAAAAAATCAACATAGTTTATCTGAACAATCACCTAACTTAAATTATTCTTCCCTGAGTTATGTATGGGTAATATATTCTATGTATAAATCCTCTATATCATACACATTCATGGATAAGACTTTTCATTCTCTTGTTTTTATTTTGTATAATTAACAATCATAAAATATTGCAAACAGCCCCCATTTTGCTGCATTCTGAAGTCAAAATTTGAGCACCAAATGGAAAATGAAATTTTATGTAGATTTATAATGTTTGATTTGGTGAATAATACTTGTATTAGTTAACTAGACCTGCCATAACAAAATGTTACAGACTATGTGACTTAAAAAAAATTTATTTTCCCCCAATTCTGCAGGATAAAGGTCCATGCTTTCATGTTTGGTTTCTCCTGAGGCCTCCATCCTTGATTTACCGGCGCCTGCCATCCTGCTGTATCCTCACATAGTTCCTTTGCTCTGTGTGCTACATCCCAGGTGGTGCTAGTGGCAAAAATCTGCCTCCCAATACAGGAGACACAGGAGACATGGGTTCACTCTCTGGGTTGGGAAGATCCTCTAGAAGGGAGCACGGCAGTCCACCCCAGTACTCTTGCCTGGAAAAATTCATGGACAAAGAAGCCTGGTGGGCTATAGTCCATAGGGTGGCAAAGAGTAGGACACAACCCAGCACACACACTGTATCACAGATAGCACTCTCCATGGATAGATTGGATTAAGCCCCATCCTGAGGGCTTGATTTTCACTTTATTACTTCCTTAAACCGCCTTATTTCTAAATATAGTCACATTCTAAGACACTGGGGCTTCCCCTGGTACCTCAGAGGATAAAGCGTCTGCCTACAGTGCGGGAGACCCGAGTTCAATCCCTGGGTTGGGAAGATCCCCTGGAGAAGGAAATGGCAACCTACTCCAGTATTCTTGCCTGGAGAATCCCATGGACTGAGGGGCCTGGTAGGTTACATGGAATCACAAAGAGTCGGACATGACTAAATGACTTCATTTTCACGTTCTTTCAAGGCATTGAGGTAAGGGTTTCAATAAATGAGTAAAGGGGAATGGAATTTAAAATTCAATCTGTAACAGTGCTTAAATATATAAATATAAAAAATTGAGGAAAATAGGTATACTTCCCTCTAAATTAGATTTTGGTGCAAGATTCTAAATGTAATTATAAATATTCTCTTAAAGTTCTTTTAAAATATATTTTTGTATTAAATATTGTTGTTGTTCGGTTACTCAGTCATGTCCAACTCTTTGTGACCCTGTGGAATGCAGCATGCCAGGCTTCCCTGTCCCTCACAATCTCCTGGAGTTCACTCATGTCCATTGAGTCAGTGATGCTATCCAAACATCTCGTCCTCTGTCGTCCCCATCTCCTGTCTTCAGTTGTTCCCAGCATCAGGGTGTTTTCCAATGAGTCAGTTCTTTGCATCAAGTAGCCAGAGTATTGGAGCTTCAGCATCAGTCCTTCCAATGAATATTCAGGATTTATTTCCTTTAGGATTGACTGGTTTGATCTCCTCACAGTCCAAGGGACTCTCAAGAGTTTCTGCAGTACCACAGTGGAAAGCCTAAAAGTAGTATATTAGAAATGGTGTATTTCTAATATTTACTGAAATAATTTCTGCTGTCTCTTTTAGGTAAATGAAACAGAAACAAATAAACAAACAACCTTCTTTTATGGCCTGTAGCCCACTAGGCTCCTCTGCTATGGAATTCTCCAGATACGAATACTGGAGTGGTTTACCATTTCCTTCTCCAGGGGATCTTTCTGACCCAGAAATCAAACCTGGGTCTCCTGCATTGCAGGCAGATTCCTTACCATCTGAGATATAGGGTAGTCCCAATAAGAGCTAAATGTAACAGTAAATTTATTGCTAAAACTTTCAAGAAATTTTGACTAATTTCAGCTATAAAAATTAGATTTGGATAGTTTATGGATGCCAGAGAAGTACAAGGAAATGTATATGGATGTGAGAGTTGGACGATGAAGAAAGCTGATCACCGAAGAATAATGCTTTTGAACTGTGGTGTTGGAGAAGACTCTTGAGAGTCCCTTGGACTGCAAGGAGATACAAAAAGTCCATCCTAAAGGAGATCAGTCCTGGGCGTTCATTGGAACGACTGATGCTGAAGCTGAAACTCCAATACTTTGGCCAGCTGATGTGAAGAGCTGACTTATTGGAAAAGACCCTGATGCTGGGAAGGATTGATGGCAGGAGGAGAAGAGGATGATAGAGGATGAGATGGTTGGATGGCATTATCGACTCGATGGCCATGGGTTTGGGTAGACTCCGGGAGTTGGTGATGGACAGGGAGGCCTGGCGTGCTGTGTTCATGTGTTTGGAAAGACTCGGACATGACTGAGCGACTGAACTGGACTGAACTGAAATCTTTGTGATAAACACAAATATGCCAACGGTGTGCTCTTCATTGGCAAGTAGATACATTTTTAGAAATTGATTTATGAAGCATTGCCATAATTCTTCTGTAGTCTAAGATTATTCCATACTCCTCCCACACTGCTTTAGACTGAGTTCACTGTAGCTTGATCCCCGAACTCCTTTTCTACCACGTTTCTTGTTTTTGAACCTACACTTGTCTCATTTTCTTTTTTTTTAATTTTGGCTGTGCTGCAGGCATGTGGGATCTTAGTTCTCTCACCGGGGATGGAACCCACACCTCCTTCATGGAAAGTGCATATCCCTAACCACTGGACCCCCAGGGAAGAACTCGTCTCACATTTAAAGCAAAGTTTCACTTAGCTGTTTTTCCTGTTTTCCTTTTTTACCATAATAAAACTCCTCTCTAAATCTTCTATTAATTCTGTATCATATCCACACCCCATCCTTCCTATATAGACCCTTAGTTATCATATTCAGAACCAGGAACTAAATTTAAAAATAAAGAAAAAAAATCTTTTTTCTGAAGAATCCTTTCCTTTTGGAATCCTATGTTTTCTGTTTAATGTAGGAAGACAGAAGACAGCAAAATCATTAACTTTAATACTGTGACTTTCAGTGTACAGGAGGGTGACGTTATAAAAGTTTCTATCTCTTATGAAATTATTTCCGAAACATTTTAGTCTCGTGATATTGTATTTTCATGTTTGTGCAAAGAGGAGTTTATAATAATTAATGTTATAGCTTGATAGAGCATGACATTAAGAATAATTCTTACCAGAAACCGTATAAGCTTAAGTGACATTACATTGTTGAATTTACCACAGTCCAATACTGGCCTGAAATTTGCCTGTATTACAGTACTAAAATGTACAAGTGAAACTCAGAAAATACTAAAGTAAGTAAACTATGTTAAATAATTGATTCATTTCTAATAGCTGATTCTTTTCTATGATTTAGATGTCTACTATGTGTCATGCATTGATATTACTTGCATAGCAATGGTATAGCTATTATATATATATAATATTATTATAACAATATATGTAATATTGTTATAATATAATATATATATATATATGTAGAGCTAAACTAAAATGAGTTATCTCTATATTCGTGACAGTCTGGTGAAATGTAGGTAGTTGTGGGCAGGACCAAGAGAAATTAAGTTCTGTGAATTGATTTGCAAAATTTTATACAGTTTTATCTTCCTCACATTAAACATGATGTTTGGCACATTCATCTGTCAGTTCAGCTACCACAAGAATGTTCTTCTTATGGCAGATATAATAGCAGAAGCACAAAGATGCTGAGAAAGGGTGTGTAGAAACATCCAAAGATCCCTAGCTCTGTCTTAAAACTAGCACATTGTCACTTCCAACACATACTATCAGTTTGGGCAAAAGAAGTATTTGACCACACTTGATATACAGGAGGTGAAAGAAAGACTAGACTCCGGCTCCAGTGAGCATGTATAAAAACCATGGCACAGAGGAAGCAAGGACTTGTTCACAAGAAGCCAATGTGCTGCAGAGACAATACAGTTCTACTTCCTCCCTTTTGCCACTTTCTACCCACTTCTTTCTGATGAGGCAATAGAGATTAAGCTGCCAGCCTTGTTTGGTACAGCACGTGGTGGCAGAACTTTAACATCCAACCCATTAAACTCCTTGTATTACTTTTTATTCCAAAGCAAGGTACAAGTGTATTGCTATCAAATTGAAAGAAATATGAAATAGTGATAGCCACCCATGAGCAGGAAATATAAAAGTAAATGAATAAATTGAATTAAGCTCACTGATGTAACACTTTTGTCACTAACAAAATTGGCTTCCCTGGTGGCTCAGATGGTAAGGAAGCTGTGTGCAATTCAGGAGCCCTGGGTTCAATCACTGGGGCAGGAAGATGCCCTAGATAAAGGAATGGCAACCCACTCCAGTATTCTTTCCTGGAGAATTCCATGGATCGAGGAGCCTGGCAGGCTACGGTTCATAGGGTTGCAAAGACTCAAAAACAACTGAGCGAATAACTTTCACTTTTCACAACACTTTTGTCTCTAACAAAATTTCATGTAAAGGAATTTTAAACAATGCTTTAATTCGATGGGTTTATTCATCCATCAAAAATATTTAAAGAGTGCTTACTCTTAAGTTTAGAATATTGAGTTATAATGGTTAAAAAAGCTAATTGATCCTTGTTTATATTAGGACCCATAAAGAAAACCTGAATAGCAGCAAAAACATTACTAAAAGGAGAGCTTGAAATTTAGGTAAAAGATAATGTGGTTGCATAAGATTACAGGTAATAAAGATGATAAAACATGGACATATTAGAGGCATGGGATAAAGAAAATGTGTGAGTATGATTTGAAGAATAGATTTCTAGGATGATACCAAGTTTTTTTGTCCTGAGCACTTGAGGATATGGATGTACAATTTAAAGAAATAAATATTAATAGCAGAGGAAAAATGTTGAATGGAGAAAGGTAAACTTCCATTTTTGAAGATGCATGATTAAAGATGATGGTGAGAAATCTCAGTATAGATGCGCAGTAACTAAATCTTGAATCTGTGATTTTGGACTGGAGGATTTGGAATTTGATATGCAGTGAAGTGAATTATCAGAATAATGATGACATTTACCGTTAGAAGAATGGATAAGATCAACTGGAAGACGAATGTGAGTGGGAGCATAGGTAATAAGACAGTATTGGAATTAACCTTTTTCAACAGGTATTTACATGTCAGTTATTACAAAGACAGTCTAAAAAAGTGATTGAGAAGGAACATACAGATAACTGGTTAAGATCATGAAACCAAAAATAAATTTCAAGGCTTAAGAAAAATGTCACTTCTATGTGATGCTGTTGGAATGATTAAGTAAGCTGAGAACTAGGGTTGCATTAATGGATATAATGAGAAGAAATATTTAGCAAGAATGACATTGGTGAAATAATAGGAGCTGACTCTGACATTTTAACTTAGCAGTCAACCTAAGAGATTTGAAGTTCTATACTAAAGCATTATATATTCATTCATTCACTCACTCACTCATTCACTGATTCCAATAAAGTTTTAAATTGAATTGATGTGGAAAGTCATTCCTGGAAAATATGCCCTGATAAGAGAGGAGATGTAAATTGTAACTTTTATTTTGTCATCATGAAAGCCCTTGATATAAATAAAAGCTTCATTGATCAGATATAAAATTACAACATTAAATGTCAGTTTCACTGAAAAAATACTTTTGGACAGGCAGAATGAAATGAAATAAAATTGCCTTCACCAGGTATGCAGAGCTCTAGAGTAATACATTTACCACAATATTGTATCTCATATATCATGATTCAAACATATCCATACAATTATTTCTGGATTTAAAGTGTTGTTGGGTGACAGAAGAGCAATGAAAAATTTAGTTAAATCTGGGAATGTATAAAATTGTATTGCTGAAATAGGTTTCTTTTCAAATCTAATTGTCAATTTTCTTTCTTTCAGAATAAAGTAATAGGTATATTGATCAACAGTCCCCAGTGTATTACCCTCCTTCTTTTACCCTAAAGATCAAAGAACCAAAGCAGCTGCCCAAATAAAACAAAAACCAGTCAAGCCAGCCATCTATAAATATACATTTATAACAGTCTTTGAGGAAAGAAAATTACATTGTTAAAGTTTACTGAGGACATATACTCAAGGTTTCTGCTATAGGATCCTTCTCCCTTTTCCCTGCTAGTGTGGTGTTATGCACTTAGTCACTCAGTTGAGTCTTTCTCTGTTTGACCCCATGAACTGTAGCTTGCCAGGATCTTCTGTCCATGGAATTTTCCAGGCAACAATACTGGAGTGGGTAGCCATTCCCTTCTCTAGGGGATCTTCCTAATCCAAGGATGGAATCCAGGTCTCCTGCATTGCAGGGGAACTCTTTTCTGTCCGAGCCACCAAGGAAGCCCAGAATGGTATTATCATGGGCTCTAATTTCCATGAACTTACCTCTTAGAGGCTGGCTATGGTAGTTCCACTCTAACTCTGGTTTTGTAGTTATCGAGAATATCTTTAAAGTAATAAGTGGCTTTGATGAGAAGTTTAGGTCAAGTTTTCAATGAGGCCTAAAATGTTTGAGTTCTCAAGTATACATGAAAATGCAGTGGGGATTTCAAAACCAGGATCCAACAAGATATGCATTCTACCAATAAGCAGAAGGATACATTATGATCCATGGTATGAATAATTGTCTTACAATTCATATTCACATGATTTTTGGCTTAATAGAAAAACATATATTTCTGCTTTATTGACTATGCCAAAGCCTTTGACTGTGTGGATCACAATAAACTGTGGAAAATTCTTAAAGAGATGGGAGTAACAGACCACCTGACCTGTCTCTTGAGAAACCTGTATGCAGGTCAGGAAGCAACAGTTAGAACTGGACATGGAACAACAAACTGGTTCCAAATAGGAAAAGGAATATGTCAAGGCTGTATATTGTCACCCTGCTTATTTAACTTATATGCAGAGTACATCATGAGCAACACTGAGCTGGAGGAAGCACAAGCTGGAATCAAGATTGCCGGGAGAAACATCAATAACCTCAGATATGCAGATGACACCACCTTTATGGCAGAAAGTGAAGAATAACTAAAGAGCCTCTTGATGAAAGTGAAAGGGGAGAGTGACAACGTTGGCTTAAAGCTCAACATTCATAAAACTAAAATCATGGCATCCAGTCCCATCACTTCATGACAAATAGATGGGAAAACAGTGGAAACAGTGGCTGACTTTAGTCTTCTGGGCTCCAAAATCACTGCAGATGGTGATTGCAGCCATGAAATTAAAAGATGCTTACTCCTTGGAAGGAAAGTTATGACCAACCTAGACAGCATATTAAAAAGCAGAGACATTACCTTGCCAACAAAGGTCCGTCTAGTCAAGGCTATGGATTCTCCAGTGGTCATGTATGGATGTGAGAGTTGGACTATAAAGAAATCTGAGTGCCGAAGAATTGCTGCTTTTGAACTGTGGTGTTGTAGTATACTCTTGAGAGTCCCTTGGACTGCAGGGAGATCCAACCAGTCCATCCTAAAGGAGACCAGTCTTGGGTGTTCATTGGAAGGACTGATGTTGAAACTGAACCTCCAATACTTTGGCCACCTCATGCGAAGAGCTGACTAATTTGAAAAGACCTTGATGCTGGGAAAGATTGGGGGGCAGGAAGAGAAGGGGATGACAGAGGATGAGATGGTAGGATGGCATCACTGACTCGATGGACATGGGTTTGGGTGAACTCCAGGGGTTGGTGATGGACAGGGAGGCCTGGCGTGCTGTGGTTGATGGGGTTGCAGAGTCGGACACGACTGAGCAACTAAATTGAACTGAAAGTTTGCTTCATCATTTTCAATAATCCCTTTGGCTGAATCAATATGGCTTTTTTTCATTTACATATTTCCAGAGTCATGTATTTATATTTTTTATTAGTTTATTTGTGTGAAAGGGGCACACACATAAAGTAAATAACTCCAATTAGGCAGAAAGGTACAAAATGAAAAAAAGAAGTCTTCTCAACCAAAAGCCCTCTCCAGAAATGTTTTACTATTTTCCAGTTATCATAAGTACATCCTTTTTAACAATCAAAAAATAATTCTGTTTTGAGACGCCATACTGTATTTAACTACCCCCTTAGGTGTTCTTTGAATTGTTTTCTATATTTTACTACCACAGATAATGTGATAGTAATACTAAAGATCATCTTCATAGAACTTAATGTAATTTTGAGATTGTAGCTATGTCCATAGTGAATTTGCTTCAGTAAAACCTATGTGTACCTCTGTGTGTTCTTTGTGTGTCTGCTGTGCCTGTGTGGTCAGTTGTGTCTGCCTCCTTGGGACCCTGTGGACTGTAGCCCACAGGGTTCCTCTGTCCATGGCATTTCCCAGGCAAGAATACTGGGGTTGGTTTCCTTCTCCAGGGGATCTTCCTGACCCAAGGATCAAACCCATGTCTCCTGCATTGGCAGAAGGATTCTTTACATATAAGCCACCAGGGAAGACTGTGTGACTTCCTGACACAGGGATCCAACCACATCTCCTGTGTCTCCTGCACTCCTTACCTGCTGAGTCATTGGGGAAGCCCTCTATGTGTGTGCCTTTAATTTTAATACAATTAACCTGTTCTCTAAAATAGTGCTTTCCAAAAGAGCACTCTATGCCAGTAAAAATGTTCTATGAATCTGTATTGTCTGGCAATATTAAACTCTATCCACGTGTGGTTTAAAATGTGACTAGTAATGACTGGAGAACTGGTTTTTAAATTTTATTTAATTTTAATTAATTTTTAATAGTCACATTTATCTAATAGCTGCCATATTGGTGATCATAGCTCTACGATGCTGAAGAGGAGATCCTACTTTAGTCTATGAATTTGCAAAAGCTAAGCATTGTTAAATATTTTAACCTCTGCCCTTATTTGGAAGAAAAAGAAATTACGTTTGTTATTTGGTTTGTTTTAGTTAGTTATCTTGGACAATGGACCTAATAGCATGGATTCTGTGGATATTTTTATTTCTTTTATGTGATTAACTGTCCATAGACTTTGGTTATTTATCCTTTGTTATTAATAGTAAGATATTTCCATTTTAATTAATCAGCTTTCTGTGATCTACTTTAAAAGTATCTTAAACTAATTTTATCATTTTCCCACATTTACAACAATTTTTGTTAAGCAAAAATTTTAAATTTTTATGGAATAAATTGAGTAATTCTTTCATTTCTGAATCTTGATATTCATATCCTCTTTAGAAAGATTTCCATCACTGAGTTTATGAATGAGCTCAGACTTATGCTCCTAATAATTTATAATTTTATTTTGACATTCAAAATTGAGCCATTATAATTTATTTTCCTACAAGGTTTGTTTTCAGGATCCCACTTCCTATAAAAATGACTATTAGTGGGTTTTTCTACCGATAATTTTAAATACCATTTATTATGTTTTAAATTCACATAGTTGTGGTCTAGTTTTAAAACACGTAAAAAATTCAACTAATGCATTTGTTTTCATTTTACTCTCCAAAGTCTTAATTTTATGGTATGTTGCAGAATGCAGCAGGTCTAATAATCCCAATTTAAAATTTATGAATAACATCATTTTATGTTCACTGTGCTGCCACCAATTCTTTGATACTAACTACCCAGAATTAGTGCAGATTCCACAAGTTTAGAACAGAGTCCTTCACATATTGCCCCTATTTCACATGCCAGCTGCAAGTTTGGTGTTTCCTCAAGCTGCTGACCTTCTGCTTCCTATATTTTCTTCAGATTCAAAAAATGACACAGGAATTACTAAAAATGCTCTTCTCAAGGACGCAACTCAGGAACAAATAGATGGAACGAATGCATTTAGCAATGTCTTGGGAGGTCCTGAGCTTGAAGTTTCCATCCCCTCTCCCCTGGAATCTGGGCACATCATCTTCACAGCAAATCAGTGACAAAACCCAGGAAGCTCCACAGAGCACTGGTGTCCATAGCTTGTACTGGGGTCTCATTACATAGGCACGATTGATTTATTCAGGAGTTAAGCGACTGAACTAAATCACCAGACCTCCTCCCCTCCCAAGATATTGGTTGGGTCCAGAGTTCCAACCTTCTAATCCTGTAGTTGGTCTTCTAGTGACCACTTCTGTAATAAAGCTATCTAGGGACATCCAGTCACTTCATTAGCATAAAGGAGCTACACCTATCAGGAAATTCCAAGGGATTTTGAAGCAATGAGCCAGAAACAGAGAACAATGACCAGATATAACTTTAAATTTATGGTGTATATATGTATATATATATATAAAAAATAAGGTGAGTGTTAGACTGACTCTTTGCAACCCCTTGGACTATAGACCACAAGGCCCCTCTGTTCATGGAATTCTCCAGGCAAGAATACTGGAGTTGGTTCCCATTTCCTTCTCAAGGGGGTCTTCCCCACCCAGGGATTGAATCTGGGTCTCCTCTTTGCAGGTAAATTCTTTACTGTCTGAACCACCAGGCAAGCCCATATATACACCTTATATTATATGTTAATATAGTACGTATATGGTATATTATATATATAATTTAAATACAGAAAATAAGTTTAATAAGTAATAAAATGCAGGCATATTATTTTACTATTATAAAGAGTTTGTTGATTACTATTTTTGTTTTTGAAAATGCACATAAAATTATTTTCTTCCTGTTGCTCAGTTTTTTACCTCCTTTTGTTGTTTACCTAATTACAATCCCTGGTCTATTCCCTACCTGTACAGTTTAGCCTTTTTTAGCATGTTACATACATGGAATTTTACAATATTTTTTTCTTTTTGTATAATTATCAAAATGTATTTGGCATTCAGACAAGGTTTTGGTATGTTCCTTTTTTTTTTTACCTGAATAATATTTCATTATACAGATATATCACCAAATTTTTATCCATCCTTTGACCAAAGAACTTTTGGTTTATTTTTAGTTCTGATGATTATGTATAACATTGCTATAAAGAATCATGTACAGTTTTTTTGTGTGTGAACATTCTTTTATTTATCGTGGCTAAATATTTAATACCTAGGTATGCAGATTCCTGGGCCATGTGATGAATTTGTTTTGTATTGCTCTAATAACAAATTACTATGCATTTAGTAAAGCAGAAAAAAAGATTATTTTGTATTTCTGACTGTCAGAAGTCAAAATAAGGTTCCCTCAGCTGAAATCATGATGTCAACAGGGCTGCATTCTTTCTGAGGCGCTAGGGGAAAATTCTCTTTTTTCCATCTGCATTCCTTTTTCTATTGGCTGCTTCCTCCTTCAAAACCAACATCTTCAAGTTTTTCTCTTACCCTGACCTCCTCTTCTGCCTCTGTCTCTCACTTTATAAGAAGTCTGTGATTATATTGGGTCACTATATAATCCAGAATAATCTTACTTTAAGGTCAACTGATTAGCAAGCAATTCCATCCATCACTTACATTCCTCCTTCCCATGTAACATATTGACAGGCTCCAGGGCTTAGGGAGTGGGCATCTTTTTTCGAGGAGGCAGGGAGGTGTCATTCTTCTGCTAATGGCATAAGTATATCTTTAACTTTATAACAAACAAACAAAAAACCAACCTTTTTTCTCAAGGGCTGTACCATTCTGTATTCCCACAAGCAGTGTATAGCAGTTCAGGTTGCAGTGTATAGCAGTTCAGGTTGCTCTGTATCTGACATTGACACGTTTCTCAGTTTCTCTTACAACATCAGCAGTTTTCCACTTTTTTTGTTTAAACTGCATCTCAGAATGAATCTTTCACACACACTTTAATTCAACAGGTTGTACTCTGCTTTCTTCCTATATCTAAAATGGCCTATGATGAATTCCATATAGGAAACAATATCTATTTTCTTCCTTCTAATACATTAAGAATTTCATTAGGTAGAGGAGATGGGGAGAAACCTCAAGGAACATTTTCCTGTCTTTGTTGCAGTGAATGTTGTGGAACTCTACCCAGTCCTTTGTTGCAGGGGCCCATTTTTTTAGGGTTTTTATCACTGCATTTTGTGAGTGCGTGTTATATGTGTATGCGTGTGTGTTTTCCTTCAGATTTTAGTATCAGGGTGTTTTTTGGGTAGAAGAAAAATATTTGAATTTTCCCTTCAAGCTATATTTTCTTGACAAATTTGAAGAACACAAAAATAATTTATTCGTTTATGTTTTGAAAGAATTCCTGTCCTTAATCTGTTTGGGCTTATATAAGGAACCATAGAGTGGGTGACTTATAAGAAACAAATCCATTTCTCATAGTTTTGGGGGCTAGTAATAACTAGGAGGCTAGGAAGTTTAAGATCCAGTGTCTAGTTAGGAATTGTTTCCTGTTTCATAGAGAGCCACCAGTGTCCTAAAATAGAGGAGAATGGAGCAGGGGTCTGGGGTCTTTTTTACAAGGCACTGATTCCATTCCCCAAAACACTGTTTTCATAACCTAATCACATTTCACAGTGTGCATGCATGCTAAGTCACTTCAGTCTTGTCTGACTCTGCGACCCCATGGACTTTAGCCCACCAGCCTCCTCTTCCCATGGGATTCTCCAGGCACTAATCCTGGAGTGAGTTGCCATTTTCTTCTCCAACCTGCACCACCTCCAAATACCATCACCTTGAGTTAGATTTAACTTTATCAGGGGGGACACATAAATTCAGTTGATAGTATTTCCCTTATAAAAATTCCTTGAAATATTGTTCCTTTTAGTTGAAGGTTTTAGGTCATTGCAGTTTTTTAAAATTCTTTTCCTTATCACTGTAGAATATCTATCTATTTGAGGAGTTTTGTTTCATTTTGGGTTTTTTTTTTTTTTTTTGGCCGTACTGTGATGTGGATCTTAGTTCCCTGACTAGGGATTAAACCTGGGCCCCTGGCAGTGAGACTGTGGAGTCCTAACCACTGGACCATCAGAGAATTCCCTATTTGAGATAGATTTTAAAAAAACAAAATATCCTAGAAAATATTTTCTTGGTCTGGGTACTCGAAAATAGTTGCATAGAATGTAGGTATATACTCATTTGCAATTCTGCTCTTTTTCTTTTATCATCTTCTGATGACTTCTTCCCACTTTGTAATTTTAAATGTTTGTATGTTTCTAACTTTATACTTTTTTTCTTCCTTTCATAAGCACATTTTATTGCCAAATGACTCTTCTTTACCTTATATTTCCTTGATATTGAATTACTTTCATAACTTGCTTTGTAAACTTTAGGCAGTATTTACTTTCTGAGACAAGATAAAGAAATAATAAGTATTATACTTTTTCTGATTTTTCTAATTTTATTTATAGTTTTATTGTTTTAGTTCAAGAAATTTATCTTTGTCACATATTTTTCATCATTGAATGAAATGTTAGAGTCTTTTCCTCCTAATGTGGCAAAATAGATTAAAAAAAGAACATTATTGGAAAGGTAAAAATTATGTTTTTGAAGTTGTGTTCTTAGCTGTCTTATTTTAACTTCCTCCTGATTAGAATATATTATTTATAGGACAGATGCTTTTAGAACTTGTGTCAAGGTTATTTAAAATATTACTAGATACTTTTCTAATTGTGTTTGAAATACTGTTTGAGGACAAAACATATCATAGGTTTAAAAACATACTTCAACTATGTAGCTTTTTATTCCAATTGACTAATTTATTTCTCTTGGATATTAAATACCCTTCCATTATTTAGAGTAATTCTCTTTTCACTGTACAGTTGAGAAAATTGATGCTCAGATATTAAAAAACAGCAAATAGATTCAAGTTGATGTGCTTAATCTTACTGTCATTGTCCAACATAATCTGATTAAAACCTAAGTTTCATGCCTCAAATATGACTGTGGTTGAACATGTTATGAGTTTCAAGTGAAGGTGCTCTATCTTTTAAATATCCAACCTTAAGTTATGTTCCACTAATGAGGACTTATTTATAAACTTTTTTTTTATCTCTTCTGTAATGAGGCTATACATAAAAGTCAATGTAAGAAAAATGATAGTATACCTATAGCTATGATATCTGTCAATATTGTATCTTCATATACATGTATATTACTATTAATATCTGTATCCAAACTTTAAAGTGTTTTGTCATTGCTGTTGTTTAGTCAGTAAGTTGTGTTAGACTCTTTTAAGACCCCATGAACTGTAGCCCACCAAGTCCTCTGTCCTTGGGACTTCCCAGGCAAGAATAGTGGAGTGGGTTGCTATTTCCTTCTCCTGGGGATCTTTCCAACCCGGGGAACAAACCGATGTCTCCTGCATTCCAGGAAGATTCTTTACCACTGAACCGCCAGGGAAGTCCACTTATAGTGTCTATAGAAAATTAAATAATGTATATTGATGAAATTACTGACTAATGAAGAAAACAATAAGCATTCATAAAATGTTTACCAAAGAGTTTAACTGGAACCTTTGTAGTAAGTACTATTTTTTGGCATAAAATGCCAAGAAAATAAAATCTGGATAGTAAAGGAGGGTATCATGAAAATCTATTTAAAATGAAATTCTTTGAATTGCAGCTTATGTTAAAAATTCCAATTCTATGTAGGAGTAACATTTATAATTTAAACTCTTTTTGAGTACATCAGCAGAAGTAGATTCATTTAGTTGATAGAGATCTTTTCCTAACCTTAACCAGACTCACAAGTATACATTTAGCAGAGTATTTATATGATAAGCATACTGAAATCGCTTATATAATGTAAAGTGCAACTTGTGCTGTCTCTTTCAAATTATGTATTTTGGGTCCTGCTTTTTTGAAAAAAAAAAAAACATGTATAACTCAGTCTGGTTTCAACAATTTCAACAGAATGTTGACTTTATTTACCTCACAGATAAATAGCCTGGATTTTGAGTTTGTAGCCTTGTAGTAATAAAGGGCAGATTGTGTATGTTATAACAACCATAACAACAACAACAGAAAAGATGAAGAAGAATTACTGCAAAAAAGAAAGAAGAGTGACAGTCTTATTTTAATATAGGCAAATATTAATTTTTGTTATTAAAAACTTGAGATAACATGGTAGTTTCACTTGTGGAACCAAAATATTGTAATAAATTATGTTATTGCTTTATTAAAAATTGAATGTGATTGTTGAACCTTTGACCAAATTTATTTGTTTGTCTTTTCTAAATGTGTCCTTTAAAACTATTCTTTAATCATTTGTTCAGTAACTTTGACTTGTTCTCTTGGATAAAGTAAAAAACAAATTTTCGAGAATCTTGTCCCATCTACATGTAAGCTCTAATTATCTTTCACGTGTCCTTAACAATTTCCATTTAATAGGCATATTACTTAGCTCAAAGCAGACTGACAAATTTGGAACCATTCTCAACATCATTCCTTGAATTCTCCTGTCCATTTGCTTAAAAGTCCTTTGCGTTTATTTATGTTTATTCTAAGACCACGAATCTTGCATATCTGTTTTGCATAAACACCCTAAACAGTGTATACTGCAATACAGTGGTTCTTTCCTCTGAAACTTTACAGCGCTGTCAGTACTGCACTATGCTTTGATGTATTTTTATTGGTAACATGCCATGTTGTTGGATTTTGTATTCATGATGTTAACAGTTTCTGTATGTTCTTACTCATTTACCAAATATGGATTTTTATTATTCATATTATCATGATTCATCATGTTTTGTAGAAAAATATGACAAATCTCTTTATATAGTCAGGAAATTTAGTCTTCCAAACTTTAATTTACTTGCCCAAAGTCACTCACTCAAAAGGAGACAATCTAGTATTTTTCACATAGATCCAGTCTAATCCAATCGGTGCTTGTAATCACTGAGTTTTAGTTGATATGAGATTTCAAGTCCTTGGCAGAGTTGAAACAATGAGAAGGCTGTATGCAGCCAAAATGTTTGAATAAGTCTGCAAGTTTAGATTATTTGATATCCACATAATCTTTTGAAAATCTCTTCCTCATCCCTTTCTAGAGCCTCAGCTTTTTAAGGTGAAATTTCCAACAGTTGACCTTTCTTTAAGTTTACCTCCTATTTCTATCAAACCAAATCCCATTAATCTGTTTATCTGCTATTTTAAAACAATGTTATTTTTTTCCTTTTATCTCCACTATCTATGTGTCTAGCTGTATGTATGGAGGGACTTAAGTGGGATCCTTCTGTCTATAGACGGTGGCAGTTGAATTACATAGTTTGAAGTCTGTGGAGTAGGAAACAGGCTTCCCATGTGGCACTAGTGGTAAAGAACCCACCTGCCAATGCAAGAGATGTAAGAGACATGGGTTCCATCCCTGGGTCAGGAAGATTCTCTAGAGAAGGGCATGGCAACCCACTCCAGTATTCTTGCCTGGAGAATCATATGGTCAGAGGAGCCTGGTGGGCTGTAGTCCTTGGGGTCACACCGAGTCAGACACGACTGAAGCGACTTAGCACACATGCATGGAGTAAGAAAATAGCTTTTTTCCCCCTCATTTCATTTTGTTATTCACAAAAAGCAGTGAAATAATGAGTTCTGAGAAGGCAATATGTGTGTGTTAGTGATTATATTTTAATTTTTATTCCACTAGATGGATCTCATCAATTCTAATGGACTAAACACTTTTTACCTTTCTCTTTATTTTTTAGTATTATAAAAGGTCGGTTGTTATTTTGGAAATGAAATTGAAAACAGGATTTATATACCCTTATAAAGCTTATTGTCTACTGGAGAAAAGATGCAAATAAGCTAGCTATCAATTCCAGTGATTAGTTACTTTGTATGGCATAGAAGATACTGGGTTGAGTTGGGGTAATTTAACCTTAGGAAGTACAGGGGGATCCTAATTGATTTAAGGAAGAATAGTGTCAAGGAAGATTTCAAATGTAACATGAAACCTAAAGTCTGAAAGAATTATAGGGCTTCCCTAATGGCTCAAATGGTAAATAATCTGCCTGCAGTACAGGAGACTGAGGCTCAATCTTTGGGTTGGGAAGATCCCCTAAAGAAGGAACGGCTACCCACTCCAGTATTCTTGCCCAAAGAATCACATGGACCAGAGGAACCTAGCAGGGTCACAGAGTCAAACATGACTAACACTTTCACATTTCACCAGGAAGATTTCTTTGTTAATACGACATAAAAACTAAAGTCTGAAAGAATTATAGGACTGAACCAAGAAGAGAGATGAAGTGCTTTCCAGAATCTGGATAAGTATGTGTATATACCCATGAGATACAAAATACTGCATAAACCTTATAGCTTTTCAGAGCCAGTTCCAGAATGGTTTTGAAGCCTGACTGTTATATGAAATAGTGTAAAAATATTCAAGCTGCTTGGCAGGCTCTGCTGTGTGCTCGGCAGTTTCAATGGAGAATGAATAGTCATAAGATAAAGTAGTGGGCTCTTTAGTCAAGGACTCCTGGAAAAAATGACAGAAAGAAAGATGAAAGCCCAAATTGCAGTAATAGTTACTCTCTGCCCATCAGCTCCGAAACTCATATATAAAATCACAAGCTAAGGTCTAAGCTGTTAGCCAAATCCTAGGAAATTATTATTAATGAAAAGAGCTGACTTCCATTAGAGATTAAAAGGTAAGTTTACAAAGAAGCAAAATGAGTTATCTGAAAAGCAGAATCCCTGTGTAAAACAAGGCAAAAAAATAAAGAATCCACATCACTGTCTTGATGAATGCAACTTTACAGTAAATCCCAAAAAAGGGTAGTATCTATCTTCTGACATTGTTCCTCAGTAATGAGTTGGTTATTTTGTGTCTTTTGCCTCCCATATAAACTTTAGAATCAGTTTGTCAATATCTATTACACAATTGATGTGATTTAGTTGTTCTTTTATATCTCTCATCAGAACTTGGTACTTTGCCTCATATAGACCAAACATTCATTGTTAAATTTCCCTCTAGTCAAGGCTATTGTTTTTCCAGGAGTCATGTATGGATGTGAGAGTTGGACGGTGAAGAAAGCTGAGTGCCAAAGAATTGATGCTTTTGAACTGTGGTGTTGGAGAAGACTCCTGAGAGTCCCTTGGACTGCAAGGAGATCCAACCAGTCCATCCTAAAGGAGATCAGTCCTGGGTGTTGATTGGAAGGACTGATGTTGAAACTGAAACTCCAATACTTTGGCCACTTTGTGCGAAAAGTTGACTCATTGGAAAAGACCCTAATGCTGGGAAGGATTGGGGGCAGGAGGAGAAGGGGACGACAGAGGATGAGATGGTTGGATGGCATCACCAACTCGATGGACATGGGTTTGAGTGGACTCCGGGAGTTGGTGATGGACAGGGAGGCCTGGCGTGCTGCAGTTCATGGGGTTGCAAAGAGTTGTACATGACTGAGCGACTGAACTGAACTGATTTCATATTTGGTGTGCTAATATGTATGATATTGTGCTTTAATATAAAATTCCATTAGACATTATTAGTATATAGGAAAGTATTTGACTTTTGTATGTTAACCTGAGTCCTGCAACCTTGTATATCTGCTGCTGCTGCTGCTGCTGCTAAGTCGCTTCAGTCTTGTCCGACTCTGTGTGACCCCATAGACGGCAGCCCACTAGGCTCCCCCATCCCTGGGATTCTCCAGGCAAGAACACTGGAGTGGGTTGCCACTTCCTTCTCCAATGCATGAAGTGAAAAGTGAAAGTGAAGTTGCTCAGTCTTAGCGACTCCATGGTCTGCAGCCTACCAGGCTCCTCTGTCCATGGGATTTTCCAGGCAAGAGTACTGGAGTGGGGTGCCATTGCCTTCTCCAACCTTGTATATCATTAGTTAATAATTCCAGGAGGTTTTGTTTTTATTCTTTTGGATGTCCTATATAGACAATCATGTCATCTATTAAAAAAAGAGAATTTAATTTCTTCCTTCTCAATCTATAAATTTTTTATTTCCTTTTTTTTGTCTTATTGCATTAGTTAACACTTTCAGTATGGTCTTGGATAACAATGTAAGAAGGAATATCTTTTCCTTATTCCTGATCTTAGTGGGAAAACTTCAAGTTCTTCACCATTAAGTATGATATTAGCTGTCCATTTTTTGTAGGTGTTCATCAAGTTCAGGAAATTGCCCTTTATCCCTAGTTTACTGAGAATTTTTATCATGAATTTGTGTTGGATTTTGCAAATTCTTTTTTTGTACCTATTGATATGATCCTGTCATTTTTCCTTTTTAACCTCTTGAAGTGATGAGTTCTATTAACTGATTTCTGAATGTTGAACCAGCCTTGCATTACTGGGGTGTATATCCTTTTCATGATGTACAATTCTTTTTATATATTGTTAGATTCTATTAGCTAAATTTTGTTTGGTACTTTTGTATTTATGTTCATAATTTATATTGGACTATGATTTTCTTCTTTTTTGTAATGTCTTAATCTGATTTTGGTATTAGGATAATTCTGATCTTATAGTATGAGTTAGAAACTATCTCCTTTGCTTTTACCTTTGAAAAAGATTGTAGATAATTAGTAATTTATTCTTAAATGTTTAGTAGAATTCACCAGTGAATCCATCTGGACTTGGTATTTTTTTAATTAATTTGTTTTTATTGAAGGATAATTGCTTTACAGATTTTTGCTGCTTTCTGTCAAACCTCAGTGTGAATCAGCCATAGGTTTACATATATACCCTCCGTTTTGAAACTCCCTCCCATCTCCCTCCCCACCCCACCCTTCTAAGTTGATACAGAGCCACTGTTTGAGTTTCCAGAGCCATACAGAAAATTCCCATTGGCTATCTATTTTAAATATGGTAATGAAAGTTTACATGTTACCCTTTCCATACATCTCACCCTCCTCTCCCCTGTCCTTATGTACATAAGTCTATTCTCTATGTCTGTTTCTCCATTGTTGCCCTGTAAATAAATTCTTCAATACCATTTTTCTAGATTCCATATATATGTATTAAAATATGGTATTTATCTTTCTCTTTCTGAATCACTTCACTCTAGACAATAGGTTCTGGGTTCGTCGACCTCATTAGAACCGACTCAAATATGTTCCTTTTTATAGCTGAGTAATAGTCCATTGTGTATATATACCACAACTTCTATATCCATTCATCTGTTGATGGACATCTAGGTTTTTTCCAAGTTCTAGATATTGTAAATAGTGCTACAATGAACAACGGGATACATGTGTCTGTTTCAGTTCTGATTTCCTCAGGGTATATGCCTAGGATGGGGATTGCTGGGTCATATGGTGGTTTTATTCCTAGGTTTTTAAGGGATCTCCATACCGTCTTCCATAGTGGCTGTATTAATTTACATTCCCACTAACAGTGCAAAAGCCTTCCCTTTTCTCCACACCCTCTCTATAATTTATTGTTTGTAGATTTTTTTGATGTTGGCCATTCTGACTAGTGTGAAGTGATATCTCATTGTAGCTTTTATTTGCATTTCTCTAATAATGAGTGATGTTGAGCATCTTTTCATGTGTTTCTTAGCCATCTGTATATCTTCCTTGGAGAAATGTCTGTATAGGTCTTTTTCCCACTCTTTGTTTGGTTTCTTTGTTTTTCTGGTATTGAGATGTACGAGCTGCTTGTATATTTTGGGATTAATCCTTTGTCAGTTGTTTCATCTGCTATTGCTTTCTCCCATTCTGAGAGTTGTCTTTTCACCTTGCTTATAGTTTCCTTTCCTGTAAAAAGCTTTTTAAGTTTAATCAGATCCCGCTTGTATACTTTTGTTTTTATTACCATTACCCTAGGAGGTGAGTCATAGAGGATCTTGATTTATGTCATCAAGTGTTCTGCCTATGTTTTCCTCTAAGAGTTTTATAGTTTCTGGTCTTACATTTAGGTCTTTAATCCATTTTGAGTTTATCTTTGTGTGTGGTGTTAAGAAGTATTATAATTTCATTCTTTTACATGTAGCTGTCCAGTTTACCCAGTACTATTTATTGAAGAGGCTGTCTGCCCCATTGTATATTCTTGCCTCCTTTGTCAAAAATAAGGTACCTGTAGGTGCATGGGTTTGTTTCTGGGCTTTCTATCTTGCTCTATTGGTGTATATTTCTGTTTTTGTGCCAGTTCCATACTGCCTTGATGACTGTTGCTTTGTATATAACCTGAAGTCAGGAAGGTTGATTTCTCCAGCTCCATTCTTCTTTCTTAAGACTGCTTTGGCTATGCAGGATCTTTTGTGTTTCCATATGAATTGTGAATTTTTTTGTTCTAGCTCTGTGAAAAAAAGCCGTTGGTAGTTTGATAGGGATTTTATTAAATCTGTAGACTGTATTTGTTAGTATAGTCATTTTCACAATATTGATTCTTCCTACCGAGGAACATGAAATATCTCTCCATCTGTTTATGTCATCTTTGATTTCTTTCATTAGTGTCTTATGATTTTCTATGTACAGTTCTTTTGTCTTCTTAGGTAAGTTTATTCCTAGATATTTAATTCTTTTTGTTGCAATGGAGAATGAGATTGATTCTTTAATTGCTCTTTCTGATTTTTCATGTTAGTATATAGAAATGCAAGTGATTTGTGTGTATTGATTTTGTATCGTGCAACTTTGCTAAATTCACTGATAAGCTCTAGTAATTTTCTGATACAATCTTAAGGGTTTTCTATGTACAGTATAATGTCATCTGCAAGCAATGAGAGCTTTACTTATTCTTTTCTGATCTGGCTTCCTTTTATTTCTTTTTCTCTGATTCTGGACTTCCAGAACTATGTAGAATAATAGTGGTGAAAGTGGACACTCTCGTCTTCTTCCTGATCTTAGGGGGAATGCTTTCAGTTTTTTACCATTGAGTATAATGTTTGCTGTAGGCTTATATATAGCCTTTACTATGTTGAGGTAGGTTCCTTCTATGCCTGTTTTTTGAAGAGTTTTAATTATAAGTAGGTGCTGAATTTTGTCAAAACTTTCTCTGCATCTATTGAGATGATCATATGGTTTTTATCTTTCAATTTATTAATATGGTCTATCACATTGATTGATTTCCACATATCGAAAAATCCCTGCATCTCTGGAATAAACCCTACTTGATCATGGTGTATGAGCTTTTTGATGTGTTGCTGAATTCTGTTTGCTAAAATTTTGTTGAGAATTTTTGCATCTATGTTCATCAATGATACTGGCCTGTAGTTTTCTTTTTTTGTGTTATCTTTGTCTCATTTTGGTATCAGGGTGATGTTGGCCACATAGAATGAGTTTGGAAATCTCCCTTCCTCTGCAATTTTTTGAAAGAGTTTTAGAAGGATAGGCATTATCTCTTCTCTAAATGTTTGATAGAGTTCTCCTGTGAAGCCATCTTGTCCTGGGCTTTTGTTTTTTGGGAGATTTTTGATCACAGCTTCAATTTCAGTGCTTGTAATTGGGTTGTTCATAATTTCTATTTCTTCCTGGTTCAGTCTTAAAAGACTGAACTTTTCTAATAATCTGTCCATTTCTTTCAGGTTATCTTAATTTATTGCCATATCAGTTGTTCATAATAGTCTCTTATAATCCTTTGTATTTCTGCACTGTCTGTTGTAACCTCTCCTTTTTCATTTCTAATTTTTTTGATATGAGTCTTCTCTTTTTTTTTTCTTGATGACTCTGGCTAAGGGTTTGTCTTTTTTTTTTATCATCTCAAAGAACCAGCTTTTAATTTTATTAATATTTAATATTGTTTCTTTTCTTTCCTTTTAATTTATTTCCACTCAGATCTTTATGATTACTTTCCTTCTACTATTTTTTTTTCTCCTTTTTCCAGTTGCTTTAAGTGTAAAGTTAGGTTGTCCATTCGATGTTTTTCTTGTTTCTTGTGGTAGGATTGTATTGCTATAAACTTCCCTCTTAGAACTGCTCTTGCTGCATCCCATAGGTTTTGAGTTGTGTTTTCATTGTCATTTGTTTCTAGAAATTTTTTGATTTCCCTTTTGATTTCTTCCATTACCTGCTGATTATTTAGAAATGTGTAGTTTAATCTCCATGTGTTTCTGTTTCTTACAGTTTTTTTTTTTTGAAATTGATATCTAATCTCATAGCATTGTGGTTAGAGAAGATGCTTGATACAATTTCAGATTTCTTAAGTTTACTGAGGTTTGATTTGTGGCCCAAGATGTGGTCATCCTGGAGAATGTTCCATGTGCAATTGAGAAGAAGGTGTATTTTTCGGCTTTTGGATGGAACGTCCTGAAGATATCAGTGAGATCCATAGCATCTAATGTATCCTTAAAGACTTGTGTTTCCTTATTAATTTTCTGCTTTGATGATCTGTCCATTGGTGTGAGTTCGGTATTAAAGTCTCCTACTATTATTGTGTTACTGTCAATTTCTCCTTTTATGTCTGCTACTGTTTGTCTTATGTATTGGGGTACTCCTATATTGGGTGCATAGATGTTTATAATTGTTATATCTTCCTCTTAGATTGATCTCTTGATCATTATGTAGTGTCCTTCCTTATCTCTTGTAACCTTCTTTATTTTAAGGTCTATTTTGTCTAATAGGAGGATTGCTACTCCAGGTTTCTTTTGCTTCACATTTGCATGGAATATATTTTTTTCACCCTCTCACTTTCAGTGTATATGTGTCTTGAGGTCTGAAGTGGGTTTCTTGTAGGTAGCACATATATGAATCTTGTTTTTGTATCCATTCAGCCAGTCTGTGTCTTTAGAGCATTCAATCCATTTACATTTAAAGTAATTATATATATATATATATATATATATATATATATATATATACACACACACACATATATATATTCTTATTGATATTTTCTAATTGTCTGTGGTTGATTTTGTAGATCATTTTTCTTCTGTTGTATTTCTTGACTATATAAGCCCATTTAACATTTGTTGTAAAGCTGGCTTGTTTATACTGAATTCTCTTAACTTTTGCCTGTCTGAAAAGCTTTTTATTTCTCCATCAATTTTGAATGAGATCCTTGCTGGGTAAAATAATCTTGGTTGTAGATTTTTCCCTTTCAGTACTTTAAATATATCCTGCCATTCCCTTCTCGCCTTCAGAGTTTCTGTTGAAAGATAAGACGTTAAGCATATGGAGTTAGCCTTGTATGTTACTTGTTGCTTCTCCCTTGCTGCTTTTACTAGTCTTTCTTGGTGTTTAGTCTTTGTTAATTTGATTAGTATGTGTCTCGGCATGTTTCTCCTTAGATTTATCCTGTATGGGACCCTTTGTGCCTCTTGGACTAAATTGGCTATTTTCTTTTCCATATTGGGGAAATTTTCAACTATAATCTCTTCAATAATTTTCTCAGACTCTTTCTTTTTTTCTTCTTCTGGGAACTCCTATAATTCAAATATTGGTGCTTTCAATATGTTCTCAGTGGTCTCTGAGCCTGTCCTCAGCTCTTTTCATTCTTTTTACTTTATTCTGCTCTTCAGAGTTATTTCACCATTTTATCTTCCAGCTCACTGATTCATCCTTCTGCTTCAGATATTTTTCTATTTATTCCTTCTGGAGTATTTTTAATTTCAGTAATTGTGTTGTTTGTCTCCATATGCATATTCGTTAATTCTTCTAGCTCTTTGTTAATTGATTCTTGCATTTTCTCCATTTTGTTTCCAAGGTTTTTGATCATCTTTACTATCATCATTCCATATTCATTTTCAGGTAATTTTCCTATTTCCTCTTCATTTATTTGGATTTCTGTGTTTCTAGTTTGTTCCTTCATTTGTACAGTATTTCTCTACCTTTTCATTATTTTTTTTTAAAGTCATTGTATTTGAGGTCTCATTTTCCCAGGCTTCAAAGCAAGTTGAATTCTTTCCTTGAAGAAGGTTGAATTTTTTCTTCCTTTTGGTTTCTGCCCTCCTAAGGTTGGTCCAGTGGTTTGTGAGAGCTTCATATAGGGTGAGATTTGTGCTGAATTTTTTGTTTGTTTGTTTTTCCTCTGATGTGCAAGGCTGAGTGAGGTTGTACTCCTGTCTGCTGATGACTGGGTTTGTACAGAGTGCTACTGGTGGCTGAGTGATGCCGAATCTTGTATTCAAGTGGTTTCCTTTGTGTGAGCTCTCACTATTTGATACTCCCTAGGGTTAATTCGCTGGTAGTCTAGGGTCTTGGAGTCTGCTCCCACTCCAAAGGCTCAGGTTTTGATCCCTGGTCAGGGACAATGATTCCACAAGTGGTTTGTTATGGCATTAAGGGAGAGTAAAACAAATATCCAAAACCAAGAAACTGAAGATGAACCCCAGACGAATGGCAATTATAAAATCAAGCAAATAATAATTAAAATATTGGAATATACACATATACATATATACCCATGAGAAAAGTGAAAACAGTCCAACTAAAATAAAGTACAGTAGATTGATCTGGTGAACAAAGGTTATCAAAAATTATATTTACCAGTTAAGAACAAAACTAACTTAAGCACAAAATGGAAAATAAAACTAAAGCAAGGTGACAAGTAGAGAATAAAGCAATGAAAACAAAACTAACAAATATGTTGGGAGGAATGGAAAGAAAAGAAAGAAAATATACAAAGTTAAATAGAGGTAGATTTAGAAGATTTATATACATTGAAGATTAACTGCAAGGGGAATAGCACAGTAGGAAAGGCAAACGAAGGAATAAATATAGGAAAAATATAATAAGTTTAAAAAATTAAAAGTATATAAAAGAGAAAAAACAGAAAAAGAAATAAAGGGGGTGGGGGAAGGATAAATCTACAGCACTGCAAAAGCCCAGTGCAGAGGCAGAGGTTCATAACAACAATAAAAAGTATGACTGAATATACACATATACATATACACCCACAATTAAAATCAAAACATTCCAACAGAAATTAGCTACAATAGATTGACCTGATGAACAAAGTAAACCAAAAATTATATCTACCAGAACAAAACTAATTAAAGTGCAAACTCGAAAACAAAACTAAAGCAAGGTGCCAATTGGGGAATAAAGCAATGAAAATATAACTAGCAAATATGTTGAGAGGAAAGGAGAAAAAGAAAAGAAACAAAGAATAGATATGCAAAGCTAACTAGAGGTAGATAAAGGAGATTTATATACACTAAAGTTTAACTGCAAGGGGAAAAGAACAGTAGGAAAAGCAGACAAAGGAGTAAATGTAGAAAAAAAAAGTAATAGCTTTAAGAAATTAAAAATTAAAATAAAAAAGAGAGAAAAAAAGAAGAACACTCCACAGAAGTGCAAAAGCCCAACGTAGAGGCAGAGGTTTACAACAACAATAAAAAATGTGATTGAGGAAAAAGAAAAAAAAAGTTCAAAACTTAGTTGGAGTTCTTAGTGCCAATAAAATTAACAACTACAATGTGATGGTGGGGGTGGGTGGGGAGAAGGAAAATCCAAAAGAATCTGCAGAAGAAGTAAAGAAATAAGAATAATAAATGTTTTTCTGTGTCACTGCTGTCAGAGTCCTTTCCTGTGCTTGGAATCACAATCCACCTTACCTCCCTAGGATGCCCTCCAACACTGGACTGCTCTCTGGACCTGCTGTGGGGTCAGCTCAGATTCTAATCTGGTCCAGCTCCTATGTGTTCTTGCCTCCAATGTCCACAGCTATCAGAGCTAGTGCACTTTCTTTTGTGGAAGCTCTCAATGGCCTTTTATACATTCCATAGACACAGAGTCTGCTTAATTAATTGTGTGGATTTAATCTGCAGCTTTTACAGCTAGTGGGAAGGTTTTGGGTCTTATTCCTTAGCCATAATGCCCCTGGGTTTCAATTGTGGTTTTATTTCCACCTCTACCTGTGGATCATCCACTGGGGTTTCACTCCCGAGGCTGCCCTGGAGGGCTTGGGTTTGTCCCTGTGAAGGTCAGGTGTGGAGGTGGTGCAGCTGCTTGGGTTGCAGGGTTCTGGCAGCACCAGGTACTCAGGGGGGTTGGAGGCTAGGGCAGCAGGAAATATAGTGCTCTAGAAGGGTATGACTACTGGTATTGGCCAATATGCTCCAGTATTCTTGCCTGGAGACCCCCTCTCTGTCAGGCCACAGACTACAGGCACGCAAAGAGTTGGACAGGACCAAAGGATCCTGCGTGCATCAATAAAAGACTGTAGCAGTTCTGCCCCTGTGAGAGTTGAGTAAGAGGCTGGTGCAGCTGCTTGGTTTGTGGGGACTCTGGCGGTGCCAAGTGTTCAGGGACATGGACTGCCTCCATGGCAGGAGTCATGGCCCCATCAGTCTTTTTTCAAGCCTCTTGTAGCTGGCGATCAGAAGGGCTCTTTGGCCAGTCTTTCTCTGTAGCTCCACCTGTTCAGGCACATGGAGGGGTTCCCTTGGCTGGGGTCCTTCTCTGTAGATCAGCCATCAGGCATTTAAAGGGGCACCCTGGGTGGGGTCCAACTCTGTAGATCGGTGCATCAGTCACTTAAAGCAGCATCCTGGGTGGGGTCCTATTCTGTAGTTCGGCGCATCAGGCGTTTGACAGGCCAGCCTCTCTACTGTTCAGCTGCCAAAGCTGGCCTGTGGGGAGAGAGAGGCTATGGTGATGGCTCCACCCCCCTACATGTGACTCAGCAGTATCACCTTGCTTCTGTGGCTGCCCGGCTTTCCTCTACAGGCATTTCCCACCACAGTCTCCTCCCTCACATCCCCTTGATCCGTCTCTCCGCAGTCAACAGCAGCCCGCGCCCTGGGATCGCGCCACAATCCCTAAACTCCAGCTCCCAGTCACCGCCCTTTCCAGGAGCCCTGCATTCCTGCCCAGCCTATGTGTGGCTGCAGCAAGGTCTGTCTGATCCTTATTCCATTTAGGCTGCTGCAGATCAGCTGTTTCCCTCTCAGCCTTAAATGTTTCTCCTCTGACTCAGACAGTTGCCCCGCTGTGGGGATTGGATCAGACCCCTGCTTCAGTTCCCCCACCCACCAAGAGTAGGCCCAGTCCTACTAATACTCCTGTTTTTCTCCCTAGTTCCTTTGTCCTACCAAGTTTTGCGGGGTTCTATATATTCTTTTCCACTGGTCAGGTCCTCCTGTCTGCTCTCAGCTGGTGTTCTGCCTGCACTTCTGGGTCTGAAGGTGTATTCCTGATGTTTCCGTGGAGAGAGACGTACTCCATGTCCTCCTGACACCTCTGCCATCTTGTTCTCTGAACTTGGTAATTTTTTATTTGGAAGATTATTAACCATTGATTGTGTTTCTTTAGTAGATATAAGACTATCCATATTATTTATTTTTTCTTATTTGAATTTTGGCAGATTGGTCTTTTAAGGAATTGTTCATATCAAATTTTTGAGCATAGAATTTTCCATCATGTTTCTTTATTATTCTTTAAATATCTTTAATATCTGTAATTTTGTCTCCTCTTTCATTCCTGATATTGGTTATGTGGATCTTCCGTCTTTTGCTCTTAGTCAGCTTGGGTAGAGGCTTGTTAATTTTACTGTTAATTTCAAAAAGTCAGATTTTTATTTTTTTTTTAATTTATTGCTTTCCACTTCACATTAAGCTATATAATTTTAACTTTTTCTTCTGTTTATTTTAATTTAATTCAATTTTCTTTTGTCAGTCTGGAAATTTAGATGACCAATTCTTGGTTTATTTTTCTTTCCTAATGTATGAATTCAGTACTGTTAACTTCCCTCTGTGCATTAATTTTCCTCTAAGCATTTCAGTATATACTACAGATTTTGGTAAGCTATATATTTATTTTAATTTGGTTCAAAATATTTAAAATTTTCTGCCTGTGATATTTTGTTGTTGTAGGCAGTCATAATTCATAATGCTCCAGGTAAAAGAAACTTTGGTAAATAGACTTTCAGTAATATGATGGTCACATAAATTGTTTTATATAGTTTTGTCATTATCTTTGGTGAGTCTAGGCTCCTGCACCATGAACTTCACTAGTGCTCCCCTCCTCCCACCCATGTGACACAGAAAGGGCCAGAGTTGGATAATTGCCTTCTTTTGGGTAGGTTTGGCTCTGCTAAAACCCCATCAGGTTAAACTCTGCCAAAATAGTTTTTCCTGAGGACCTGCCTTTTTAAGCACAGAACACTCTGGTATATTTCAGACTGTTTCCTATTCCTTCCTCCTACTGTGATTATAAAGGGATTTTTCTCCAGTGTTCATTTTGAGAACCTGGAAGGGCCCCTGAAGGCAAAACTCAAAAAATGTGGGAGCTTATTGATGACTTCCACCCCTTGGAGATTTTAATTCTGAGTTGTCCATACCAAGCCTCTGACAATTTATCTATTACAGTTCTGGCTTTCCCATCTCTGCACTGGATCTTATAGCGGTTTATGCTCTTGGGTTTCTGTTCTGGAAGTTAAAAAATTGCTGAAGTTGGAAAGATTGCAAGACCTACACAGAAGTGAAAACCTGTTGCTATGACAAACTGTGACGGTTCTGGCATCACCTCCCCCTCATCCTGTCCTTGGCAATAGTTCTGTCCACATTTCCATACACAGCGTTACAGTGCAGCTGTGTGGAAGACATCAAACTGTATGTTTATATGTGCCTCAAATTCCAGAGGACATATGTCAAGCTCTCCTAAATGTTCCATCACTATGTTCTTTCCTTTTCCCAAGAGCAATGACTTCCAAATCTGATATATTCTACTACTTCAAATAAATGTTTGTGCTACTGTAAGAGAGAAAAAGCTTGACTGCTCTTTTTAAAGCCCTTCAAGGGGTTTGTGGAAGTTAATCTACACCCTCTTTATCAACTGTTGTTCCAAACATTTGTATTTTAGCTTAAATTGTTGGTCTATAGAAAAAATAATTTAACATCTTGTACATACACAGAAACTATATAAATGTATATTGTAGGCTTAACTGAACCTATATCACTTTCATGGACCAGGCTGGTGATTTAAGTTCATTGAATGACAGTGTCATATGCTTGAAAGTAGAAAGTTAAAATGTTTTTAACAAGGAATTTTTTTAGAATGAGGGAAGATACTAAGTGAGAAGAAACAATATACTCTGTACTCTGAAACACCAAAACATTAAAGTGAATTTGGAAAGCTAATAAAAATATACTATGCATATTTAACATCTCTAATATATTAACATTACACATTGATTCATCTGAGAAGATTATGGAATACCTTATAGAATGAAATAGTGCTCTACCTTATAGAATGAAAATGACCTAAAATATCAAGTACAGTTTGTGAGGTCTTGTTTTAAATAATAGAATGAAGTAACATCATGCTTATCATATGGATCATTTTAAATGTGGCTCCAGAAATTACTTTAGATCTTGAAATGCCACCATTTAAACATATGCATCAGGTTTTTGTTATTCACGAATAGTTTCATTAACACCAAAACTTTCTCTTTGATTCATTTTTTAGTTGTTTGTTTTCACTAGGTAAAGGAAAATTGAATATGGTAGACTATCCATTGCTGGATTTTATAAACTGTCTTATTAGTTTAAGATATGATTTCAATTTGCCACTCTCAAAAAATAATGATGTCATTCATTTTCAAACGTTATTTATTCATCATTGGGCTGTTGGTAAGTTTTATTAGAAGAAAGTGACAATTTTCACACTAGGAAGTAACTTTTATTTAAAATCTGCCTTGCATTTAGTCTGTTCTCTGAAAAAACTGGAGCACTTCAGGAAATCTTAAAAGATTCTGGCAAAATTCTGGAAATAGGTTACATCCAACAAGGTATAATTTCCCATATAATCAGTGTGAGAAATGATGGTATAACAAAAATTCTCAAGTTACATTACTCTTGACATTCATTTTGTTTAAGTCCAACAACTTTCTGTTCTGATATTTGTTTATTTGGCCAGGTGAGCTCATAAATTAGGAGAATCCTACTCTGAATTCTTTACATTCAATTGAAATAGCTCCACAAAGGCAACTATTATTTCAGATGATGTAAATATAATCACCTCTGATGTGGAGGAGAAGGGGTCAACAGAGGATGAGATGGTTGGATGGCATCACCGACATGATGGACAAGACTTTGAGTAGGCTACAGGAGTTGGTGATGGACAGGGAAGCCTGGTGTGCTGCAGTCCATGGGGTCGCAAAGAGTCGTACACGACTGAGCAACTGAACTGAACTGAACTGATGTGTCTTATTGACTTTGATAGTAGTTTGTCTGCAATTGACTAAACTAACTATGTAAGAGTGTTAAATTTGGGATAATTCAGGTATGAAACCTAGAATAACATTCCCTCCTCTACTTTCAAATATATTTTTAACTGGCTTATCTATGAGTTGTGGAAACATTGTCCATATGTCTAGATTGATATTGCAAATAATTTTAATAGAAGCAATTTTAGTAAGACATAGAGCATCAGTTAGAATTCATTCACATCCTACTTTATATTTTCGTTAGTGTCCTATTTTACCTATTGCAGAAGCAAGAGAAAAATAGAAGCAGAGAATAAAGTACGTATATTGATATACATTTTGATTTCTAACTATGCTGTTTGAGAACATCGTACAATTACTTAAGTTCTGTATCTCAATTTTTGACTGTCTTTGAAGGAATTTTTCAGTGTGCTATACCTTCTTAAGCATGCAAGGAGGTTAAATATATTAGTGCTCATAAAGTGCTTAGCACAATACTTGATTAGATTACTTATTCTTCAGATTGTTATGTTTTTCAAAAAAGGAGCATTTCTAAATAGTTATCATTACTCTTTCTAGTATATTTGCTAACTGAATGAATCACATTTTGAAAGACTTACCTAGGATTTATCAGATTATAAATAAAAAAATATTTCATAGCCAACTACTGGCACAATCTTTTCTTAGAATCTATTAAGTTTGTATTATACATGCATTAAACTGAACCAAATTTGATAGTTTGTCTTTTGTTTTTACTCATTGTAGAACAAAAATGTCTACCCTATCCCTTTTCAGAAGTCACTTACTCTAAATTATAGGGTTAAGTCCTGTGGTTTCTTTAGAATTCTTTAATCTGGTGGGTGTAAGGTACTTTTTCCTATTAGTTTGTGGCTGTGTTGTGAGCTGCTGTTTACCATATACTACTGACCATTGTCTCAATTGTCAGGGAGCTTATAGGAAAGAGGTATGACCCAGCCTGAGCTAATATACAGCTTATCTTTCCCCCATAATATGTGTATCTGTGTGCATTTTTAGGTGAGAAGGAGTATTAAAATTGCTCATTTAAACTTAACCCAAAATTGCAAATGAAAACATGTTGTAAAGATATTTTCCCAAAGTTCCTAACAGCTCCCTCGTTCCAATGTTCAGACATCTGCAATAATTAAATCCTCTACCATTCCTTCATAAGAAATGCATACAAATCCATTAAGAATTGAATTAATTTCTAGGTCCACTTCTTTTTGCCACATATATCCCCATGATTCCAACCCCATTCAGCCTGGGCTGTAGCTGAGAATTGCATCCTGAGAGTCAATGATGCCTGCTGATTAACTTCACATTACACAGACTGTCTCGCTGTTAGATATCTATGAGACAAGTGTGGACAAATTCTTTAGGTTCAATTACTTTTTTTTTCAGTATGAGGTGCCTCTACACTGCCACCTTCAACCACCATGTGAAAAAGCAGCTTATCTTAAATTTTGGAAGTTTTCCTAGTAAGCTATGCAAATCCTTGAAGATGCAGTAAATGGCATCCTGGCAAGGTAGCAGAAGAGCATAAGTCATATTGAAAGATAATGTTTCTTTTTTCATTGAGGTATAGTTGATTTACAGTGTTTCAGGTATACAGCAAAGTGATTCAGTTACACACACACGCACACTCTTTTCCATTATGTTCTCAGATGCTTCGTTGTGTCTGACTCTGAGATCCCATGAACTGTAGCTCACCAGACTTCTCTGTCCATGGGTTTTTCCAGGCAAGAATACTAGAGTGGGTTGCTATGCTCTCCTCAAAGGATTCTTCCTAATCCAGGGATTGAACTTGCATGTTTTATGTCTCCTGCATTGGCAGGCAGATTCTTTGCCACTAGCATCACCTGGGAAGCCCTCCTCTTTTCCACTATAGATTATTACAAGACATTGAATATAGTGCCCTGTGTGATACAGTATACACTTGTTGTTTATATACATAGTAGTGTGTATCTGTAAATCCCAAATTGTCAATTTGTCTCTCTTCCCTACCTGCTCACTTTCTCCTTTTAGTAACCTTAAGTTTGTTTTCTATGTCTGTGAGTCTATTTTGGCTTTATAAATAAGTTCATTGGCATGATTTTTAGGTTCCACATATGAGTGATGGTTCCCTGGTGGCTCAGGCAATATATACAGACACACACACACACACACACACTGCATCTATATTCATTCATCTATTGATGGTCATTTAGGTTGCTTCCATGTCTTGACTGTTGTAAACAGTGCTTTTAACACTGGGTACTGGAATGCATTTATCTTTTCTGAATATAGAGAAAATTTTTTTTCTTTAATTGGAGAATTTCCAAAGTAACACATGGAGATATGATATTTCATTTCTTTCCTTCTTTATTTTGGAGCTTATTGAAATAAATGAAGTAACTACTCTATTCTTCAAGAGATATTAACTTTTTTGACTTCTGGGAATCAGTGATTCTAGATACTAGGTAGACTTTAATCCTTCTGAGGTAAATAGCTATTTCCTATTTCATTTTAAAAGTGATTTTATAATTGTTTTTGAAACACACATAGAAAATACATCTGATTACTGTGTACTGTGTTCAAAATATATACACTGCTGAATAGGCAGGAGAAATTGATAATAACAATGGCTAAAACAACAGAATAAATATTGATATAGATGAGTATCCTGGTCATAGTTCTTCAGTATCAATCAATGTCTTTTAGGATAGCTATCATTGATATCATTGATCAGGCAATTCCTCCTGTCATTTTTGAGACTTTTTCTTTCTCAGAAGAAGAAATAGATAGGGATACACTCTTTAAAATGTTACAGTCTTGAAAATTTGGTTTTATTATCTCTATTATTTATGAAGAAACTGCAAATTAGACAGTTTATCTAATTCATCAGATACCATAGACATGATATGTGGTAGATAAAGAATCAAACAAAATTTTGAAGCCAGTTGTTTTTTAGTTTAAAGCCTGATTATATTATTGTGGTAAGGTATTATAAAGATGTCATGTCTTTTGTTTCACTAAACACTTTCAAAGTTGGTATTAACTAGCTTGTTCAGGGAAAGTGAAAGTGATGTCCGACTCTATGTGACCCCATGAACTGTAGCCCATCAGGCTCCTCTGTTCATGGAATTCTCCCAAGAATACTGGAGTGGGTTGCCATTGAATAGAGAGGCAAAGGTGGCTTGTGAACCCAGTTTTCTCCAATTCCATATACATGTGTCAACCATTCTCTTCTGCTTTTCTCATTTTTATTTAAAGTTTATCCTTTAATACCATCTTAAGGTAAATATAATTTTCAGTCATTATTATTTAGAAAAGAACAAAGTAGCATAATGTATATTTGAATAAGTGAAATGAGAAGAGATAACCTAGAAGAAGACCACTGTTAATAAATTTACACTTTAGTCAAATCATCTTAAGAACATACAGTTAAAAATCTCTATTTTGGTCAACAGATGAATAGTTGAGTATGAACTATTTTATATTATTATTTGAGAATATTTTTCAAGCTTTATGATGACTCTTATGATCATCATTAGATAATAAGAAAGACAAGAGCAAAAGTGAGGATTTTCTTCTCAATGATCAGTGATAAACCCTTCTTGTATTCTTACTCAGAGTAGATGAATATCTTTCAATAGTGGACCCAGATAACACATATTTTGTTTTATTGGCTGGCATAATAGAGGCTTACTTATATTTTAGGATATTTGAAATTTTTTCAGTGTTTTAAAATCAGTTGGGAACATAAAAATCCTAACTTAAGCTTTTCAAAAATAAGAAATCTGGCAATTTCATGTTCATATGGTATGAATTGAAGACTTTAGATATATCAGATCTGAATCAACATGTAAATCAACACCCAAAGTGATATGATAAAAAAGTTTGGGGTGGAGAATGAAAGACTCTGCCATTTTGCTGCATGGTTCATGATCAGGTAAAAGCCAAAATTGCCTCAGAGAAATGGGAGATATATGGTTACTCTTGTCGTCCGTCTTGTAATCATCAAAGTCTCTAATACTCCCTATTAACTCTCAGATCCTAAGTGTCAATAGTTATTTCACTACTGTATTGTTAAGAGGAAAAGAAAATATTCCTACCCCTATGTTTCTAAGAAACTAAAGAAACAAATTATATACTGAGAGACTCTTTTGTTTCAAACATACATTATATTTACCAAAAATATCAACCTGCCTCAATCTCAAAATTACTTCATATAATAATATTCATTTATGGTTATTTGAAAATTGCTGTGGATTCAAGTTTGATAATTCTTCTATTTTATTGCTATTATAATTACCTAAGAAATGTGAGAATCTAAAAACTTGCTGTTTGCTTGTTAAAAGTGTTCAGTAGAATTCTTCAAAGAAATGTGGAAGGGACATTTTTGAAAGTCTAAATAATTAAAATATTTTTTTCTGATAATTTGACAAATATGATGGACAATACTGAATTTTCACTCAAAAACAACAAAATACTACTACTGTGATTACTATTACTATAGCTAGCCTACTGCAACCATATAGTAAAGTAGAAGCTTGAAGATGCTAATTTCCTGTATTTAAAAGAGATGTTCCTCTTTAGGATTTTAATTGTGAAATGTATAGGTATTTTTTCATTCAAAAATATTTTGAAGAATAAAGTAAACATGATCAGGAATAAAGAATTTCACAGCATATCACCAGTGGACAAATTTATAAAGAGAAATTCTTAGAGTCAGTATTCTAGTTGAGACAGGATTGTATCATTTTTTATGTTTTCTGTCAACACTGAAGTTTTGAATGACAAGTTCAGCATTGTAAATTTCCTTTCTTTCTGAATGATTCTCAGTCAAGTACACACATTTAGAAATGCAATAGCAGCTTGCTAAATATTCAAAAGTAAATATAAAAGGTACCTAGAAAACAGCTACACAGAAAGCAAGTTTAATCAACTAAGTGGGTTGTCTGTTTTGGATATCAAGAATGGAATGGATTGTTCCTAGATCATTGTAAAGACACAACAGTGAAATGATATTTGCCATGTTCTTGATGTTTAGTCACAAAGTTGTGTCCTACCCTGCGACCCCATGGACTGCAGAATGCCAGGCTTCCTGTCCTTCACTGTCTCTCAGAGCTTGTTCAAACTCGTCCATTGAGTCGGTGATGCCATCCAACCATCACATCCTCTGTCGCTCCCTTCTTCTCCTGCCATCAGTCTTTCCCAGCATCAGAGTCTTTTCTAGCATCAGGGTCTTTCCTAATAAGTTGGTTATTCGCATCAGGTGGCCAGAGTATTGGAGCTTCAGCTTCAGCATCAGTCTTTCCAATGAATATTCAAGATTGATTTTCTTTAGGATTGACTGGTTTGATCTCAAGAGTCTTCTCCTGCATTGCAATTCAAAAGCATCAGTTCTCCCATGCCCAGCCTTCTTTGTGAGCCAACTCACACTCAAACTTGTCATAGCTAACCTGATAATCTCTAATACACAGTATGTATATATATTTCACTTTGAGTATTAAATGGCACATGTATAGACATATATGAGTGCATCTCCATGTATATGTATATATGCATGTATGTACAGTACTTACATGTGGATATATTTGTGTGTGTATATTTGAACAGGTTAGATAAGCTGTGTCCCCAATACATGAAGAGAATCATACTATCTTGTGGAGAAACTAAAACAGAAAACCCTACAGATAATTTACTTCAAGACTGTACATTCTAATGAAGAATTAACTCATCTTTATTGACATAAAATATGAAAACCAAAAAGCACTTTCAAAAATGTTATGAAAAATTTGTAATTTAAGATATTCTCTTCCTAATTACATCCTGTGCTTGCATGGATGCTCAGTCATGTCCAACTCTTTGCAACCCAATGGACTGTAGCCCACCAGGCTCCTCTGTCCATGGGATTCTCCAGGCAAGAATATTGGAGTGGGTTGCCATTTTCTCTTCCAGAGGATATATATTCTACACTTATTTAAATTTTAAAAATCCCTTTTACTCTAAATTTTATATTTGTACTCAATTTAAGAGATAGTTTTGAATTATTGAATTTTAAAGTATGTCATTGAAATGTGTTTTATATATACAGAAAAATAATATAAATTAAGTAAAATATTTTAGCATTTTAGCCCATTTTCTGTCTCTACAAACATACCTTGGATTTCATCTTGAGAAAGGAAAACATTCAATATTTAAGTTAAGTTTAAAATATTTAGAGAAAATACTTTAGATATATTAAGACTAAAGAGCTACAGAGTCGACCTTGCTTATCTTTCTTCACAGGCTTTTAAAATAAGTTTGGAGGATACTGTTCTGTGAACTAAAATTTAATAACGTGTTTGTAAAACGTGCAGGTCCCAGACTAAGCACATTTCTCCTGGAAAAAGTTCACAGCCTATATTTCCTAATAGTAACTCATAGGTTAATGTAGAAAGACTTTTTATTTTTTGTCTCTTTAGGCAGAGTAATGGCCTATGTCTGAACTGAATTAGATACTAAAAAGATGAGGCATATTTTGTAGAAAACAACTCAATTTACCAATATTTTTGCCTCTGTTTTAAAGATATTTAATGACTAAAATAGCTTTTGTAATAAAAGGAACATATTTAACATAGCTTTTTTATATGCTATGTTTTATAAAATGACAATAATATTTGTTACATAGTGTGATTCAAAAAAGAAATTAAGCTCATCAATGTCACTAACCTTATTGATTAGCTATTTGTATACAATAGTTATTTACTAGATCGAGAAATTCAGATATCTGATTTTCTGTATGTACTAACCACCCTTAAAATATTTGGTGTCCCTAAATTATTAGTTTTGTAAACTACATTTCAGTGGTAGAGGAGTGTGTTTAATAGTATACATTCTAAGTTTTAATCTAGTCTCCACTTGTGAAATTGGAAAAGTGAGCTGAATCTTAGTTTTAAGTAGTGCCAGTTTATACAAAAGTCTTCCACTTATTCCAATCCAGTTTCAGCTTGAACAATAAAATATGCCTCCTTTTATTTTAGCTATTTCATTTATTTTATTTAAGATCTTGCTTTTTAGTCTATTGATAACCTCAGAAATAAGTACAAGCCAAGCATATCAAACATTGGGGAAAAAAAAATCTGTCTATATTATACTAAGTCATAATTATTCACCAAACAAATACCATAAAAATGCACTAAAATTTCCATGACTTTATTGCCTTTTAACCTATGTTTATTTCTTAGTAGAATATACTAATGCAGTAGTAATACATTATCTTTTATTATGATTTCCCATATGAAGAGTGTAATTTACTGTATTAGAGAGTAAAATATATTTTAACACAACTAGTGCTTGGGTTTTGCTCAAATAGAGGTTCCATTTAAAAAGCAAAAGACATCTTACTTCCGGATATAATTAAAACTGAACAAAGCAGCTAAAGACTAGTAGGTTAATCTATTTCAAGGAGCCAACTATTTTCCCTGAATTTCTTTTAATTCCTTCAGCCAATAATCTGATGTAGTATACTAGTTGAAGCTGATGTTATTTATTGGTAGGATAATAAAGAGCACACTGCATAGAACAGAAAATCTGCCTGTGCAATCGTTGTTGTCATATGTAATGTGGGTGGATTACTCCAGTCCATTATTCTGGTATAATTTTATATAGATTTCAAGGCTGATTCTTTAAAAAGCATAGCAACACTAAAATTCTTTTGCTAGAAAAAATCTTGGATCACCCATGTAACTGATATTTTTAATGAAGCAGCTTTTATTATGTATCATTGTGTTAGGTAGTTAGAATAGGAAAAAAGGGTCCAAAATGGTGGTGGCTAAAAGATAAGGAAGGGAAAAGCCCAGGAAAATAGAACAAAGGAAGGTCCAAGGACTCGAGTGAGGACCTCAGGTAAGGAAAACAGCACTCCTGGCTAGCCCAATTTCATAGAGCAGGCCCAGGGGGAGGAAAAAAACATAAAAAGAGGAGCCAAAGGGCCAGGGGTCTCTCTCTCTCTCCTCTTCTCTCTCTCTCACACTCTCGCTCTCGCTCTCGCTCTTGCTCTCTCTTTCTCTTCACATCTTTTGGGTCAGCATGCTCTCATGCCTTGAGGATGTATTTTCCTTTATTTTCTAAATAAAACTGAGCTGTAACATGGAGCTGGGACACTGGTCTGTCCAAGAGCTGTAGCGGTAGCGCTGGCCCATCGAGAGCTGTAACGCTGGTCAGCTTTAACACTGGTCTGTCACTTCAAATTTTTGTTGTGATGAGATAGAACTGAGGAAATTACACACTCCTCCAACAATTGCAAAAATATTGAATTCTAATCCCTTTGTTTTAAAGTTATTTATACTTTTACTCCAGAAGCATTGCCTAGTTCTCAAAGCCTTTGTAATGTTTACTTTTGTAAATGCTGTTTGCAGTCACTGTTTTAAACCAGTAAATGTCCCATCTGTTTTAAAATAAAAATATATCATATTAGCTCTTCTAGCCTGTTTCATTTGCTGAAAACATTGCCTTCTTTAAATATCATTATTTTTCTTTGTTTTGAGACCATTAGACCAATTAACATTACTATCAACATGAATTTTGAATGTTATATTTATCACCCTTGCAGATTTATAAGTGAAAGTTGCTATGTCATCTGTGTTCATAACTGTTTAAGATCTGCAATAATAGAAAATTGAATGAGGTTACAAAGACATCATTCAGACTATAAATTCTTAATTTAGCACCCTAGGAGACTCAATTGTTTTGCCTTTTATTACTCATTTGCTCCACTCTCCCACATTGTATAACTAAAAATGAAGTGATTTAAAAGTTTATTTTCTCACAAATCTTGCCCTCTTGTTTCTAGACAGCAATATTTTATACTGAACTCTATCTAATGCTTTATGTCTATTTCAAAAATACATAGTAAAAGAAGCGGTTTAAAACTTCCAGCTGCTTAAGTTTAGATGAGGATGAGAATAGGTGATAATGTAAAGCAATGCAGATGAGATCACTGAATAACATCACATTATCTGTTTCAAGATGTAGATGATTGATAATCTTGAATTCTTTTATCTTCCACAGAGACTACAATGAAATAAAAGATAGGTTTGTAGGAAGCAACAAAGGTTTACAGCTCAACATAGACACCTGTTTTCAAAGATGTTTCCATCTCAGAGAAACATATTTTAACAAATATCTCAAAATATATGCCTTTGTTAAGTAAAACTCTTTCTGTACTCAAGCTGACAACTTATACTTAAATTTTGTGAGCATGGATGTTCTGAATTTAAGTAAATGAAAAGTTCATCAAATGGGATCTGTGTATATGTCCATTTCAGTTTAGTAACCCATCTTTTCAGTGGAAAGGATGCAATTTTCTTATTATATTTGAATAAATATGATGTTTATTGGTGGTTTTCTAAAAAGGACTGAGAAAACCAGTCAGAAATGGTGAGCAATTAAGTAGTTACACAACAAGCTCCCCTAAAAGAAACTGTTTTTAAAAAATTAACTTTGCCTGTTGGTTTTTAAAATCATCACACATGTAAAATCCATGGGTAGATTTTCACTTGCCATGTTTCAACTAGTTGGGCTTATAATATAAATTGTATGACACAATTAATATCCATTTTGGAGAGCCATTGGGGATACTTATAGTAATTGTTACTATTCAGAGTAGTTCTGTCCACTAGAACTCTCTGAACTGATGGAGAAGAGATATTTATTTAGAAATGGAAAATGGTAATTTAATTGGGGAAGCAACTAAATAAAAAGCCACGCTAGTGTTTTTGTTTTTTTTTTTTTTACTTTCAGTTTTTTCTTTTCTTTTTTTTTTTTTTTTGTTTTTTTTTTTTTTTTATTGTTTTTGCCATACATTGTCATGATATCACCATGGGTTTACATATGCTTCCCCTCCGGATCCCCCCTCCCTCTTCCCTCCCTCCCGGGAAATCTCGCTGCACCAGTCCCAAGCATCAATCCTGGGCTGGTGATTGATTAGACACATGACAATTAACATGCTTCAATGCCCTTCTCCCATATCATCCCACCCTTACCCTCATCCACAAAGTCCACGAGTCTATTCTATACATCTGCGTTCCTTTTGTTGTCTCCCATGTTGGGTTCTCGTTACTGTCTTTCTAAATTCCATATATATGTGTTAATATACTGTATTGTTGTTTTTGCTTCTGGCTTACTTCACTCTGGATAATGGGCTCCAGTTTCGTCCATCTGAGTAGAATTGCTTCAAATGAATTTTTTTTTAATGCTGAGTAATATTCCATTGTGTATATGTACATATACACGCTAGTGTTTTTATTTTACAATATAATAATTTACTCACAGAAAGTACATTATCTTGTCACAATTCTTAAAGACTAGCCATGTTATTCAGGAAGTGTGCTATACCTCATCAGTTTGGCTTTTATTTTCACTTATGATTTATTTTTGAGATTTCCTGCCTAACTTCAGGTGAGTTAAGATGTTAGAAGTGAGAAGATGATTCCTCTCGGTTTGCTTGCTGCAAAGAAATTCTCTCTTTTCAATCCAGTTCTTTGTAAATCAGCTGTTAATATTGCTTATGTATGACCTGAGCTATTGGTAAACTTTAGCAAATGGAGCTATTTTTCCTTTTATTTGACCTTGTGTCTCCTCTTTTGCAACAGACTTCTACAAAGTCCTGGAGAGACTAACCCTTCCTGCCTTGAATGAGCTAAAAATCTCTAATATAGCTCTAAATAGTAGTTCTTGACCTTAACTACATATTGGAATCTTCTGCTGAAGCTCTTAAAAGATTTACATGCTAGGGCCCCACCTCCAGATATTCTGATTTAATTGATATGGGAAGTGACTTGGTCATTTATTTTATGAAGGATCGCACTGTGACTCTAAGGTTAAAAATTCACTGCTCTAGTGTCTTCCTGTATCCCAACTTCCTCACCCTCACTCCCAGCCCACCCCCTGCCCCATCCATCAATTGCTACAACATTTTCTATTCTTATGAGATGTAAGATTGTTTAGTAGTTGATCTCAGGTGTTTTCAGGAACCCAGTGAGAAAAATCAGCTAGTATTGCTGTCATTGTTGCATCCTGTTTAAGTAAATGTGGTGGCTCAGAGGGTAAAGAATCTACCTGCAAGGGCAGAAGATCCAGGTTTGATCCCTGGGTGGGGAAGATCCCCTGGAGAAGGGAATGGCTATACACTCCAGTATTCCTGCCTTGAGAATTTCATGGACCAAGGAGCCTGGTGGACTACAGTCCAGGAGGTCACAGAGTCAAATGTTAGTGAGTGACTAACACTTTCACTTTTTAATGACAGTTACTTGCAACTTCTTTAGCAGAGTATTTTAAAGAATGTGGTCAAGACCACCAAAGGAGTAAAGCAGGAAATAAAAGTTCAAGCAACGAGAATTGAGAAGGGACTCTGGACATATTTTAGAGGAAGAGGAAACTTAAGCAAAATAAGTATGGAATGGAAAACAAAAGGGCCTTGAGGTTATTGTTCCAGGCACAAGAAGCATGGAAAGATTTGTATTTCCATGTGCACTGTCATAGAAAAAAAAAAATCATGTAGTTTACAGAATAAAAGCCACACTCTGTATATTGTTTTCCCAATGTGCATATATAAAAATGAAAAATGATATAATAAACAGATAAATTACACTTAAGTCATATAGACACCACCTTAGATTTTCAGGTGTAAAGAGAATCTAAAACTTTTTACTAGAATGCATACATTTTGAAGTTGGGGCTGGACATTTTAAACATCAGTCCTGATTATTTTTAGCATCAATTGTGTTTAATCCCATTTTGTATATGAGGAAACTGGGGCATCGGAAAGTTACATGGCTTGCTCAATTTTCCAGTGAAATAGCATAGTATCATTGGGCAAACGCTTTAGAAATATCACTGAAAGTTCTTCACTTTGACTTTATAATCCATAAAATAATTATGTTGAGACAGGTGGACTCTAGTAAAGGCCTGCAACTACTTAAGAGTCTAATTCTCTTTCAAGAAATTAAAAATCACCATCTAGGCCTTCTATCTGAAACAAAATCAGAGTATTCTTTATAATTCAGAGCATTTGCCCAGAGTTTTCAAAAAAATCTTTCTTTTCCCACTGTTGCTTAAAGACTATCAGAACTGGTTTGCAAGCAAATGCCAATGACTCCTCTTACTCCCTCGGGCCTATGGATTTGAATTCATTTGAATTCCTTCAGGGCAGCATGATTTTTTGACCTGGGATATGCTCTATATATTTTCTTTTGTTCTTTCCATTTTGAAGATGACACTACTTTTTAAAGAAGGTAGAACAAAAGAACGTCTGTATACTTATCCAGCTACTTTCCCTACTTTTAAAATGACACCAGTTTTTATAAATGACAGACACATCTATTCCATTTTTATCTTGTTTCAAAAAGAGTTTGGTAGAGATTTTTTTAAGCATTATTTACCATATTATCTGACATTACTTCTATAGGTCTACATTATGCTTTTATATTTTAATGCTACAAACCATTTTCAGGTATTTGGAAAAATTTTCTTTAAAAATTTGAACTAAATAGCTTTCAAAGATTATTATACAAAAGAGAAAGATCTTTGATCTTCTTAGAGGTAGTACTAAGAGCTGATAAAATTGTGTGTTTTGACTTCTTTGATATTTGGAAATAATGTATCACACATCTTCCCATTGCTGTCTAGCAGACATGTCATTAATACTATTTATATGGCTTTTTTATAAAGTCCTTAGAAAGTTTTTGCACTTGTTAAGTCCTAAAATTCCAAAGTCCAAAGTAGATGGGCATATTGTTCTCACTTTATAATCAGACAAATTGAGACAGAAAAATAAGTGATCTTTATAACCTCAAACTTTTGGGGTTATTTCAACATTTTCAGAGCAAGGAAAAAAAGCTAGTAGTAATGACTTCTAAATGTATTAAACTGAGGATATGTACCCTATCATGTTACTCTATGAAACTTATTGTTTAGACCCAAGTATAACATGAAATTAGAAAGGAAAAATAAAACAAACAGCAAAGAGACCTTGAGAACCAAGGTTAACTTGGTCCTTTCCTTGATGTTTTGTAAAGTGAACTGTAGACTCTATCTAAGAGGGATATTAAGTTTTCTGCCCTTTAAAAGTCATTTACAATGTCAATACTTTGATTTTTGCTTTATAATTTCCAAAGTAAGACTTTGTGGAACTGTTTTTTTTTTTTAATAACTAAAGGTCTTATAAAGGTCTTTTGAAAAACTATGTGTAATATAAAATTGTACAGTTCCTAAGTTCTAGAATTTGTTTGGAAAATGTTAATAAATGTTGTAACTCTAATAATGAATGATTTATTTAAAAGAAAAAAATAAACTGTGTGCTGATAAGCCTTATTTATCTAAGATTATCTAATAAATTAGCTCATGTAAATTTGCACCTCTTTTTTTCTCATTTGAGTTACTAAATAAGCTCAAATATCCAAATATCCTCTCATTTTATGGACAAATCTGTTTCATTTAATTATATCAATTATAACACTTTTCCAGTGCGTGCAGGTTTGTGTGCTGCTTTATATTCACAAACATTTTTTCTTTCCTTTTCTGGATATAGTAACTGTATTCCTAGGCAGAAGCTGCTTCAAGAGTATACATGCATCTATTTATAGGAAGTCCATAATCAGGCAGAGTATTATGTTAAAAGTCAGAAAGTGGTTGATAGCATTTAGGGTAAACATATCAGGGAGATTAAAAAAAGTGGGACTTCAACAACACTAATAATTTCTATTGTAATCTGGATGCTTCTTACGTTTTGTAAAATTCACTGATCTATCTACTTATGATTTATGGATGTACTATATGTATCTATGTATTATCTGAAACTTGATTTCAGAAAGAGCTAAAGTTATTAGTTATAACTGAGAAGGAGAAAATTAAACCCTTAGTGAGGAAGACAATCAGGGGAGATTTACCTTAACATTCAGTTAATAGAACTATAGGCATTTATAACAGAAATGGCTCCTGTGAACATGTTAACCACTCTCCAGCTAGTAAAGACAAGTCTAACACAGTAATGCATCTCTTCTGGGTTTAAAACCTTCAAATCATAGTCAAAAGAGCCAGACGAATAGATTTATAATCTACAATGTTCTAACCTAAGGTCTTTTGACTTTATGATGGTGTGAAAGCAGTCGGCATTCAGTAGAAACCATACTTCAGCTTTTGAATGTTGATCCTTTGGAAAGTACTGCTACTCTTGTGATGTGGGGCAGTGTCAACAAGCTGCAGCTCCCAGCTAACCAAGGGATCATGAGGGTAAACCACCAACACACTTACAACAACTCTGTTTTCATTTTCATTATAGTATTGAGTAATTATTGATACATGAGCTATTCAGCCTATTATTATAAAATAGGCTCTGTATTAGTTGATTTTTGTCTTGCTGTAAGCTAATGTAGGGGCTTACATTGTGACTCAACAGGAATATAATCTGCCTACAGTGCAGGAGACACAGGCTATGCAGGTTCAATCCCCTGGGTCAGGAAGATCCTATGGAGAAGGAAATGGCAAGCCATCCAGTTTTGTTGCCTAAAAAACATCCTATGGACAGAGGAGCCTGGCAGGCTATGGTTGGAAGGGTTGCCAAGAGTCAGACGTGACTGAGTGACTAGGGATACAAGCTAATGTAAGGGCTTTAAGCACATTTAAGACAGGTTAGGTATATTACATGTACTGCTGACTTATTATGTCTTCAATTTACAATGAGTTTATCAGGACATGACCCCATAGTAAATCCTGGAAGATTCATATAAGACTCTGACCTATGTTTAAAGATCAGTCAAGTGACTGCTCCAACTAAAGATTGCTTTAAACTTGATGTATTATTGAAACAAACAAGAAACACAAAGAATAAATAAGATGAATAATAATGAATGTCTCCAGGGTCTTAATAGAGTCCTAAGTCCTGATGGAATTGCATTCAGAATTAATTGATCTTCACAGCTTCTTCAGTCTTCCTAGGTGGCGCAATGATCAAGAATCCATGGGTCAATGCAGGAGAGAGGCTCAGGTTCAATCCCTGGATTAGGAGGATCCCCCGGAATAGGAAATGGAAACCCATTCCAGCATTCTTGCCTGGAAAATTCCATGTATAGAGCCTGGCAGACTACAGTACATGGGGTTGCTAAGAGTCGGATATGACTCAGCACATATGTACACAATAGCTTCTTCAGCGTGAAGAACATGTCAGCCCACGGAATTTTTATTCTCTAGGCTGGAGATCGCATACTAGATAGACACTCTTATTGTTTCAGTTCGCTAGTTTAGAATTCTTCCTTTGAGATACCATGGGGCTGTTGAGAGCTGGCCACAGTCTACTGTTCTGTTCTCAACCCCTGCCTAAATTCCTGCTGCCATTTTGGTATCCCAAGACATGATAGAGCTAAATCTCCCAACTCACCAGACTTTGTGGACCTAGACAGTTACATGTTTGTATTTATCTTAGACCATGAAAATCCAAGTCAATTGCCACCCAGGAGTTCCAGAAACTGACAGAAGAGGCTCCCCTGTCCACATCAGAGGGCTTTAGGAAAGTTGCTGTTCAAGTCAGTTTTTGCATCAGTCATATCCGGGAGTTGTTAGTGGTCTTGATAGAAATGATAATACGAAGATGCAAGGAAAATATCTGATCTAATGGTGCAAGAGACAAATGTTGGAAAATAATAAGGATAAAAGTTGCTGAGTAAATATTTTCTTAGGAAAAACTGCAGTTTTAGAGCTTTAAATGCTGAAATTGAGTTGGATGTTTTAATTATATAGACTTGATTTCTGATCTGTCACTTGGAGGTAAAAGCAGAGGAATGATGATAATTTAATCAATGGATTACTCTCCTAAATTAATCTTCGTCATTATTGTTTACTAATATTTTTGTTAATGTGAAAAATCCTTCCTGGAGAAGAAAATGGCAACCGACTCTAGTTTCCTTGCCTGGAAAATCCCATGGATGGAGAAGCCTGGCAATTTACAGTCCATAAGGTCGCCAAGAGTCAGACATGACTGGATGACTTCACTTTCACTTTTCACAAAATCTATAGTAATATCTAACAGTGTATTGGCTCCACTAGGAAGGCAAACTTAATATTAAATTATTGCAATGTTATTAGATACTTAAAATAGTAAATCAATTTTGGCAGTCCATGCCAATAAAATAAAAGCAATTTTCCTACCACATTAAGAAGCTTGTAACAAATAAGTGATCTCCAAATTAGCTCAGTTTTATACATAATGTATTATTGCAACTAAAAAAATGTGGCCATATTATACTAATTGAAATACAAGTTGTCCTTAGCAAATTCACAATTATTTTTGTCTTCATAGTTGAAGTACCAAACTAACATTTTTTGTGCATGTGTGATTATCTCATAATTTTTTTTTTAATTTTCTTTACTTTATTGTGTTGGTTTTGCCATACAATGACATGAAACCGCCATGGGTTTACATATGCTCCCGCTCCAGAACCCCCCTCCCTCCTCCAGCCCGATTCCCTCCCCCTGGGACATCTCAGTGCACCAGCCCCGAGCATCAACCCTGGGCTGGCGATTGATTTCACATATGATAATTAACATGTTTCAATGTCATTCTCCCATGTCATCCCACCCTTGCCCTCTTCCACAGAGTCCACGAGTCTGTTCTATACATCTGTGTTCCTTTTGCTGTCTCGCATGCCAAACTAACATTTTAAAAATACTGATGCTTGCTATAAAAAAAAAAAATTAGCAATTTCTATTTTTACTATCCTATATCAATTTGATTTTATAAATATTTGTACATTTAAAGGATTAGAAAAAGGTAAAGGTTTAAAGGTTGGTAAATCAACTTTTATACAATGTGATTGCACTTTTTTTGGTTAGTGACTGTTCTAAATTTCATTATATGTTGATAAAATCAGGCCTCAGAAATACTTTATTAGATTATTTAATAAATGAGACTTCAAAAACTTCAGCTTGTCAAAATAAATTGATTTAAAATAAAGCTTGTATATCAAAGGACAAAAACATTTATCCCAACAAAAGCAAGGTAGAAAGTAAATTTGGTTTACTCAGTTTAGTAACTAAGTGAAAGTGAAAGTCACTCAGCTGTGTCTAACTCTTTGCAACCCCATGGAATTCTCCAAGCCAGAATACTGGAGTGTATAGCCTTTCTCTTCTCTTGGATTGGGATCTTCCCAACCCAAGGGTCAAACCCAGGTCTCCCACACTGAAGATGGATTCTTTACCAGCTGAGCCACAATCCCATTTAAATAAGAATGAAATTCAAAAATTTCTGACTCAATTTGAGATATTTCAAATTACAATTCAAAACACAATTTAATTACTAAGTAATTAATTAAATCAGAGAAGAGATTTATTCAATTTGAAATTCTAGAGTTGTGATTTTGAATATCTCAAATTGAGTTAGAAATTTTTGGATTTCATTCTTATTTAAATGGGATATACTTACTTTTTTTTTTTTAATAAAATGAAAATGGGAAAGCCTGTAAGTGTATTGAATCTCAATTTGGGGAAGCACTCAAAAGAATACAAAAAGTAGACAAAATATTTAGTGTTTTGTCTTATACTTGTAGAAGTAAAATAGAAGGGAAACGAAAACTACTTACAAAAATATTTCACCTTGAATTTTGTATATTTTAATAGAGAAAATAAAATTGGGACTATCCAATTAAACAGAGTTACAGCTGAGTTCACCAGTATCCTCAGCATCTGTAGAGCCAGTATTTCTCATTTTAAAATGTTATGTTTACAGGAAATTGTCAAATAAAGAGATCAAAAATTCCAAATGTATTCACTATAAGATAGATAAAAAAAAATGGTTAATTTTACAAAAAAATAGCAAAATAGGTCAAATTTTTAAAAAGCACTTATCTAAAAAATCCCACTGAAAGTATTAAAGGCATATATAAATAAAAAACTGAAATTTATGGATTGGCACACATCCTTATTGTCCAGGGCAGTGCCGTAGTGAATAGTACTTGTTGGTCTAATCATTAGTATCCTATTGCACTCTCAGAATCATCCCTAATTGACATGATAAATTATATTTTTACTATAAACATATGCAATGTATATCATGAATAACTATTCTGCAGATCTTATTTTTAATCATTAATAAGAATTGTCTTATTTTTAAAATTATCTCTAAGTGTGGTTGGCTACAGCTCTTTTAATTATTTTAAAAAAGATTATCAATTTAACAAATTAGACATTTGCAACTCCCTTCAATTACAAAAGTATGAAGTTTAGGCAATAAATTTTATAGCCCCACTTTCTGTCTGATAAGCATCAAAGTAAATAGTTTATTCATAACTAAAGCAAGGGAAAAAATAAGCAAACCACCAGTACTTAGGGACGACTGATTAGAAAAATTGTATAAACCAAATGTTCCTGCTTTCTGTATCAGTTGTAGAAAGAATGTTATTTCAAGGGATTAAGTACTGTGTAACTAACTACAAGTAGATTTGTATACATTGAAAGAAAGCTTCCCGGATGGCATCAATAGTAAAGAACCCGCCTGCCAATGCAGGAGACTAAGAGACATGGATTCAATCCCTGGGTTAGAAAGGTCCCCTGGAGGAGAGCATGGCAGCCCACTCTGGTATTGTTGCCTGGAAAATCCCATGGACAGAGGAGCCAGGTGGGCTACAGTCCATGGGGTTGCAAAGACCCAGGCACTACTGAAGTGACCGTTATAATCTTATCATATGTCATTGTAAGCTTTACAAATCTCTAATGGATTGTTTGAAATTCACAGCAATTTAGCTTATAGGGTATTTCAGCTATGAAGTATAAAAAGGCATTTAGTATTAAACATAAATGAAAGGATGTTGCGAGGAAAAACACAAACATTGTTTGTATCAGATTTATATATTTGTGTATTTTATTATTTATAAGGGTTTTAATAAAGCATTTCTATTAAGATATCACACACTTTCCTATAGTTATTAATTGAATCATGGCTTCTCATACTGTGTCTCAAGGAATCTTGTGCTTTTTTTAGCCTGATTAAATAAAGAAGAATTACTTCCATAGATTTTTAAAGTTCATGGTAATTTGAAAATATTGTTCAATTTAGCTCTAAAATTAGTGACTGTGTCTTGATAAATGCCCAGTTCACTCAGCCCTTGCAAATAGAAAACAGACTCCATTTATTCTTCCAACAGTATCTCAAAGTAATACCATTATTCAGAAGTCTAATTTTTATGTGTAATTACATGTGCATATATATACTTTCTCATTCACATCTTTTAAACACTTATTTCCAAGATAGCATTTTACTCATTATCAAAAAGATAACTACTAAATAATGGAAGTTAATAAAAAGTTTCTTAATGTTTTAGTCATAATTTTAGTCTAGAAGATAAAGAATTAATTTTTGTCTTTTTAAATATAATCAGATAATTTTATAAAAGGCACATTTTCAGTTTGATATTTATGAATAAGTTATTTTTAAAGAGAAGGAATTATTTAGAGCAATAACTCAGTGGTGCATATAGTTTTTTGTAAGGCATAATGATGTCCTTGAAACAAAAAGCAGAAAGAAAAATGAAGAGGCTGTGGCAGGGAATATTAAGCTCAAACTAGCAGACAAATCAAGGCTTTTTTTTTTTTTAAGAAATAAATTAATTCCTGCCTATAGATATCCCAGCAGTACCTCTGGTGTAGACACATAAAAAGTGTTTCAAACATTTTAAATTAGCCTTTACCTTTCACAAAAGTGTTCCTTAGTTGACATGTAGACACTTAAAATAGTATATGAAGTTTCTGGTAAATGATTCCTCCAGCAGGTATGTAGTAGTAGGTCATGGAAGATAACTGTGATACTTTAAAAATCACAAATTGTGTTTTTGGGTTTTGGGCAAGTGAAAATGTTGCTATATTTTGAATTTTGTCCATAAACTCATTTTGGAAAAAAGTATATTGGTTTTGATTTAAATTAAATCCTTTTGTTGCTGTTGAAGTTATTTAGTCACTAAGTTGTGTCCAACTCTTTTGTGGCCCAATGGATTATGGCCTGATAGGCTCCTCTGCCCATGGGAATTTCCAGGCAAGTATACTAGAGTGGGATGCCATCTCCTTCTCCAGGGGAGCGTCCCAACACAAGGATTGAACCTATGTCTCCTGAATCTCCTGCACTGGCAAGCGGGATCTTTACCACTAAGGCACCTAGGAAATCCAATTAAATCCTGAAGCCTTCTCAATGTTTAATTTTAATAAATTTTCAAGCACTATTTCCTACTCATTCATTTACTACTGAAATGAGTGTGATCAAGTTGAGTCAGTTTGTTGAAGTTCAGGTTCTGACCATTTTGTGAGGTATAACAGAAACTTACACATTGGCTTAGAGATCTTGTGCCCAGGATAAAATTTCATTAGCCTGTCACTACTTTCAACTCTGTAGTTCAAAGACACCACATTCAAATTCCATGGAACCAGTTGATATATATCCTTACCTAATCCTTGGTTGACTAAGATTGGCATCTGGTCCCATCACTTCATGGCAAATAGATGGGGAAACAATGGAAACAGTGATGGATTTTATTTTCTTGGGTTCCAAAATCATTGCAGATTTTTACTGCAGCCATGAAATTGAAAGACACTTGCTCATTGGAAGAAAAGCTATGACAAACCTAGACAACATATTAAAAAGCAGAGACATCACTTTGCCAACAAAGGTCCATATAGTCAAAGCTGTTTTTCCAGTAGTCATGTACCATGTGAGAGCTGGGCCATAAAGAAAGTTGAGCATTGAAGAACTGATGCTTTCAAACTGTGGTGTTGGAAAAGACTCTTGAGAATCCCTTAGCAAAGAGATCAAAGCAATCAATCTTAAGGGAAATCTACCCTCAATATTCATTGAAGGGACAGACCAAAAACCACAATCACAGAAAACTAACCAATATAATCACAAGGACCACAGCCTTGTCTAACTCAATGAAACTATTAGCCATGCCATGTAGGATCACCCAAGATGGACGGGTCATGGTGGAGAGTTATGACAAAATATGGTCCACTGGAGAAGAGAATGGCAAATAATTTCAATATTCTTGCCTTTAGAGCCCCTTGAACAGTATGAAAAGGCAAAAATATAGGATACTGAAAGATGAACTCCTCATGTTTGTAGGTGCCCAGTATGCTACTGGAGATCAATGGAGAAATAACTCCAGAAAGAATGAAGAGATGGAGCCAAAGCAAAAACAACACCCAGTTGTGGATGTGACTGGTGATGGAAGCAAGGTCTGATGCTGTAAAGAACAACATTGCATAGGAACCTCGAATGTTAGGTCCATGAATCAAGGCAAACTGGAAGTGGTCAAACAGGAGATGGCAAGCATGAACACTGACATTTTAGGAATCAGTGAACTAAAATGGACTGGAATGGATGAATTTAACTCAGGTGACCATTATATCCACTACTGTGGGCAAGAATCACTTAGGAGAAATGGAGTACCCATCACAGTCAACCAAAGAGTCTAAAATACAGTACTTGGATGCAGTCTCAAAAATGACTCTATTCCTTTCCAAGGCAAACCATTCAAAATCACTGTAATCCAAGTCTATGCCCTAACCAGTAATGCTGAAGAAGCTGAAGTTGAACATTTCTATGAAGACCTCAAGATCTTTTAGAACTAACACCCAAAAAATATGTCCTTTCATTATAGGGGACTGGAATGCAAAAGTAGGAAGTCAAGAAACACCTGGAGTAACAGCAAATATGGCCTTGGAGTACAGAATGAAGCAGGGCTAAGGGTAATAGAGTTTTTCCAAGATAATGCACTGGTCATAGCAAAACCCTCTTCCAACAACACAAGAGAAGACTCTACAAATGGAGATCACCAGATGGTCAACACCAAAATCAGGGTGATTATATTCTTTGCAGCCAAAGATGGAGAAGCTCTACACAGTCAGCAAAAACAAGACCGGGAGCTGACTGGCTCAGATCATGAACTCCTATTGCCAAATTCAGATTTAAATTGAAGAAATTAGGGAAAATCTCTAGACCATTAAGGTATAACCTAAATCACATCCCTTACAATGATCAGTGTAAATGAGAAATAGATTTAAGGAACTAGATCTAATAGATAGAGTGCCTGATGCACTATGGACAGAGGTTCATGACATTGTACAGGAGACAGAGATTAAGACCAACCCCAAGGAAAAGAAATACAAAAAGCAAAATGGCTGTCTCAGGAGGCCTTACAAATAGCTGTGAAAAGAAGAGAAGTGAAAAGCAAAGGAGAAAAGGAAAGATATACCTATTTGAATGCAGATTTCCAAAGAATACTAAGGAGTGATAAGAAAACCTTCCTCAGTGATCAGTGCAAAGAAATAGAGGAAGACAATAGAATGGGAAAGACTAGAGATCTCTTCAAGAAAATTAGAGATACAAATGGAACATTTCATGCAAAGATGGGTTCAATGAAGTACAGAAATGGTATGGAACTAACAGAAGCAGAAGATATTAAGAACAGGTGGCAAGAATACACAGAAGAACTGTACAAAAAAGATCTTCACAACCTGGAAATCACGATGGTATGATCACTCACCTAGAGCCAGACATTCTGGAATGTGAAGTCAAGTGGGCCTTAGGAAGCATCACTACAAACAAAGCTAGTGGAGGTGATGGAATTCCAGTTGAGCTATTTCAAATCCTAAAAGACAATGCTGTGAAAGTGCTGCAGTCAAAATGCCAACAAATTTGGAAAACTCAGCAGTGACAAAAGGACTGGAAAAGGTCAGTTTTCATCCTAGTCCTAAAGAAAGGCAATGCCAAAGAATGCTCAAACTACTGCACAATTGCAGTCAGTTCAGTTCAGTTCAGTTTAGTCACGTCCAACTCTTTGAGACCCCATGAACCGCAGCACACCAGGCCTCCCTGTCCATCACAAATTCCCAGAGTCTACCCAAACCCATGTCCATCGAGTCAGTGATGCCATCCAGCCATCTCATCCTCTGTCATCCCCTTCTCCTTCTGCCCCCAATCCTTCCCAGCATCAGGTACTTTTCCAATGAGTCCACTCTTCGTATGAGATGGAAAAAGTATTGGAGTTTCAGCTTCAACATCAGTCCTTCCAATGAACACCCAGGACTGATCTCCTTTTGGATGAACTTGTTGGATCTCCTTGCAATGCCAAAGAATTGCAGTCATCTCACATGATAATAAAGTAATGCTCAAAATTCTCCAAGCCAGGCTTCAACAGTATGTGATCCATGAACTTCCAGCTGTTTAAACTGGTTTTAGAAAAGCAGAGGAACCAGAGATCAAATTGCCAACATCCAGTGGATCATCAAAAAAGCAAGAGAGTTCCAGATAAACATCTATTACTGCTTCATTGACTATGCCAAAGCCTTTGACTGTGTAGATCACAATAAACTGTGGAATATTCTGAAAAAGATGAGAATACCTGACCACCTGACATGCTTCTTGAGAAGTCTGTATGCAGGTCAGGAAGCAATGGTGAGAACTGGACATAGAAGAACAGACTAGTTCCAAATAGGATGAGGAGTTCTTCAAGGGTGTATATTGTCACTCTGCTTATTTAACTTGTATGCAGAGTACATCATGAGAAACACTGTGCTAGATGAAGCACAAGCTGGAATCAAGATTGCTGGGAGAAATATCAATAACCTCAGATATGTAGGTGACACCACCCTTATGGCAGAAAGTGAAGAGGAACTAAAGAGCCTCTTGATGAAAGTGAAAGAAGAGAGTGAAAAAGTTGACTTAAAGCTCAACATTCAGAAAACTAAGATCATGGCATCTGGTCCCATCACTTCATGGCAAATAGCTTGGGAAGCAGTGGAAACAGGGACAGACTTTATTTTTTGGACTCCAACATTACTTTAGATGTTGACTGAAGCCATAAAATTAAAATAAGCTTACTCCTTGGAATAATAGTTTTGACCAACCTAGACAATATTAAAAAGCAGAGACATTAGTTTGTCAACAAATGTCCATCTAGTCAAGGCTATGATTTTTCCAGTATTCATGTATGGATGTGAAAGTTGGACTATAAAGAAGGCTGAGCACCAAAGAATTGATGCTTTTGAATTGTGGTGTTGGAAAAGATTCTTGAGAGTCCCTTGGACAGCAAGGATATCCAACCAGTCCTTCCTAAAGGAAATCAGTCATGTGCAAAAATTATACACAAATGATAATAGCAGGTTTATTGGTAGTAAGCAAAAACTTGAAATGACTTGAATAGATAAATAATGGTATCTTCATACACTGGAATTCTACTCAACAATAAAAATGAATGAATGATTTTTGATGTCATAATATGAATGAATTTCACAACAGTTTTGCTGAGCAAAAGAAGGCAAAATATTTTGCATATTATGATTTTACTTATATAAAATTCTGGAAAAGCCAAACTAGTTTATAGTAACAAAAAGAAGAGACTTGGTTGCCTAAGTATGGGGCAGTGGAGAATGGATAGATAGAATGTGGAGGAGAGAGAGGGCTTACCTAGTGTCATGATGCATCAGGTATATACACCATCTTAACTGTGCTTTCTACATCTATTAAAACTCAATTATTTACAAACTTGAAATGCATGCAGTTTTTTATATTAACTATATCTTGATTAAAAAAATAATAGGTGCAAAGGAATAGGAGAAAGGAATTATATACATCTTTTTGATAAATGTCACTGTAATTTAGAGCAAATCAATGGTGCATAGCTCTTGGAGCTGCTGCTGCTGCTGCTGCTGCTAAGTCACTGCAGTCGTGTCCAACTTTGTGAGACCCCATAGACGGCAGCCCACCAGGCTCCTCCATCCCTGGGATTCTCCAGGCAAGAATACTGGAGTGGATTGCATTTCCTTCTCCAGCGCATGAAAGTGAAAAGTGAAAATGAAGTCTCTCAGTCGTGTCTGACTCTTAGCGACTCCATGGACTGAAGCCTGGCAGGGTCCTCTGTCCATGGGATTTTCCAGGCAAAAGAGTACTGGAGTGGGGTGCCATTGCCTTCTCTGAGCTATTGGAGGAATTGTGCAAAAAGGAAAGTTCAGTTAAGACAGAAGAAATTGCTTTTTATGCTGAAGGAATTATACAGTAGAGTATGAAAAAATGAAAACACAGGCCAAAGACCAGTGGAATCTTACTGGAATGATACCTTTGATAAGGAGAAAAGGTGTGAAATCTAGTATACAGATAACCTTATATATGGATCAAGAAACCAACATATATGATTAGACTGTCAGATTGTAGAACATTCCTCTTATTGCATCAATTTTCTCAGAGAATTCAAAAACAAGGTATTGGAAAAATATGAGGATTAGAAGGAGTTACTGGATGTTAAGGAAAAGAAAATGTGAAAGGAGAATGTTGAAGACAGGAGAGTCAGTAGACTAGTGAAGTAGAGTGTGACTGCAGAGTAGTGTTTTCGACTCTCATGATGTTTACCCTTATTTGAAGTCATGCCCATTGTTGGGGTAGTATGTTTTTTCTCTAGCTTCATTTTACTGCATTGGTACAGGTTCAGAGTAGAGAGCTGGGAAGCAAAACTATCAAAGGGGTAAATAATACTAAAAAGCCGGTCAACACCAAACCATTGGAGATCCTGGTGAAGCTGTAGGATCAGTGGAGTCAATATACAAGTGAGCTGGAAAGATAGGTTACTGAGGGCATGAACGTGAGCCTGTGGATGGGTTATACACTTTGTTGTATCTTTTCCATGTTTGGATGTCCCTTCAGTAAGTCCTCTGTTTCTTTTTCATCTCCGATCCTTCCAGTTCCTCCCACAAATGACAAATTATCTACTTTAAACAATATATCACTACATAGTAATTTTATTCAAAAACCTCTTTGTTTTCTTTTTTAACACCATTCATCTAACTACTTCCAAATATACAATCTCTTTAGAAAACTGGAGAATTTGCTTGTTTTCATACTCAGTGTCTTCATTCTACCATTTCTATCTCTTTGCATAGACACACATCTATTAGTTCAACATCAAAATCAATGTTTCACTTTTAAGAATAATTCCTGCCTAATGCATTGTCTCTATTTTCTTAAGACTCTTATATCAAAATATTGTTAGGTCATATTTCTCATATGATAGTTTGTAAATAGTCATCAAATTGTATGTGAGAATGCTTTATTTATTTATTTATTTCTGGTAGCATCTTAAACATGTGGTATCTTATTTCCCTGACCAGGGATTGAACCCATCCTCCCTGCAGACTGCCAGGCAAGACCTACTTTTTTATTGTTAAACTATATTAGTAACTTAAGCAAATCTTTAGTCCCAGAAGAACCTAATTTTCTTCTGCCTGTAGAGAGACCTCAAATGATTGCTTGTATGGCTGCAGCATACTACTTACAGAGTGTTGTACTGATTTCTAACTTTACAAGAACTTTTCTCTTTGTTGAGTTCAGTCCACACTTCATTGTTATTTTGATCGTGATTAATCATAAGGTGTATTATGAGAATATCAATTTGTCAACTGACTAGAGTTAAACACAGTTTCCTTTTATAGATGGGGTGTGTAGAATCATTAACAAAATAAATAAGAAGTGCTTGCTTCCACAATTATTGTTAATTTATATATTTAGAGTATACAAATCACTTTCATCCCTTGTATGTTGTGCTTAATTCTAACAGTGACTTCTTAAGGAACCCGTTAAATAATAGTTTTCAAGTACGAGCAAACTGCTTTACTATTGCTCAACATGGAGAAGTTTTGACACTTCTTTTTATTATTATTTGAATGTTTATTTGGACATAACCTGAGAAAATTTAATATCATATAGTTAGGCTTCTACAACTCATTTTGATGTTGTTATGCCTCTTATTTGAATTTTAATGTAACTTATTAAAGTTACCTGATTACCTATTTTCACTTTTATTCTTATTTACTGCCCTGAACTATATAATCTTATCCATACATTTTCCCTCCTTTTTTTTCTTCAATTTTCTAAGCCACCTCTATTCTCCTTCAAAATATTGTGCCCTTTTAAGACATTGTCATTAACCTCAGATATGGAATTGTGTCAAAAATGCTGTTCTAGAATGGAAACAACTTTGTTGTCATTTCATTAAAAAATGTGCAATTGTGTTCTGAAACTTTTCTTATTTTAGTCTTCACAGTTGTTTTATATTGGGGGGGGTGTAAATGCTTTTTTTTAGAATGATATTGCACATTTTTCCTCTACAAGGAATTTCAACTTTGTGGTTATGTGGTTAGGTTGATAATTCTGCACATCAGACAGGTAGTATTAATCACAATATAATTAGGAGGTTATAAAAGCTTCAAACTGATGAAGATTTTTCAGAAGACTTTAGGCATTCTATCATCTTCTCTCATCTGATTATTTTTCCCTACTATTGTGACCAGATCATTTATGCTTACTGGTAGAAACAGAAGTGTTACTACTATCTTCTCATAAATTGAGCTGTTGAAAGGATGGTTTAGTTTGTCCTTCAGAGCAAGTCATGTATTCCAATTATAAGATAAAGTTGCACCTGTTCTGTGTGTGTTGGTTCTAAATTTTGAGAATCATTTGACACATTGCTTCAAGAAGGACAAGAAAATTAAAATGCTTAAATCCTATGTAAACTAAATCTGTAGGATGAGATATTTAAAAATAAAAATTCAACTAACTGGCACAAAGTAAGGAGCTCGAAGTATCAATGTAAATATAATGTTATGTTATCTGACGAACATTAAGTAAAACCTATTTTCTTTAAAAAGTCTGTATTATTTAAAATACATTGCAGAAGATTTTCAGCAAATAGAGTTCACAGATTCATATAATTTTAATGAAAGGAGTGTAAGCAATCTAGGTTATTTATTTATTTATTTATTTGTAAAACAAATCTCAATTACATTTTATTTTATTTTTTTCCTCCCTTTTATTGTTTTTGTCATACAATGCCATGATATCACCATGGGTCTACATATGCTCCCCCTCCAGAAACCCCTCCCTCCCCCCTCCCTCCTCCCTCCCCCCCGGGAAATCTCGATGCACCAGCCCCGAGAATCAATGTTTCTTGGATAGTTAGTACTCAAAACAGTTCTACAATATTAGATAATTCTCCAGCTAAAATTAAATCTGGGTTTGATTGACCCAACATCGTCATGCTTACTTCAGTTGTGCTAGCTTTCTACAGAGCACTCAGAGAAATAAAATGTGTATTCCTCACCCTTACCATGACAATCTGAATCCCAATCTCTGGATGTGGAGCCTGTTTAATAAGCCCCATGGGTGACTCTATAGACACAATGTTTAAATAGTACTAGACCACACAGCAGACTTCTGCAATATCACTCAATTTTGTGTCCAATAAATAAAAGTTCTCAACTCCTGGTTGGTGCAAAGATCTTAAAAAAATTAAATAATAGTTATGATATATTTTTAGACTGAATCTGTTAGCCCTGCCAAAATCAGTGGGATAATTGGAACTGAGAAACATTCCCTCTAGAGAAGCTAAGAGACTGCAGCATAAATAAAATATCAGCCTGTTTAAGGTACACTGTTCTAGTTGACTGAAACACCCAGGTCTCCCTTGTTAGGCATCACATTCAGTTACTAAAGAAGTTTCAGTGGAATCATTCATACGTCAATGTTGATACCTCATGGAAAGAAAACACACCGTGCAAGGGCCACCAGTCCACCTAGTCATAAAGTTCATTTTTAATAACAGTGCTCTGTGTCAGTCTGGTGTGGGTCTACCCACCGTCCTATGCCATCAATATGTTATTAGAGCTTACACAAAAGTGCAGTAAGCAAAATGTTGATTTGGGGGAAGCAAGAAAAATAGAAAGCTGAGATCGCTCTGCCTTCTTTGAATCTAAGTGTTTTTTTGTTTGTTTGTTTGTTTTACCCAAGTAGTAAAAATATAATCCAAATCTAAGAAGAATAAGGATTTGTAATAAAATAATGATATTCCAGATATAATCTCTTTTAGTTTTGTCTGCACAGAGAGACAATGAAACATTCAGGGAAAAAATTGTCAAAAATGAAGTATAATGTAAGCAAGGTAGTAGGATTTCTCTTTTCAGATGCAATGCGATTATATAACTTCTGTAAGATATTCAAAAGCACTAAAATAATAAACATTTTCCTGAAAGCAGCTTTTGCACAGGAGGACAATCACTGGTGACCGTAATTATTCAATAGGTCCAGAAACCCTTAATAAGTGGAAAAATACAAAGAAGAAAAGCTGTACACTAAAAGATGTAAAATTTCCTAAAATTTTAATTTTTCAATGTATTTATACAATTTTATTCTACCATAGTTTAATACCATAGTTTAGATGATTGAGAGATTATCTGTCATTTTTTTACTGCTCACAAATTTCTATCTTCATTATTTTCAAATGATGAAAATAAATACTTTAAGACTATAATGTACAGACAAAATACTAGTTTTATTATGTACCAGCAAATTTGAAACAACAATAATAGAAGTAAGATCACACGTTAGTTTCAGTTGTAAACTCAGTCATCATTACTAATACATAATATTTAACAAAAAGCTAGCTTTTAATCACAGTTATATATGTCTCATGAGTATAATAGAATTCCAGTATGAAGATGGCTAGATTAATATCTTTATTTGGGCTCTATCCTACCTCATAGCACCTGACTACAGGGTCTAATGGGAGAAGATGCTCAGTACGTCTTAGGAGATTTTTAAAAATGAATGAGAAAAAAGAATGGAACTGGAGGAATCAACCTACCTGACTTTAGGCTATACTACAAATCCACAGTCATTAAGACAGTATGGTACTGGCACAAAGACAGAAATATAGATCAATGGAACAAAATAGAAAGCCCAGAGATAAATCCACACATCTATGGACACCTTATCTTTGACAAAGGAGGCAAGAATATACAATGGAGAAAAAACAACCTCTTTAACAAGTGGTGCTGGGAAAACTGGACAGCCACTTGTAAAAGAATGAAACTAGAACACTTTCTAACACCATACACAAAGATAAACTCAAAATGGATCAAAGATCTAAGCATAAGACCAGAAACTATAAAACTCCTAGAAGATAACATAGGCAAAACACTCTCTGACATAAACCAAAGAGGGATCCTCCATGACCCACCTCCCAGAATATTGGAAATAAAAGCACAAATAAACAAATGGGACCTAATTAAAATTTAAAGCTTCTGCACAACAAAGGATACTATAAGCAAGGTGAAAAGACAGCCTTCAGAATGGGAGAAAATAATAGCCAATGAAGCAATGGACAAACAATTAATCTCAAAAATATACAAGCAACTCCTGCAGCTCCATTCTAGAAAAATAAACGACCCAATCAAAAAGTGGGCCAAAGAACTTAACAGACATTTCTCCAAAGAAGACATAAAAATGGCTAACAAACACATGAAAAGATGCTCAACATCACTCATTATCAGAGAAATGCAAATCAAAACTACAATGAGGTACCACTTTACACCAGTCAGAATGGCTGCAATCCAAAAATCTACAAGCAATAAATGCTGGAGAGGATGTGGAGAAAAGGGAACTCTCTTACACTGTTGGTGGGAATGCAAACTAGTACAGCCGCTATGGAAAACAGTGTGGAGTTTCCTTAAAAAACTGCAAATAGACCTGCCATATGACCCATCAATCCCACTGCTGGGCATATACACCGAAGAAACCAGAATTGAAAGAGCCACGTGTACCCCAATGTTCATCGCTGCATTGTTTACAATAGCCAGGACATGGAAGCAACCTAGATGCCCATCAACTGACGAATGGATAAGAAAGCTGTGGTACATATACACAATGGAATATTACTAAGCATTAAAAAAAAATTCATTTGAATCAGTTCTACTCAGGTGGACGAAACTGGAGCCCATTATCCAGAGTGAAGTAAGCCAGAAGGAAAAACAACAATACAGTATACTAACGCATATATATGGAATTTAGAAAGACGGTAACGAGAACCCAGCTTGAGAGACAGCAAAAGGAACATAGATATATAGAACAGACTCGTGGGCTCTGGATGAGGGCAAGGGTGGGATGATATGGGAGAATGGCATTGAAACATGTTAATTATCATATGTGTAGTCAATCACCAGCTCAGGATTGATGCTGGGGGCTGGTGCATCGAGATTTCCCGGGGGGAGGGAGGAGGGAGGGAGGAGAGAGGCGGGTTCTGGAGGGGGAGCACATGTAAACCCATGGCAATATCATGTCATTGTATGGGCAAAACTAATAAAAAAATTTTAAAAAAATGAATGAGAAAAGATAATGATAACATTTCATCATGATTTCAAAAAGAATCAAAAATTGTTTTCATCAGCTTATGAAATGAGCAAGAACAGAAAAAAAAATCCAAGAGCTGTAATTGCCTTCTGAGATTACTAACTTCTAGGTAAAAGAAAATAGAAAAGAATATTGAGGAAGAGTGCCTTGAAAGGGAAAAAGTGGTCTTTCTCCCCTCCTCTTTTTATAAACCCACTTATCCCATCTTGAGGGCTCCATCTCATGACCTCATCTAATTTGAATCACTTCCCAATGGCCCTATCTCCATATTGGAGGTTAGGGCTTCACGATGTAAATTTTCCAGGGAACACAGTTCATCTATACCAATAATGTCTACATTCTAATTATAGACCTCAACTCCCATACTTGGTATAAATGGAGTTACCATTTGACTTGTATGATTGATTTGTATCTATTCTGCTATAACCCATCCTTAATACAACTTATGCTGCAAAATTATACTCCAAACCCACTAACAATATGTTTGTGGCCAAGTTTCTACTTCTGCAATATATATAATAATATCTGAGTCTAGATTCCTACTGGGGTGTGGTCTTTCAAATTCTAGCCAATGTATATACACCTTTCTCTCCCTCTGCCTCTAATATTACAGTTCAGCTGATGGTTCCAGTCAATAGAGTATAGCTTACTGATTTTCCTTGTCACACACTGCACACTGTTAATATACCTGAACTTTCTTTTCTTGTTTTAGACTCAAACATCCCTAGTAGGCTTTTCTGTTTCAGGGGATTTTCTTATACCTAGATCTCAGTCATCTCTGGGCTTGATTTTCCTTGCAATGAAGTATGCTCTGAATTTTAACATATTATTTGCTTAATATTCTTGTTATAAAAGTCCTATGTTATTAATAGACTAGCTCATAATAATCATTGTTATTATAAGCCACAATTCATAGTGGTAAATATTGATTCTCACTTTGTGGTGGTATCATGATTCCAAAGGCACAATTATTCTGAGACAGAAAAAGGTTTGATTGAAGTTATTGACACAAAGTACCATAGGTAGCTTAAATCTTCATATAAAGCCAAAAATTGATTCTTACAATCATTCAGTTCAGTTCAGTCACTCAGTCGTCTCCAACTCCTTTTGACCTCATGAAATGCAGCACGCCAGGCCTCCCTGTCCATCACCAACTCCCAGAGTCTACCCAAACCCATGTCCATTGAGTTGGTCATGCCATCCAGCCATCTCATCCTCTGTCATCCCCTTCTTCTCCTGCCCCCAATCTTTTCCAGCATTAGGGTCTTTTCCAATGAGTCAACTCTTCCGCATGAGGTGGCTGAAGTATTGGAGTTTCAGTTTCAACATCAGTCCTTCCAATGAACACCCAGGACTGATCTCCTTTAGGACGGACTTGTTGGATCTTCTTGCAGTCCAAGGGACACTCAAGAGTCTTCTCCAACACCACAGTTCAAAAGCATCAATTCTTCAGTACTAGCTTTCTTCACCATCCAACTCTCACTGTAGTCTATCAAATAACTAGCTACAACTTTTTTTCTGTGATATATATATATCCATCTTTTCATGAATATATGTTTATATGTATGTGTATGTGTGTATATGTTCAAGAGCACACACAAAGTCTAACAGTTCATTTTTCCTTTTCATTCTCTTAAATTTGATGACACGGTAACTGCTCTACAGTATATTTGAAAGTTGCTAAAAGAGTAGATCCTAAAATTTCTTATCAAAAAGGAAAATAATGTAACTATATGAGGATATAGATGTTTACTAAACTTATTGTGGTAGTCATTTCCCAATATATGTATGTCAGTGTGTCAGCATATGTATGTAATTTATTAACTCTATAGAGTCCATGGAATTCTCCAGGCCAGAATATTGGAGCAGGTAACTATTCCCTTCTCTGGGGGATCTTCCCAAACCAGGGACTGAACTCAGGTCTCCCTCATTGCAGGCAGATTCTTTACCAGCTGAGCCACCAGGGAAGCCCAAGAATATGGGAGTGGGTAGCCTATTCCTTCTCTAGGGATCTTCCTGACCCAAGAATTGAACTGGGGTCTGCTGCATTGCAGATGGATTCTTTACCAGCTGAGCTACCAGAGAAGCCAAGTTATTATACAATACACTTTAAACTTGTGCAAAGCTGTATATCAATTATACCTCAATAAAACTGATAAAGAAAACTTAAACACGGTAATACCTCACAAAAGATTATGGAGTATATACTAATATAACCATCCTAAACAATCATAGATAGACTTTGGAGTCATTTTTCAGTTATTTTTCTTAGCAATTGCATTTTATTTAGATTTTTAAAATCAGTTATTGTAGCAGAAGTATTTTAGTACAATCTTTAAATATAAGACAAATAAGTCATAATTTATCCAGACTGTATCTTGACCTGCAGTATTTATTAATATCCTTTATACAGATTGTGCTTCCCTGGTGGCTCAGAGGTTAAAGCGTCTGCCTGCAATGCCAGAGACCCAGGTTCAATCCCTGGGTCAGGAAGATTCCCTGGAGAAGGAAATGGCAACCCACTCCAATATTCTTGCCTGGAGAATCCCATGGAGAGAGGAGCCAAGCAGTTACAGTCCACGGGGTTGCAAAGAGTGGGACACAACTGACTGACTTCACTTCACTTTATACAGATTTATCATATTGCTTAATGTAATGAATCAAAACAAAGAAAAAATGCATTTATGATATAGCCAAAATATATTCTTCAGAATTAGCTGGTGCAGGGCACAAGTGCTATAAAAAATGGTTGCAGGCCAGTTAACTGTGCTTTTCTTGTTTGTGAAATTAGAATAGTATCAATCAGAATTGCTATAATGTGAGTTAGAGAAATTTATACATTTTGTGATCCATTCAAGGACATTTCCTTGTGATTAACTTGAGTTGTGAACTTGATTTTTTTGTAAGCACTTGACAGTTTGATTTAAATGATCCCTTCCTTATTAGCCAAATCCCTAAATTGTAGCCTCACTTGATACTACAAGTTTCAATGCACATTTAAGCCTAACTTATACCAATTAATTACTTTTCTCCATATATATCTTTCTAGTTTTTCTACTCACCCTATTATCAGATAACTTTATCTGGCTGTTTTAAATTTCAAACCTATTACTCTCTTGTATCATTTTTCATGTCAATACAAATTTCACGTTCTACATTTTAAAAACATCTTTTTCAAAGGACTTTATTAGTCAGAATTCTTATTTGAGAGATGCTTAAGGAAATCTGAGGTAAAAAGTACAGGAATTTATTAATAGTATATTCATAAACTTCCAAACTTCAGCTTCTACTTAGAATGTAGTGAGCTGAAAAGAGCTTCAATATCAAAGGGAAGCAAATAAACTAGTAACAAAAAATCCAGCCAAACAAAAACTGTTCATATTCTATTAAACTCTGAAATGTGCTTTAATCACAGGCTAACCAACTGGTCCATACAATAGGGAAAGTCAGGAAGACACAAGCGCTGGCTCAGTTGGGCTACTAGTAAGAATTATAAAGTACAAACACTGAATTCAAATGTATGCTATTTCTTTCTCAAATCAATTAATTTTAGCTATTTTAAACTACTTTGCATGTGTTAAATTAATTAAAGAAGTTTTTAGACTAAGGTGACTTTAAAGTCTTTGGGGGTATGTAAGCAAACCTAAATCTAAACTTATAAATTCCTCAAGGTTACTTAATCAAAACCAAAGGACAACCCTCTCTAACTGAAATTAATATAAATGGCTTTATGTTTCTAACTATATTAGTTATGTACATATTGAATTTAATTTACTTATATTTAGAATTGCTTCCTTTTTATTAGTTTCACAATTGTAATTTTAAAATGTTGCACAGTATTGCATAAACTGGTGTATAATCTTTTATTTATGTCATGGGTAAAGACTTAATCTGATGTGCAATTTTGTTATCTCAGATACTATATTTATAAATAGATTCTTTTGTTTGTCTTTTAAATTATTTCCTCTACATGGCTGTTAAGAGTGGAATGACTCAATTGGAGCACTGTTGCTTTGTTTTACTTCTTTCATGTTATCAGTCTGTTTTCCAGTTTTGTACACATTTAAGGCACTATTTATTAATTCATGCTTATGTTATAATAGTGAAAGAAAAAAAATAATTATCTCTCAAAAGTCTACTTTTATATTTTGAAAAGTAATATTTATTTTATCAAAATATTTCAGATTGATATTATAATGTTGAAAATATAAAATCTTTTATATCCTTAGGTACTTAAAATTAAAAAGTGAATGTATTTGATACCTGTAGATGCAGCTTGAATATTAGAAATGCTTGCAGATTAGAAATGCTTGGGATATAAGATGTATCTTTTTATACTTTTATATTGTGTGTGTGTATATTCAAAGCTTGTAAGTTTTGTTTATCATCTGGAAGATTAACTGACTAGAAGCATTGTGTCATTTCTTCCCCATAAAATGAGAAGTGTAGTAGATACTTACTTTATCTTAACCATCTATATTAAGAAATATCTATTATCATTTTTATTAAAGCAAATATTTTCAGTTGAGGTAACAATGAACATCTGTCTATTCTAGTTAGAAATAATAAGAGTAGATGAAAGTATAAACTGTCTCTTTCAGTCTCCCTTAATTCTAACTACAGAGGCACTTGAGTTGAAAACAAAATTTTAACAGCATTTGAATCAAATTTCTATCTTCTGAATTATTTTCACTCTCCCAATTGAGCTTCAGTAATATTATAAGTAGAATGGTTCAAGAAGTGCTAGATTTAGGCCGAGACTTTTGACAAACATTTGAATCTTAAAGCATGTTTAATTATGTGTTCTTGGCAGCTATAAGAATGTACCCTAATATCAGATCCAAAATGGTTTTAAAATAAAAGTAATTTATTTTAATAATGATAAATATGACTGCTATTTTAACCTGTTGATACATATGAGAGTGATCATACATTCTCATATTGATCTTTGATATACACTAGAAACTATTAATAGTCTAATTAAGTTACACATTTAAAAACACATATTCTATTTAGAGTTATGGTATTAGACTCCTTCTTACCTAAAAGGAGAGAAAATGGGGATTCAGAGACTTGTTTTTAGTTTCTGAGAATCTAATTCTTCAGATTGTGTAATGAAGAGGGAATTATGTGCTCAAAGGGGTTCCCAGGTGGCTCAGTGCTAAAGAGTCCATCTGCCAATGCAGGAGACGCGCACTAGATCCCTGGGTTGGGATGATCCCCTGGAGAAGAAGTGGTAACCCACTCCAGTATTTTGTCTAGGGAAATCCCATGGACTGAGGACCTGGTGGGCTACAGTCCAGGGGGTCGCAACAGAGTCAAGGTTGCGAATAAACAGCAGCAGTGTCCTCAAAACTGTCAAACTATGAATGTAATGATCATGATATGACAGTGTTAATATAAATTTTATCTCCTCCAGCAGTGCTGTTTATTCATGATTCTTTGTCAAGTCATCAGGTATGCTGAACTGGAAAACACATTATTGTTTTTCCATGTACTGAGTGAAAATGGGACCTAGAACAAATGCTTTGAGAGAAACCTTGATTGTAAAAAATAGAGTATAATGAAGCCACGCTCTTAATAGAGTGGAATTTTTCCTAAGTCTTACATTTTCATCTACCATGAAAGATTTATTGATGTTCCATTTGAGATTATAACTTCCACTGATGAAGCAGTCTTAGGAAGAAAAACAATTTTTAAGTTTAACCAGATGGGGTCAGGGGCTTTGTTCAATTTCTGTACTTTAATTAGTTAATGAGCTTCATTTGAATTGTTAAAAGCTTTCTCTGTAAGTGCAGCTTTTGGAGAAATCAGAGGCTAAATTCTCCCATTATGTACTCATCTGTAACTATCACTAATTACAATGGAAGTTTCCACATAAATAGCTTGGAGTAGAATTTAGATCTAACAGATAAGTTCTAGGACAATTCAATAAATGCTTTAATTTTTCTAACTCATTACTTTAGTAATTAATTTATCTAACGATATTTTATTACTAAATATCTGTTTACTAAATGTCAGCTATCTATTACAAATAGAGATAACTTTGCAACTTTGTTTTTGAATCATTGTCAGATATTTAGAAATACAGTTAACCTGTGAACAATATGGGCTTGAACTTCACAGGTCCCCTATACTGAGATTTTTTTTTTTTTTTAACAGTAGTAAATGCTACAGAGCTAAATAATCCAGTCATGATTGGTTGAATCCATGGATGTGGAACCATGAATACAAAAGGAAAATTGTTAAGTTATGCTTAGATATTTGACTTCTTAGGGGTCAGCATTCCTAACCCGAACTGTAATATCTTTACCTCAAGTGGAAAAGACTATGATAAATGTATTTAATGGTTTCAAAATTGTAGTAAAAAGTATTTTTTTTGTGTGATATACTCACTAAAAGCAGCATATGATGAGTGTCTTTTTGTTGAAAATGTTTAGATGTATGAGGGGTTAAAATGTGAGTTGAGTCAGAGCCTTGAATCGCATCATTGACTTAAATGATAATTAGAGATTGATTAGGGTTTATTGTAGACTATAACCAAAGGTATAAAATCAGATAAATGTTACATTTTGCTTCTGTCATATGTGCTAAAATCTCTAGAAAGTAATCTTTTAATTTAAATTGAGGCATGTATCATCCTTGATCATTCCATTCTCCATATTTTTCAGGATGCTAGTTTGACTTGAGGTAAATTGAAAATTATAGAACAAAAAGATGAAATAACTGTATGAAGAGAAGATCAGCATGGATACTTATATTTAGCACCATAATTTGGATAGTACTAATCAACTGTCATTATCATTATGTTTTTATTTAAAAAGACAAAATAATGGATGTTGTCATTATTACTTTGCTTTAGAAAGAGAAATATTAATGTAGAGCTACTTAAATTCTATACCTCATATGAGAATTAGTTCCTCTCTCACTACTTTATTTAAGCCAAATTTCCTTTGTAACTGTTAAAATGAAAGTAGTTATATGTTTGCACACTTTCAAGATTTCATAGGCACTTGAAAACTATTCAGATTTACATTTAAAACTTTTACTCTTTTTATTAAATAGAATGCACAACTACAGAGGTACATGGAATGTGTGCATGCATGCTAAGTCACTTTAGTCATGTCTGACTCTTTGCAACCCTTATGGGCTTTAGCCCATCATACTCCTCTGTCCATGGGATTTCCCAGGCAAGGATACAGGAGTGGATTGCCATGCCTTCCTTCAGGGGAGCTTCCTGACTCAGGGATCAAATCTGCCTCTCTTAAAAGTCTCCTACATTGGCAGGCATATTCTTTACCACTAGTGCCTCCTAGGAAGCCCACATAAAACATAAATGTACAGCTAAACAAATACATATACATCAAGAATCCATGTAACAATTTCCCTGAAAAAATAAATATAAATTTGGTAGTAAACAGATGTTCCCACAACTCTCTCCTATTCTCATTGTGGTAACCTTTGTCCTAACTCCCAATATAACAGTTTCATTGTGCTGCTTTGTTTTTTTACCTATACACAAATTCATAAAGTTTAATTTTGTTGTTTACAAAAATATAAACACAAGAATACATTTGAGTGCGTACATGTGTGTTTTGATTCCATAGCTCAGGAGTATGTTTTAGAAATTCATGTCATTGCAGAAAAAACATTGCTGTAGCCTTTTTAATTTTATCATAATTATCAATGCTTTACTGTACAGCTCTGTATGTATTATACTGCTCATATTCTAATGTTTTCCAGTTCTTGGATAGTACAAATATTGCTACTATAAAAATTTTTAGACATCTACATTGTATACATATGTTCACATTTCTCTCTCATATATATAGAGAGATTCTGGTATATAGAGCATGTGATAAACAGAGATACAGCATTTCTATATGCCTGAAACACACATGCTTGACCTAACTTTAAAAATGAAAAAACATCAGAAGAAAATATATTAAGGGACAATCTACAACATTGCCAGTCATTAGTATACAGAAAGATAGAAACTGTAAAAAAAAAAAACAAGAATTGAAGAACCTCTCTAAATTAAACAGGACAAAAAAAATGCTCAGTTTTCTTTAGCTCCAAATAACATTTTTAGGACAATTGGCAAAACCTTGGTTACATAAAAATAATCCCTGCCCCTCTTTTGAAAGAAAAATATACTGAAATGCTAAGTGGTAAGGAACTTCCATGCCTATGAATTAGTTTAAAATTGTTTTGGGGAATGAAAAAAAAACAGAAGGCTAAATAAAAAATGATCATATGTTACCCTGTGAGGAATATGGATGCAGGATATATGAGAATTATTTATTCAGATTTTTTCCAACTTCTGGAAAATACTGTCACATTGAGGTATGAAAATTAGGAAAGTATGCAGAACAAAAGAGAAAATAAATATGGTAAATATATGTGGTTAGTAACTATAAAATCATTAATATAAAAGTCAAGAATAAAATGTGAAAAGTGAGATACATATGTGTAGAGTTAACATATTCTAAGGTTCTGTCATTAATAGGAAGACATAAACATGATCATTGTAATAGACTCTTAAGGATACCTGTCTTGAAATATAGTATAAATTTGATTCTAAGCATACCGTTGGTTACATGTTACAAATTTTGTTATATTGAATTTTGTTTGTCAATTTCAGTATAGCTTTTCATTCCCATCATTGTTCTTCCAATTACTTCTCTTTGATATAGATTTTTTTTGAGAATTGCATAATTTGTAAGTATTTGAGAACGACTCTGTTTATTTTCATTGCTTCTACCTTTATGCCACTGTGGTTAGACAACATATTATGAATGATATTAATATGTCTGTAGAGTTTGTTGAGATGTGTCTTTTATCTTTTGAGTTAGTCGATTTTGGAATCCATTCTATATGGACTTAGAAAAGTGAATATGGAAGATTTTGATTATACAGTTTTACTTATGTCAGTTAGGTATAATTACTAACATATTATTCACATTTCCTATAGCCTATTGATTAAGTTATTTTTCATCCTTTTTAAAATTTCTGTGATCTTAAGTCATGTCTTTGCAAGCATAATATTACTGGATTTTTCTCTTTTTCTCCAGCTCACAATTCTAGTTTTTATATGGAGTACCAAATTCATTGACCTTTAATATAATTAACATATATCTGATTTTACACCTATCATCTCTCTCTTTCATTTCAGCCTTTTAATATTCCCTTATTCTTTATTTCCTTTTTCTGAATAATTACATTTTATTACATCTTTCTGTCAATTAGTTACTCTGTCCACACTTATGAAAAATAAGTTATTGGAAAACTACCAAAGAGGGTATATTATTACTTTGATAAAGAACATTATACATAAATCTTAGCACTTAAGACAAGTAGATTAAGTAAGAGACATTCATATTCAAAATAATAAGTAAAATTATATAGGGTCTTTTCCAATGAGTTAATTCTTCACATCAGGTGGCCAAAGTATTGGAGTTTCAGCTTCAACATCAGTCCTTCCAATGAATATTCAGGCCTGATTTCCTGTAGGATGAACTGGTTGCATCTCCTGGCAGTCCAAGGGACTCTCAAGAGTCTTATCCAACACCACAGTTCAAAACATTAATTCTTCAGTGCTCAGCTTTCTTTATAGTCCAACTCTCACATCCATACATGACTACTGGAAAAACCATAGCTTTGGCTAGATGGACCTTTGTTGACAAAATAATGTCCCTTCTTTTTAATATGCTGTCTAGATTGGTGTTAACTTCTCTTTCAAGAAGCAAGCATCTTTTAATTTCATGGCTGCATTCAGTGATTTTGGAGCCCAAAAAATAAAGTCTGTCACTGTTTCCACTGTTTCCCCATCTATTTCCCATGAAGTGATGGGAGCAGATGCCATGTTCTTAGTTTTCTGAATGTTGAGCTTTAAGCCAACTGTTTCACTCTCCTTTTTGACTTTCATCAAGAGGCTCTTTAGTTTTTCTTCGCTTTCTGCCATAAGAGTGGTGTCACCTGCCTATCTGATGTTATTGATATTTCTCCTAGCAGTCTTGTTTCCAGCTTGTGCTTCATCCAATCCAGTATTTTTCATGATATACTCTGCATATGTTAAATAAGCAGAGTGACAATATACAGCCATGATGTACTCCTTTCCCTATTTGGAACCAGTCTGTTGTTCCATGTCCAGTTCTAACTGTTGCTTCTTGACCTGCATACAGATTTCTCAGGAGGCAGGTCAGGTGTTCTGGTATTCCCATCTCTTGATGAATTTTCCAGTTTATTGTGATCAACACATATCTCATATGAAAATATATAAATAGTATAAAGAGCAACAATTAATATGTGAATTTATCAAGGTTGCTGATACAAGATTAATATAGGAATATTAATTGTATATATCTCTCTCTATATATATAGCAACAAATTGAAAGATTAAATGAACAATTTACATTAATACCAAGGTATATCAGATATCTATGAATATATCTAACAAGAGCTGTGCCAAATTTCTGTACTCAATAACAAAAATAAAGGATTGTTCTTGAGATAATTTATAGATTATTCAACTAAATGGAGGGGGAGAACATGTCCATATATTGGAAGATTTTTTTTTAAAGTGTTAACTCTACTCGTTATCTCTATATTCATTGCAAAGCCAGTTGAATATCAGAAAAATATTTTAATGTGAAAATTGACAAGCTGATTCTAAAATTTCATGGAAATGCAATGGGCCAAGGGTCAGCAAGGCAATTGAAGATAAAGAGTAAAGTTGGAGGGCATGCACTCCAGATAAACCAACAGCTCTTAAAATGCTGAACTAATTAAGATCATATAGTAGGAGCTCAAGGAAAGAGAAGTAGGCAATAGAACACAAGAATCCAGAAGGTTGTTGTTTTTAGTTGCTAAGTTGTGTCTGACTTCTTTGCAATCCCATGGACTGTAGACCAACAGTCTCCTCTGTCCATGAGATTTACCAGGCAAAAATACTGGAGTGGGTTGCCATTCCCTTCTAAGGGAATCTTCCTGACCAAGGGATTGGGTCTCTTGAGTCTCTTGAGTCTCCTGCATTGGCAGGCAGATTATTTACCACTAGCACCACCTGGGAAACTCACGGAAAGAGAAGTAGGTCAATAGAACACAATGGAGAATCCAGAAGGGAATGCACTCAAATGCAGTCACCTGATGTATGTCAAGGTTGACCATGTTGTGCTACAGAAAAATGAAGGTCTGTTTAATAAATGGGACCAGTTAAATGAAGGTGCAAACTTGAGCCAGAAGATAATCAAAACTTCTGTACCTCACAACACACTATTAAGTGAGCAGAAAAATTTGAATGTAAAGAGAAATAATATATTTCTATTCTGTATATCTGGTGAAGAAAAATGCAGAAAATATAAAGAACTTTTATGAATTCATGGGTAAAAGAGAAAGAAAAAGAACAAAGAAAATATGAAAAAATTCTCAAAAAGATATTATAGAAAGAAACAAATGCAAGCAGCCAATAAACAGAAAAATATCTTTAGTCCATACTATTAGTCATCCAGGAAATTAACATTAGCTTCATGATTAGACATTAGTACACACCTGACCAGCCGACTAAAATGAAGAAAATACCAAGTTTGGGAGAGTTTGAGGGAGCAACTGGATTCGCATGTTATGGGATAATTACTTTGTCAAGCTGTTTGATGCTATTTACTACAGCAATGAAAATGAACATCAGAAATGAATCTGCCAAATGTTATATTCAGCAAAAGAAGTCAGGCATAAAAGATTTCGTTCTGTATGAATCACATACATAAATCATAAAACAAGCAAAACTTGCCTGTGGTCTTAAGAGTCAGGATTAAATTTTTCAGTGAGTGGGCAGGCTAAGGATAGGGAGTATGTGTGGGGTGAGGGGCATGGGAGACTATGCTTTTGGTGTTTTATGGGGTTCTGGTTCCTGTTTACATGGGCATATTCAATCTTTAAAAATTCATCAGGTTGTATTATCGGTGCTTGTACTTATATGTATATTATACTTTAATAAATATTTTAATTAATATTAAATATAAGGGAAAACAGGAAGGAAGAGAAGCATATATATAAAATCATCTTTAATGCTAATACTTTTACATATTTATATAGTGAATTAAATGACTAACAGTTTATAGCTTACTGCTTGAATTTGTGTTGTAAAAAGTTCACCAGTCCTATTTTGACTTAATATCATGTTCTGCATACTCATATTTACATTCATAACCACAAAAATATTTTCAAAATATATACATTTTATGCCTGTACACTCAAGATAGCAAATATATTTGCTTCTCTCTATCTACATGTGTATCTACATCTTTCTATATCACTATCTTTTTATTATCTACCACTTTCTTTACCTCTTCCTTCTTTCCTTCCTTTCTTTTCTTCTTTTCTTCCTTTCATCTGTTTCTTTGTTTCTGTCATCTATCTCTTTCTCTTTAGTTCCAATATGCCTTTAAATATGAAATGTGAAAAAGTGTACAATATTCAGTGTATAGAGTATACAAATACAGTATACCAGTAGAAACTGGATGTTCAATAAATATTTGTTACATGTTGAAAGAAAAAGGATAACAAAAGCTTTTTTTTTTTATCTCTATATAGCTGCTATGTGTAGAAGTCATGTTCTAAAAAGTCCTAGAGGAAATACATAGAAGAAATTATATAATCATGAATCTAAAAGAAAAAACAAATACTTTTTTGCTAAGTTCTGAGATGTTAGTACAGAAATAAGGTAACTTGAAAATATAATATACATATTGTGTTTAAATTAAAAAGTAAATGGAAAGAATGTGTTGGAGCCACATACGAAGCAACATGAGCAGGATCATATAAAATATGTGCATGTTCAGTCACTTTAGTTGTGTCTGATTCTTTATGATCCCATGGACTGTAGCCCACTAGGCTCCTCTGTCCATGGGATTCTCCAGGAAAGAATACCGAGTGGCTTGCTATACCTTCTTCCAGGGGATCTTCCTGACCCAGGGCGTCCTGTGTCTCCAGCTTTGTAGGCAGATTCTTTACCGCTGACATAATCACTGATTTCCCCCCCTGGGATTCTAAAATGTTCATTATTTTCCCCAAAACAGATTGTAGCTGTCAGAGATATTATATAGTATTTTAATCTTCTAAGAGTTATTTTGAAACTTTGCTTTTGCCTTTGCTCTGAATGTGATATATCAATTGGTAGAAAACTTAGTCATATTATTCCTTTTATTGTTAATTAAGAGAATTATCTACTCCTTGACAATATATTACTATTTGATACCTTTGCTGTTCAAAACATAGGACACTTATTTGGGGGGCATTTAAAAAGTTTTAATAGAGAGTGCTAATTACAAGAAAGTTGTATCAATTTGCAGTCTTCTTCCTCCACATCCTTGCCTACACTGTATATCACCAATCTTTCTTAGTTTTACCAATTACATTAGCAAAGGATAGTATTTTATTGTGTTTTCATTTTTTTTGCATGTTAAAGATGTTATTTTTATTTTATTTTTATTGAAGTATAGTTAATTTGCAATGTGTTAGTTTCAGGTGTACAGTAAAGTGACTCAGGTATATATAGATAAATAGATGTCTATCTCCCTCTCCCAATCTCTCTCTCTCTATAGAGAGAGATATATAGCATATATATATATATATATATATATATATATATGCTTCCCAGGTGGCAGTAGTGGTAAAAAAAAAAAAAAACTCTGCTTTTAGTTTTTTGAGGGATAGCCACTCTGTGCTCCATAGTGGCTGCACCAATTTACATTTCCATAAACAGTATAAGAGGGTTTCCTCTTCTCCACATCCTCTCCAGCATTTATTATTTGTAAACTTTTTGAAGATGGCCATTCTGATTGGTCTGAGGTGATACCTCACTGTAGTTTTGATTTGTGTTTCTCTAATAATTACCAGTGTTGAACATTTATTTCACTTGCCTTTTGACCATCTGTCTGTCTTTGGAGAAGTATATGTTTAGGTCTTCTGCCCATGTTTTGATTGGGCTGTTTCATTTTTTCATATTGAGCTATATGAGCTATTTGTTACAAAGGTCTACTGGAGGGAAAATGTTGAACCAAATGTGATATATATCTGGTATTTCTACAGCTATTGAACTGTATTAAATTGAAAATTCTTTAACTAGATGAAAAATTTTCTGCAATTCATAATTTCTTATAAGATCTGTTGTGTGAAAAATTTTCTTGTATTCTTGCTGTGCTTAGGAATTTACAAAATAGTCATTAATATTTGTTTACACTCTAGCATGGAAGAGCCTCCTTAGATTATAATATTTCTCTTTACTTCAGATTTTAAATACAAGCTCATCTTGACATTCATGCCACATATTAATACATAAAATTGCCTCTTTTTCACATATATAATGCACATATTCTATAATTAAACCACTTACGTAATTCTTGTTGAAACTTTTTTTGTTGTTATTTTATTTATTTTCTTTACATTATCGTGTTGGTTTTGCCATACATTGACATGAATCCACCATAGGTATACATGTGTTCCCCTTCCAGAACCCCCCTCCCACCTCCCTCCCAATTCCATCTCTCTGGATCATCCCAGTGCACCAGCCCTGAGCACCCTGTATCAAGTATCAAACCTGGGCAGGCGATTGATTTCAATATGATAATTTACATGTTTCAATGCCGTTCTCCCATATCATCCCACCCTTGCCCTCTCCCATAGAGTCCAAAAGACTGTTCTATACATTTGCATCTCTTTTGCTGTCTTGCATACAGGGTTCTCATTACTACCTTTCTAAATTCCATATATATGCGGTAGTATACTGTATTGTTTTTCCTTCTGGCTTACTTCACTCTGTATAATAGACTCCAGTTTCGTCCACCTCAGTAGAACTGATTCAAATGAAACTTAATTTATGTTACTTGAAAAGACTATAGAGAAGACATGTCTCTTCCAAGATATGTTGTGTTCGAGTTCATATTTACAGCTAATGTGATAGGTATAATAAAATTGCAGGAAAATCAAGAGCAAGCTTAGGATATAATATATAAAAGTTGTGGAGCACATAGCCATAATGTTCAATTCCTTTTTGTATTATTATAATTCTGATTGTTCTCCCCTGTGACAAGCATTATAATGAGAAGGAAGAATGCACAAAATTAATTTATTCTGAAGACAAAGATATTAATGAGGTGAAATGAGAGAATACACTTAAAATTTCTAACTGTCATTGTGTATGTTTTACAGCTTCTATACTTCATGACTTCATAAAATGAATTCTAACTTTACTTTTTATTGTAAGAGTATTCAGCAACAGAGGAATCTGGTAGGATGAAGAATTAGTACTTCTAATAGACTACAACTCAGATATACTTCTTATTTTTGCTTACAGAATTAAGGACATTTTTAGCATTGTAGTGTGATAGATATTCACATGTATACTATGTCCAAAATATTTTGGCTGCTGATCTTACCTGAACTCTATAAATAATTTTAAGGCACTAAACATTGATTTAATTGCTTAATAAATTTTTCAGATCATTGTATAGGATATGTGCTGATATAATCCCTACTTAGTTACAGAAAAATAATTTAACCAGGCCACAAAGATGTTATATGACAGAGCCAGGATTCAAAACCAGAGATCCAGAGCTCATGTGCTTAACCATTCTACCATACTCCTCCTAGCCATTATGACACATACTCATGTTTTCACAGACTATCATGTGTTGAAACCTGTGATTACCACAGCGGAAGATTTCAAAATTCTCTACATTCATTTTCCTTATTAGTATTAAAATGAATTATGATAACCATGGAATGAAATATTAGTTATTCCCTTTTTACAAAAGAAATGATGTAACAAGTATTTATATCATCCTCGAATGTTTCTAACTTGCCTGAGAGATGTTCATGAGTTAGGATCTATGGATATTCTTTACCTTCCTAAGCTAGTTAACAAAATGCAATTCTAAGCCATTGTAGATTCCATAACAGACATATTGTTAGAAATCTTTTTTGCCACTGATGTGAGTTCATTATTAATATGATGACTCATAGAAGCTGTCACAGCTAATACTTGAGCACGGCATAGTTGAAAAATATTAAAGACATTGAGAGTTTAAGCTCATTTTTTGTCACTCCAATACACACTGTGTTGTGCTGTCTTAAGTCGCTCAGTCATGACTGACTTTTTGCAACACCATGGACTGTAGCCCGCCAGACTCCTCTGTCCATGGGGATTCTCCAGGCAAGAATACTGGAGTAGATTTTCGAGTCCACCCAAACCAATGGCCATCAAGTCGATAATGCCATCCAGCCATCTCATCCTCTGTCGTCCCCTTCTCTTCCTGCCCTCAACCTTTCCCAGCATCAGAGTCTTTTCAAATGAGCCAGCTCTTTGCATTAGGTGGCCAAAATATTGGAGTTTTAGCTTCAACATCAGTCCTTCCAATAAACACCCAGGACTGATCTCCTTTAGGATAGACTGCTTGGATCTCCTTGCAGTCCAAGGGACTCTCAAGAGTCTTCTCCAACACCACAGTCCAAAAGCATCAGTTCTTTGGTTCTCAGATTTCTTTATAGTCCAACTCTCGCATCCATACATGACCACTGGAAAATCCAAAGCCTTGACTAGATAGACCTTTGTTGGCAAAGTAATATCTCTGCTTTTTAATATGCTGTGTAGGTTGATCATAACTTTCATTCCAAGGAGTAAGCGTCTTTTAATTTCATGGCTGAAATCATCATCTGCAGTGATTTTGGAGCCGAGAAAAATAAAGTCAGCCACTGTTTCCCCATCTATTTGCCATGAAGTGATGGGACTGGAGCCGTGATCTTAGTTTTCTGAATGTTGAGCTTTAAGCCAACTTTTCCATTCTCCTCTTTCACTTTCATCAAGAGGCTCTTTAGTTCTTCTTCACTTTCTGCCATAAGGGTGGTATCATCTGCATATCTGAGGTTATTGATATTTCTCCTGGCAATCTTAATTCCAGCTTGTGCTTCCTCCAGCCCAGTGTTTCTCATGATGTACTCTGCATATAAGTTAAATAAGCAGGATGACAATGCACTCTTGCTGTACTCCTTCTCTCATTTGGAACCATTCTGTTTGTTTCATGTCCAGTTCTAACTGTTGCTTCCTGACTTGCATACAGGTTTCTCAAGAGGCAGGTTAGGTGGTCTGATATTCCCATGTCTTTCAGAATTTTCCACAGTTTATTGTGATCCACACAGTCAAAGGCTTTGTCATAGTCAGTAAAGCAGAAATAGATGTTTTTCTGGAACTCTTTTGCTTTTTCGATGATCCATCAGATGTTGGCAATTTGATCTCTGGTTCTTTTTAAAATCTTTTCTAAACCCAGCTTGAACATCTGTAAGTTCTCGGTTCACGTATTGCTGAAGCCTGGCCTTGGAGAATTTGGGGCATTACTTTACCAATGTGGGAGATGAGTGCAATTGTGCAGTAGTTTGAGCATTCTCTTGCATTGCCTTTCTTTGGGATTGGAATGAAAACTGACCTTTTCCAGTCCTGTGCCCACTGCTGAGTTTTCCAAATTTGCTGGCATATTGAGTGCAGCACTTTCACAGAGTCATATTTCAGGATTTGAAATAGCTTAACTGGGATTCCATTATCTCCACTAGCTTTGTTCATAGTGATGCTTCCTAAGGCCCACATTGACCTCACATTGACCACTTGTCTTCACAAGTCAAGACCACTTGACTTCGCATTCCAGGATGTCTGGCTCTAGGTGAGTAATCACACCATCATGATTATCTGGGTCATGAAGAACTTTTTTGTACCATTATTCTGTGTATTCTTGCCACCTGTTCTTAATATCTTCTGCTTCTGTAAGGTCTCTACCATTTTTGTCCTTTACTGAGCCCATCTTTGCATGAAATATTCCTTTGGTATCTCTAATTTCCTTGAAGAAATCTCTAGTCTTTCCCATTCTATTGTCTTCCTCTATTTCTTTGCATTGATCACTGAGAAAGGCTTTCTTATCTCTACTTGCTATTCTTTGGAACTCTGCGTTCAAATGAGTATATCTTTTTTTTTTTCTCCTTTGCTTTTCACTTCCCATCTTTTCACAGCTATTTCTAATGCCTCCTCAGCCAGCCATTTTGCTTTTTTGCATTTCCTTTCCATGGAGATAGTCTTGAACCCTGTCTCCTGTACAATGTCATGAACCTCCATCCATAGTTCATCAGGCATTCTATCAGATCTAGTTTTTTAAATCCTTTTCTCACTTCCACTGTATAGTCATAAGGGATTTAATTTAGGTCATACCTGAATGGTCTAGTGGTTTTCTCCACTCCAATTTCAGTCTGAATTTGGCACTAAGGAGTTCATGATCTGATCCACAGTCAGCTCTCAGTCTTGTTTTTGCTGACTGTAAAGAGCTTCTTCATCTTTGATGCAAAGAATATAATCAATCTAATTTCAGTGTCGACCATTTGGTAATGTTCATGTGTAAAGTCTTCTCCTGTGTTGTTGGAAGAGGGTGTTTGCTATGACTAGTGTGTTCTCTTGGCAGAACTCTATTAGCCTTTGCCAGAATGAGGCATTTGGCCTCATTCCAAGGCCAAATTTGCCTGTTAATCCAGGTATTTCTTCACTTCCTACTGTTGCATACCAGTCCCCTATAATGAAAAGGACATCTTTTTGGGGTGATAGTTCTAGAAGGTCTTGTAGGTTTTCATAAAACTGTTCAACTGCAGCCTCTTCGGCATTACTGATCAGTAATATCACAGTGATATTAAATTAAATTACTGTGATATTTAATGGTTTGCCTTGGAAATGAACCGAGATCATTCTGACGTTTTTGAGATTGCATCCAAGTACTGCATTTTGGACTCTTTTGTTGACTGTGATGGATACTCCATTTCTTCTAAGGGATTTCTGCCTACAGTAATAGATATAATGGTCATTTGAGTTAAATACACCCATTCCAGTCCATCTTAGTTTGCTGATTCCTAGAATGTCGATGTTCACTCTTGCCATCTGTTTGACCACTTCCAATTTGCCTTGATTCATGGACCTAACATTCCAGGTTCCTATGCAATATTGCTCTTTACAGCATCGAATCTTGCTCCTATCACCAGTCCCATTCACAAATGAGTGTTGTTTTTGCTTTGACTTCATCCCTTCCTTCTTTCTGGAGTTATTTCTCCACCAATCTCCAGTAGCATATTGGGCACCTACTGACCTGGGAATTTCATCTTTCAGTGTCCTATCTTTTTATCTTTTCATACTGTTCATGGGGTTTTCAAGGCAAGAATCCTGAAGTGGTTTGCCTTTCCCTTCTCCAGTGGACCACATTCTGTCAGACCTCTCCACCATGTCCCGTCCATCTTGGGTGGCCCCATATGGCATGGCTTAGTTTCACTGAGTTAGACAAGGTTCTGGTCCATGTGATCAGATTGGCTAGTTTTCTGTGACTGTAGTTTCATCCTGTCTGCCCCCGATCTCCTCTGTCAGTGCCTACTGTCTTCCTGGGTTTCTCTTACCTTAGATGTGGGATCTCTCCTCACAGCTGCTCCAGCAAAGCACTGCCACCTCTCCTTACCTCAGACATGGGGTAATCAACTATACTCAAATATAAAATAAAAATTTTAAAAATAAGTCATCTACCTCAAAAGAAAACTCATTTTAACAGCAATGTATTAATTTCTTGGAGACTTATCAGAATAATACAATAAAGGCATTCTCTCACCACAAATATGATATTACTCTCTTTTTGTAGAGGTAGAATTTTCACCACATAATTCTTACTGTGGGGAAAGTCAAATAGTTTTGTCCTAGAAGAGAGTGCCATAGAATTTGGTTTAAAAGAGTGATAATATTGTAAGTAAACAGTTGCTATAATTAATCTGTGATGCTTTGTAAGAATAGTCCATCTTGAGAGTATACACCTTATATTTTTCTGTTGTTATCTATAGAAACTAATATCTGAATTATTACTTAATTAAAACTATTAGTCCAACACTTACATTGACAGATACATACACATATGTATATAAACAGTGAATATCTTCTGAAACATTATAGAATAAAAGTATTTGTTCATTGCTATCAGACAAATTTCCAAACAAATATCACTCTTTTGAGCCCTCCAAAAATACGCATTGCTGTTAGAAGCCTTACATTCTAATGTTCATTCCAGAATTACCTCTATAAATGTACAAAGAATACATTGGTAATATTTTAAAACTTGTCTGTCAGGGGACTGAGAAAGAAATATATAGCTTACAATTTATCTTTTTGAGTAATTTTTTTTTAAGAAAATAGATTTCACACAATATGGTCTGCATGCACGAAAGCATACAGGTACTTATTTAGCAGAAAAGCTAAAAAATAAAAATTTAAAAATGACAGGAAGGAGAATTGAAAATCTAAAGAGCAAACTTTAAGAATAATTTCAAGCAGGACTTTGGCTATAAAACCTCTCAGGTATTTTCATGATCAAGTTTGGGCTTGTGACCAAAGATGATATTTCTATTTAAAGGATCTTAAGAATTTTGGAGAAATACTCTTCACTAGGATATTGGTATTTATTGTTTTCAACCAAAAATGTAATTTTGCATACATTAAGTAAATCTCAAAACTTCCCTATAAAAGTCAAGCCAAAAGATTTGGATTTTTTTGTACTTTTATACTGTTTTTAATTACTGACCAATATTATGTGGGTATTTCTAAAAAGTACAGAATCAATAACTTGTGTTCTCAGAATATTCCTGTCATTTCCCTTTTTACCTTTGCATACATGAAATCTGTGAACCTCTGACCACCTATCACCAAATACATCCAATCTGTCACTTTTGCTAAAACTGTGATGTTACTCATATTACTTGAGCTTGACTCCTTATATGCATTCTTTAGTATGATGCATCAGTGATAGAAACAATTATGCAAATTCTGAAAATTAGTTGTTCATAACATTAAACACACATTAGAAATAGGTCCAACAAAGTCATCTAAACTTGTGATTGTTAAGAATTAAGATAATGCTTATTGATATTAAATTCAAACTAAAGCTATATACCTATTACCTGTATTAAATTATTCTTAATAATGTCAGTTCAAATGATCATAGTTGTTCATATGGTAGAACTTGGCATTGTCATTTTTCAATTTTTATATTCTTGCAAAATTTGAAAAAAACACTAGGCAAAACTCAAGAATATTCATTATTCAAGTTAACTATTACTTTTTTATACATTCTTATGACTAAAATTTTTTATCAAGACATTAAACAAGTAAGTGACAGGTCAATGTGTCTTCTGTAAAATGTTTTTTAAGTTTTACAGACTTGGAAATATGTAATTATATAATAATTTCCATTTTTCAAATTTATATTTAAGTTTTAAGACAGGTTAACTCTCTAGAATTATTGAGAAGAAAAAAATGACATTTGCAAAAAGCAGATATCAGTAGCTGGATAAAAGGATTACTATTAAATCAAGTTGCATATAAGTTAGAAAATATTATTTTTCTGAAACACATGATCTAAAGTCATGATTAAATTCTTAGGATTTTATTTTTATTTCATGGGGGAGATAACTTTAAAAATAAGAAAACTTGCTCTAGGCAATCCATTAGTCATCTAACTATATTGACTTTGTCATTGACAGAGAATATTCTATGATTATCCTCCTGTCAATAGGCATGTACTTTACTAGTATTAGGGCTTACCATGATAGCCCAGTTGGTAAAGAATCTGCCTGCAATGCAGAAGACCCCAGTTTGATTCCTGGATCGGGAAGATCCCCTGAAAAAGGGATAGGATACCCACTCTAGTATTCTTGGGCTTCTCTTGTGGCTCAGCTGATTAAGAATCTGCCCGCAATGCAGGAGACTTGGGTTCGATCTTTGGGTTGGGAAGATCACCTGGAGAAGGGAAGAGGTACCCACTCCAATATTCTGGCCTGGAGAATTCCATGGAATGTACAGTCCATGAGGTTGCAAAAAGTTGGACACCATTGAGTGACTTTCACTTTCACTTTACTAGTATTGCCCAATTTAAAAAAAGTATATTATTAATATAACTCAACTTGTATTAATTGTCTTTATTATGCAATATTTATGGATCTGTAATTTCAGCATTAAAATATTTTAATAAAAATTATATATATATATTATGGGAAATAAATTCATTGAATGACTGGTAAGCACAGATTCATGTATTAGGCATCATACACTATGGTAACTTGGACTTGTAATTTACTAAGTGCCTGGGTATACCAAGAAAAACAGAGTGTGTCCTTTAATAGCTATAATCAGATAAATCAAGGTCATACAAATAATTTCACCAATTTAGTAAGAACTAAAACATGTATGTTCTTTGCTGTTGTTCAGTCACCAAGTCATTTCCAACTCTTCAGCCCCATAGACTGTAGCACGCCAGGCTTCTCTGTCCTTCACCATCTCCCAGAGTTTGCTCAAACTCATGTTCATTGAGTTGGTGATGCCATCCAACCATCTCATCCTCTGTCATCCCCTTCTCCTCCTGCCTTCAATTTTTCTTGGCATCAGGGTCTTTTCCAGTGAGTCAGCTCTTTGCCTCCAGTAGCCAAAGTATTGGAGCTTTAGCTTCAGCATTAGCCCTTTCAACAAATATTCAGGATTGGTTTACTTTAGGATTGACTGGTTGGAGCTCCTTGCAGTCCAGGGGACTCTCAAGAATTCTCCAGCACTAAAAAGTATGAAAGCATTAATTCTTTGGCACTCAGCCTTCTTTACAGTCCAACACTAACATCCATACATGACTACTGGAAAAACCACAGCTTTGACTATATGGACCTTCGTTGGCAAAGCAATGTCTCTGTTTTGTAATATACTGTCTAGGTTTGTCATAGATTCCTTCCTAGTGCTTTCTAAGGCCCACCTGACTTCACACTCCAGGATGTCCTAACTCTTGGTGAGTGACCACACCATTCATTGTAGTTATGAGTCACTAAGACTTTCTTTTTATAGTTCTTCTGGGTATCTTTGCCACCTCTTCTTAATCTCTTTCTGTTAGGTCCTTACCATTTTTGCCCTTTTCATGCCATCCTTGCATGAAATGTTCCCTTGATATCTCCAATTATCTTGAAGAGATCTCTAGTCTTTCCCATTCTATTCTTTTCCTATATTTCCCTACATTGTTCACTTAAGGAGGCTTTTTTTTCTTTTCTCTATTTGCTGTTTTCTGGAACTCTCTATTCAGTTGGATATATCTTTCCCATTATAAAGCTCAACACAAAGATTTTTATAATCAATATTTAATACTGGAAATGAAGTAGGAGTCTAGGTAAAAGAGCACTCATAGCTTGGTGATAATAGTAACAATAAGTTAACAGAGCAACTGGAAGTTTAAGAAATAGGGAAAGATATGGTCCAGAGGAGCCCTTGTAGAATAAGAGACAATAGTGGGGTTTGGGAAGGCTATATACAGGAGCAGTCAGATTTAACAATGTTTCCTGGCCACACGCAGATCCACAAAGAGTGAAAGACTCACTGCCATTAGGGGCTTAAGCACAACCTTGACCGAACACTGGCTGAACAATGTGATAGTCTGACATAAAGGCAGCTCTTAGGAAGACTGACTTTAAAATTATACACATCCCTGTCATCTGGAAGCCTGTGTGCATGACCAAAATTAAGCTCTTTCAGAGGTAATCAGAGAGGGAGAATGCAATCTACTCATCCCTAATTGAAAATAGAAAAAAAAAATGTAAACTTGATCTGTGATAGCAGCCTCCAAGGTATCACATTCAATGGAAGTGGGTCAAAATCTAACTGATTAAGCACAACAATCTTTGACCAATAAATGGCTTATGCTGTTTCAGAGCTAAAATATAAACACAAGAAAAACATCTGAGGAAGTACATCTGAGACTTCACACTGTGGGAGAAACAGATTTCAGAGTTATTTCAGCCAAGTCACTAAACAAATAAATGACCAGGAAAACAGCAACATCAACATCAAACCCTAGGGAGGAAGGGGCCTAGAAGATTAAGATCCAGAGCTGTTAAATGTGTTTTCTAAACGGTTCAGTTTTCAAGTAAAAATTATGAGACATACAAAGAAACAGGAAAGTGTGATCCACATATAGGGAAACTGAAAACTTCTAAACACTGCTTAGTGAAGAGGACCAGATGTTACACTTCACAGACAAAAAACTTCAAAGGCATAATAAATGGAAGGTTGCCCCATGCTTATGGATTGGAATGATTAATATTAAGATGGCAAGAATCCCCAAATTAACGTCCAGATGCAATGCAGTCACTATCAAAATCCCAGATGGCTTTTTTTTTTTTCAGACATGGACAAGCTGATCTTAAAATTCATATAGAATTACAATGGCTCAGAATATTCAAAAGAATCAGTTAAAACCAATACCCGTGACAATTTGGCTTACAGAGTTTATATTTATATACTTTATTATCAGAGCAGCTTTATTCATGATAGCCCTTAACTAGAACAGTCTGTGCCTGTGAAGAAATGAAAGTATAGGCATGCAATGGTGAATTTTTTTCGCAGTAAAATAATAATAATAAGCTACTAATATACTCTACAGCATGAAAGAATCTCAAAATATCTTGAGGAAAGGAATACAGACACAAAATCCATTTACCAGTATTTCATTTACATAAACAGGGTTTTATATTCTTTAAAGGAAAAAATTCTTATCTGTAAATAGGAATCATTTGCCTTAGGTGGACAAGATAATTTTCTACTGCTGTAAGTTTACTGTAACTTTACCCTACAGATCCAACCCGTCCATCCTAAAGAGGATCAGTCCTGGGTGTTCACTGGAAGGACTGATGTTGAAACTGAAACTCCAATACTTTGGCCACCTCATGCGAAGAGTTGACTCAATGGGAAAGACCCTGATGCTGGGAAGGATTGGGGGCAGGAGGAGAAGGGGGCGACTGTTGGGGTCCAGCCCAGGTGGGTCCGGGGGTCTTGAGGGATGAGTGGCGTCGGTGAAGTACTGAGCTGAGTCAGTGTGTGATGGAGCAGTCTCTCTCTTTATTGTTGTTGGTTTACAGTTTTTACACCAAAGAAACACACCCATTACATCACAATTATTCTATACAATCTTTTGTTTTCTGCCTACCATCAACAACTTTAACATTAAGCTTATTCCCCAATCTATCATCAAAACATTCCCCTTGCAGAAGTCGGATTTCTGCATAATTAGACTTAACAATAGTATGTTTACCATTTGAATGTCTTCACCATACTTTGATAAGTACATCAATCTAAGTAGAAAGGTTACATTTCTCTTATCAGGTGCAACTATATAAAAGCTAGAGGGAAGAGCTTAAGCTTGAAACTGTTTTATTCTATTAACCTACTCCAGTTCTTACTAGAAAAGAGGACAAAGAGACAGTTTAGCAGCATTGCTTTAACAATAAAACCCTATTAACCTTATAACTACTATAATGGATTCCTATGTCTACAATATCCTAAAGCAATCAATGTCTCCAACTATGCTGGCCATAGTTATGAGCATTTCTAAGTCCCATTCCACCCCAGTCTCTTCAAGGAAGGGACCTTGAAGAGTGGAGTGGTCGGGGGAGTGGGATGTGGAAAGGTGACCCAAGTACGAGCCCTTCTGGCGGTGGCCTTGCCATGACCCCCAAAGAACTCTTGGTAAACTCCCCGGTAATGAGTGGGAGGTATAGTAATCTATTTAAATGTCCCTTTTATTCCTCCTTTGTCCTCAGGGAAGGGAATTCACCTTCCCGCATCCTCTGGGGGAATTATCTCAGGATGAATTCTTTCTAACTGGGACTGACCTGAGATGAGCTAAGACATATACAGATGAGTATAAACAGAATTTCCCAAGAAAAATACCAGGAGGGCCTTGCCTTGGGATGCCCTGAAGGAAAATCCACTTTGCATTTTCCTTCTCAGTCCCGTGACCTTGTCATCTGAGTGAGGGGGCATCCTGATGGCTCCCGGCAGACGACAGAGGATGAGATGGCTGGATGGCATCACCGACTTGATGGACATGGGTTTGGGTGGACTCCGGGAGTTGGTGATGGACAGGGAGGCCTAGTGTGCTGCGATTCATGGGGTCGCAAAGAGTCAGACACGACTGAGTGACTGAAGTGAAGTGAACTACCCTACGGGATCTGTAAAACAACCTCATCACTAGCAAATCAATCTGAAGTGCACACGTCTGTTAATGTACTCCCTTGAGGTCTGACAGAAAATTTCCAGCATTCTTCTTTTTTCAGAAGATTTCTTTGCCTGTTTCTAGATGTTTTATCCAGGTGTAACAAGTGGTTTAAATGGCAAATGCTTCAATGAAATGAATTTGTATATTCTTAAGAAAGGCCCAGGGCTTCCCTGGTGGCTCAGTGGTAAGGAGTCCACCAGGAGGGGATGTACGTTAGATCCCTGGGTCAGGAAGATCCCCTGTAGTTGGAAATGACAACCCTCTCCAGTATTCTTGCCTAGGAAATCCCATGGATATAGGAGACTGGCGGGCTACAGTCCATGGGTTCACAAAGAATCAGACATGACTGAGCAACTAACACACACACAAACACACACACATACTCACAGACACACACAGACACAAGAAAGGCCTCAGGTAAAGAAAGCGCTACCAAAAGAAAATGGAGCTTGCCAACCCTTAAATAACCTCATGCCAATTAAGAAACTAGATTATTTGTCAGTATTAATTAAGAATATATCTGCTCTTTATATTACCAGGTTCCCCATTTTTGGAATCAACCAATTGTGATCCAAAATATTTGGAAAAACAATTCAAGAAGCTTCAAAAGCCAAAACTTGAATTTTCTATGCACCAGCAAGTATTTATGTAGCATTTGCATTTCACCAGGTATTATAAGTAATATAGAAATTATTTAAAGTATTTGTGAGGATGTGCATATATTATTTGCAAATACTGAACCATTTTGTACAAGGGACTTGAGAATTCACAGATTTTGATATCCTGCAGGAGTAGGGGGTAGTCCTGCAACCCCATGCATGGATCCTGAGGCGGGCTATATACTGTCTCTCGACTAATTTATCTAAATACACACAATTTAGTAGAGATTTTTAAGTATCTTTTCTGGTAATTTCAAGGGTAAATAGGTGTACCAAGAGCTCATATTGATGAGAATACTGAAGACACTATTTGCCCAGGGAAGCAAACCTCTGCAGAAATGAAGGGAATTAGAACACTTAGAAACATTCCTTTCTAACATGAAACTGGGTATAGCTCACCTTGCATAGGAATTGAAAAGGTAAAAAGCCAGACCAAATGACTTGAATTTGGTGCAAAGGGGAATGGACACAGTAGTGAGCCCACTATGTTTGGCTTTGGCCTTAATTCCTGTATAAATACTCTAAGTACAAAAAGGACAGCTAATGTAGAGATGAATATTACTAAACTCTTGCTACAGCTGGTAGTTATTAATAAATACAGCAAGGTGAAATGTGATGCCTGAAACTAGGAAAATGTCTTATTAGAGTAGGTTGCCTTGTAGAAGGGTAAAGGGTAGATCCACTTGAATAACTGCATATGCATAGAACAGCAACAACAAAAACAAAAATTGTAAGTGATTTTGAATTAACTCCAGGGGAGAGGATATCTGATAACCTCACCATTTTTTAATTAGTAAGACAGTTAAATTATTAATGCAAAAAAAAAATTCCTCTAGGATTTACAACTTTAGAAAGGTAGATATGAATCTATATCTAAATTTTTTTTCTCAGTATTCTTAAATAATAATTAGTTTATCTAAAGTCAACGGCCCATGCACCTAAAGAAATGCATTATTTAATATTTACCTGGAGACTTGGTATCTGGTAGGGTAAGGGGAAAACACAGGTCTGTCTTGATATGCATAACAGTAAAGATTTACATACAGAAGTCTCTGATTCCTGGAGAAAATAGATAACTTCATTAACAGCTATAAAGTTTACTATGTGTGGGTCTGTTTTGTTAATAACAGGAAGAGCAGGAAAGTGAACTACCTCAAGCTTACATTACCTGTCTGGTTCATTTAGCACTTTGTTTTTTAAATATTTTATTTAAATATTTTATTTAGAAAACAAAATAAGCAAGATCAGGGAAACTGGGGTAACCAACTCATCCCAGTTTGTTTGAGGCTTTCCCAGTTTAATACCAGAAAGTTCCATGTCCCAGACTCTCCCTCAGTCCTGAGCAAAACCAGAAGGGTTGTTCACTATTTCTGGGCTATTCTGAAGGCAGGTAAAAAGAGTCCTGAAGTTACCTGCTTTCCCACCCAATCTCATGTTTCTTCCAAAGGACAAAACTAGGAAATCCAGACAAATGCCCACCAAGACTCAGGCAAACATGTAATAATGTGATTAGGTGCACTGGAAATTGAAACAGAAATGATCCTCTCCAGAGCAATGATCAGCTTGCTTTATTATCAGATGGTCTCCATATGGTCTAATCAAATGGCTTAACATTTTAATAAGGTTAGTATAATTTGTTCACTAAGATGATGAAATAAATAACCGCCTAATCCATTTTAAAATTGTTGCTGCCTCTATTTTCGTGTAACGTCTTATCATAAAGGGATAGAAGGGAGCCAAAACCATTAAAAGTGTCAATGAGCATTCAAGGAAAGCACATATCATGCTTCATATCCTAGGAAATGCAAGATTAACTCTTCTTGCCATAGCATATCATCGTCATTATATTAACATTCTAGCCTTTTGTCAAGTATTCTGCTCCTTTGAAGTCTAAAATTAAATTCACTGTTAGTTCACTTTAATGACCTTAGTTATGCCCCTAGTAAATAAGCAGTCCTTTATGGGACTGTTGCATAAATCTCTATTTAACATACAGCTAACCTAAAAGGGCAGTGTTCAGTGACTCATATCTGGGTGATTATTTTGTTGCTAATAACCCGCTTCTCTAAGGAATCAATCTGTACTTTGAACCATGATGATTCTTAAATCAAAAGTAGCAAAACCTGTAGGGAAAGCGACATTTATAGTTGAAAATATTGATTTATGTATGCCAGAACTTGGCTTCAGGTGTTACTACATTTCACCTGTATGAAATAAGAAAATGAGTTTTCATCAGTAGAACCTATTATTTGGAATGAATTGGACTTGTGGAATTAAAAGAAGATAGTCGATATACCTTACACCTATACCGTGAAATTCAGTCTTAGATTACCTCCTTAAAAAGAAACTGTAAGTGATAATTTTCTTCAAATAATGATACCAGACTCCACGAATAGCATGTCTTCAAATGTAATACTAAAAGCTATGCAATATTGATGATTATTTATTTCTACATCATATTTTATTAATGAATTTCATTTATTCCATATAAATATTATTGTCATTCAGCAGACCTACTTCTTTATTATTTTGTTTTTTGAACCAAGCATGAACTAAACACTTGGATGCTAGGGACCAAGACATTTGTCTGAGGAATCAAAGATTAGGCTCTGGCAGCTCAAGGTATGCCATTCACAAAACTGAACTTGACCTTGGTTTAGGTATGATATTGGCAAACAACAACAACAACAACAACAACAAAAACCCATATTACCAGGAGAAACCATCTTAGCACAGATAATTTAAATGTTTCAGGATCAAAGTCAACTATTACCTGTATTTAAGTTCATGTGTTACAATTAAATGCTACTTTAAGTAAAAATAGAAATTTGTTATTCAAAGTCCCCTAATAGTCTTATAATTTGGTAATATTTAACACAATATGTATGTATTTCATAACTGAAAAGAATGATGTGTAAGTCAATAACTATGTGTTTCACTTAAGGAAATCAATAAATTTATTGTAGAATATTTTTCGTCTTTAGATGGATCTTTTAGAAAAAGATGCACATAATCCCTAGCCTGAAAACAGAAATGGGTATCAATAGGAAGAACTATATCACTTGCTAATATTTCACATATCTTTAGTATATCATTTTAGTTTAAGTTCATTCAAATTTTTGTCTTAATTACTCATCCATTTCTGTCTGGCTTATGGTCAAGTAGGAATTAATATTTTTTTGTTGTTTTTTTCTTAAGTTTTATGACTTCAAGGGGCATGGGGCATATATTTTGTTTTGGGTAACCTGTAATATATTTAATTTGTGGGGGTAAAAATAAAAAATTAAAATTTTTGAAACTTTCTGAAGACACAAAATTTTTACATATTATGTTCAATTTTCAGAGAACCCAGTAAATCAAATATAATAGTTTTTCCTTTTATATATGAGTGAGTATGCTAGAGAGCTCATATTTTATAGAAGACCACTGGCTCAAAACATGACCATTCAGACTCAAATCCTTTCTTTCTTTACCCTGTTAGAGTGTCTTATTGCAAAATTTAGCACTATTCTTAGAATAAAGGAATAGCAGGATATATAATTCTAATCCTTATTCAATGCAGAAATTTTGTACTTGTCAATAGAATTCATTTTCACCAAATTTCTGAGATATAATACTTACTTCAGTCATTCAGAAGTCTTGGAGATTTCTTAAGGTTGTACTGGGAGGCACTGAAGTTCCCCCAGCTCTGTGACAAAACTGCTGTGTCTTCTCCAAGCCAAAATAATAGCACAGCATAGAACAATGTGGAAATGTATTCTAGGCAAAGGCTGTTTCGTGTAGTTTTCCCAGAAAACATCAAAAATTTCGATTTGTTGATACAAACTTAGATTTATTGTGCTTATCAGATATGAACAGTGTATGAATAAACTTAATATATATCCAAGAGTCATAGAAAAATTATACATTAACTCATAGTGCATAAGTTATTGTTTCTGGAATAAGAGGAAAGAGAACTCTACCATTCCTTTATCACTGTTACTCAGGAAAGTCAAACTTTTGGAGGGGTTTCTGTCATAGACACCCCAGTTGGGCTACAAAACATGCAGTTTTAAAGTCCCATTCAGCCTAACCTGCTCTTTCCCTAACATCTCAGTTTGTTGTTAAGCATATCTACAAAAATGTCAGAGAAACTGATACTACATAAGCTTCCTTTCTTTTCTCTGACTAAAGATAGCAGAGTAAACTTGAAATATATGAAAATTACACTTTAAAAAATGTAATTTTGTGCAAGCTACTAAAACCCTCTCAGCATCAGTGTTCTCATATGTAAAATAAGCACTGATATATTTTTCAAGAATTCATTGTGAGACAGTAATGAGATAATTTATTACAGCACTGAGCCTAGGGGTTGGCACAGAGTATTTCTAGCTTCTAATATAATTTTCTACCAACTAATTTATGCCTGTATTTCATTAAAATATACCGGCTATTTTAGGTCTTCAATTCAGATATTAAATATTTCAGTGGTTCTTAGTTGTAATTGATATTTCATATCTATTTTACATTGTAATGTTCAAAGTACGTGTAATTTATACTTAAACTTACTCAACAGTTGAAATGATCAGTTTACAAAATGAAGATTGTCAGCAAAATTGTTGCTTCGCTTCTGTACAATATAAAGAAGTTAAGTGAAAGTCACTAAGTCGTGTCCAATTCTTTGGGATCCCATGGACTATACAATCCATGGAATTCTCCTGGCCAGAATACTGGAGTGGGTAGCCTTTCCCTTCTGCAGGGGATCTTCTCAACCCAGGGATCAACCCAGGTCTCCTGCATGGCAGGCTTATTCTTTACAAGCTGAGCCACAGGGAAGCCCATAAAGGAGTAAATTCGGTTTAGTTCTGTCACTCAGTCGTGTCTGACTCTTTGTGACCCCATGAACCGCAGCATGCCAGGTCTCCCTGTCCATCACCAACTCCCAGAGCCTACCCAAACTCATGTCCATCGAGTCAGTGATACCATCCAACCATCTCATCCTCTGTTGACCCCTTCTCTTCCTTCCCCCAATCCTTCCCAGCATCAGGGTCTTTTCAAATGAGTCAGCTCCTCACATCAGGTGGCCAAAGTATTGGAGTTTCAGCCTCAACATCAGTCCTTCCAATGAACACCCAGGACTGATCTCCTTTAGGATGAACTGGTTGAATCTCCTTGCAGTCCAAGGGTCCCTCAAGAGTCTTCTCCAACACCACAGTTCAAAAGCATCAATTCTTCAGTTCTCAGATTTCTTTATAGTCCAACTCTCGCATCCATACATGACCACTGGAAAAACCATAGCCTTGACTAGACAGACCTTCGTTGGTAAAGTAATGTCTCTGCTTTTTAATATGCTCTCTAGATTGGACATAACTTTCTCTCCAAGGAGTAAGTGTTTTTTAATTTCATGGCTACAGTCAACATCTGCTGTGATTTTGGAGCCCCGAAAAATAAAGTCAGCCACTGTTTCCCCTTCTATTTGCCATGAGTTGATGGGACTGGATGTCATGATCTTTGTTTTTGGAACACTGAGCTTTAAGCCAACTTTTTCACTCTCCTCTTTCACTTTCATCAAGAGGCTCTTTAGTTCTTCTTCACTTTCTGCCATGAGGGTGGTGTCATCTGCATATCTGAGGTTATTGATATTTCTCCCAGCATTCTTGATTCCAGCTTGTGCTTCCTCCAGCCTAACTTTTCTCATGATGTACTCTGCATATAAGTTAAATAAGCAGAGTGACAATATACACTCTTGATGTACTCCTTTTCCTGTCTGGAACCAGCCTGTTTGTTCCATGTTCAGTTCTAACTGTTGCTTCCTGACTTGCATACAGGTTTCTCAAGAATAAGGCTAGGTGGTCTGATATTCCCATGTCTTTCAGAATTTTCCACAGTTTATTGTGATCCACACAGTCAAAGGCTTTGATGTAGTCAATAAAGCAGAAATAGATGTTTTTCTGGAACTCTCTTGCTTTTCAATGATCCAGCAGATGTTGGCAATTTGATCTCTGGTTCCTCTACCTATTCTAAAACCAGCTTGAACATCTGGAAGTCTGGAAGTTCATGGTTCATGTATTGCTGAAGACTGGCTTGGAGAATTTTGAGCATTACTTTACTAGCATGTGAGATGAGTGCAATTGTGTGATAGTTTGAGCTTCCTTTGTCATTTCCTTTCTTTGGAATTGGAATGAAAACTGACCTTTTCCAGTCCTGGGGCCATTGCTGAGTTTTCCAAATTTGCTGGAATATTGAGTGCAGCACTTTCACAGTATCATCTTTTAGGATTTGAATTAGCTCAACTGGAATTCCATCACCTCCACTAGCTTTGTTCATAGTGATGCTTCCTAAGGCCCACTTGACTTCACACTCCAGGATGTCTGGCTCTAGGTGAGTGATCACACCATTGTGATTAACTGGGTCATGAAGATCTTTTTCGTACACTTCCTATGTGTATTCTTGCCACCTCTTCTTAATATCTTCTGCTTCTCTCAGGTCCATACCATTTCTCTCCCTTATTGAGCCCATCTTTGCGTGAAATGTTTCCTTGATATCTCTACTTTTCTTGAAGAGATCTCTAATCTTCCCCATTCTATTGTTAGAGGTTGATGAATTAAACAAACTATTGAATATAATATATACAAATTCTTATCCTCTTTGGGAAAAGGGGGTGCAACAGATGTGCACTCATATATTTATGCAGTTCCATACTTGTGAGTTATCAAGTATGATTATTTTCATTTAAGCTATTGATGAAAAGCTATGGTCTACCTGATATGTAACTAAGAAGCCATTTGAGAAGATTCTTATTCCACTGTCAAAATGAATCATGCTTGTAATATCTTAGACAATAAAAGGTGATCAATACCCTCATATAAAGCACATGTCAGTTTCTGTACTTGTATTCATTGTTTAAACTCAGAATCATAACTTCATTGTCTTCAGTAAATCTTTAAATTTTTATCATTTTATTCTTATTTTACTTGTAATAATTTTGCATTTATTACTTTTTAGTATTTATGGAATGAATTTTTGAAAATTCCTGAGGATACAATTTATTTTCATATCATCAATTGCTGTTTACAGTTTATGATATGCATGCATATTGGGTTATACTTTCTTTCATTCTCCCATCCACTTTTATTAAAATGACATATTAATGGAAACAACTTCCATGAGGAAAAAATTGACATGTTAGTATAATTGCTATGTGTATGCTCAGTGGTGTCAGACTCTTTGCATCTCATGGGCTGTAGCCTGCCACTCTCCTCTGTCCATAGGTTTTCCCAGGTAAGACAACTGGAGTCAGTTGCCATTTACTCCTCCAGAGGATCTTCCCAACCCAAGGATCAAACCCGGGTCTTCTCCATGTCCTGCGGATTCTTTCACCACTGAGCCACCTGGGAACCCCAATATAATGGCTACTTGATGCTATAGGTCTATTCATTAAAATCTATGTATACCAATAACAGTTGTTACATTTATCTATGAAATAGTTCATTTAAAAATGAGCATAAAAATAAGGGAAACTTATCCATGAGAATGTAGACACCCTGTTTTACTAGAGCATCTTGGTATGCAGGATAAAGAAAGTTTGGACGCAGAAAAGTTTTAAAAGTATGCATTATTAAAATCATCAAGTGTGACTGCACTGTTAACTTTAATGCATAGACTATGTGGTATTCAAGATGAATTACATGGCAAAATAAACAGTCTTGCCATATCAACTATGTATTTATATTATAATTAATATTTTTAAAAATAAACCTCCTCTCTCTCCCTCACCTTCCCTCAGTCTCTCCCTGCCTCCTGCTCCCCTAAACACACACAAACACATTTTTCAATATTGTATAAGTGCACAGTAACTGCAGAAGTTTCCATTGGTTTCTGCTTCATCATCTGTTTGAGGCTCTGTTACTAGTTACTTAGACAGATAAGTTCATCAGCTATTCTGGATGAATTGAGACCTTTATCATGATGAAGTGTCCCACTTTCTTCCTAATAATAGGTCTTGTTCTGACATCTAGTTTATCTAATATTAGTATGTCTACTCTATTATTCTTGGTTGGTGTTTGCCTGGTTTATTGTTTCCCATCTTTTAGTTTTATTTTTTTATGTATGCACATTTAAAAATGACTTTCTTGGAATGTCTCATAGTTTGGTCTTTTTTTTTCCCCACCTCTGGCAATGTTTGTCTTTTATCTGTTCAAGCACGTATTCTTCAATGTGATAGCCACTAACAACGCGTGGCTGATGAGCTTTGAAACGTTGCTGAGTTGATAACTGATATATGTGCTGAAGTATTAAATGTACTCCAGATTTCAATGATGCAGAATAAAATGTAGACTGTCTCACTGATGACATATTGATTACATGTTGAAATAATGATATTTTAAAATTATTTGTTTAAATATACTAAGTTAACCTTTCATTTCCTAACTCGGAAGACAGGAGTATTTATGTTAGTGGCTCCAATTGTATTTATATTGAATGGTTTTGCTTCAGAACACTTACACAAAGGCAAGTGGGTTTAAATCTACCATCCTGTGTGTGTTTTCTATTTGCATGCACTTCTTTTTTTCCCTCATTCAATCTCTTTCTTCCTTATGTTAGATTGTTGTTATACTTTATGAATGGTTGAAAATGCTTATAACAATGTTTCTATTTTGATTTTCCTCTCCTCATCTCTTGTGCTTTTTTGGCTTCATTATATTTAAACATATAATATAAAATCCACAATAAAGAATCAGTTATCATTCAGAGATAAAAAAATCAGGGACATTGTGTCTTATATTTGTTGTTGAGTCACTAAGCCACATCCTACTCTTTTGCAGCCTCATAGACTGTAGCCTGTCAGGCTCCACTGTCCATGGGATTTCCCAGGCAAGAGTGCTGGAGTGGGTTGCCATTTCCTTCTCCAGGGGATCTTCCTGACCCAGGGGTTGAGTCCGTGTCCCCTGCACTGGCACGTGGGTTCTTTACCACTGAGTCACCAGGGAAGTCTTGTGTCTTATATGGAACTCATATATTTGCACCTTAATATACTCTTCATCCAATTGTGTATAAACAAAAATTTCTATTTGGTATTATTTTTCTTAAAGAACTTTATAAACATCCTGGTAGTACAGGTCAGCTAATAAAGAATTCTTCCAGTTTTCATTTTTCTAAAGCATCTGTGATTTACCTTTATTTTTGAAAGAAATTTGTACTCAGCATAAAATTCTGAATATGTAATTCTTATCTTTTCCTCCCATATATAATGTTTGTTTTTGTTTTCTGACTGCTCTAATAGATTCTCTGTATGTTTACTGCCATTTGTGCTTGGTGTGGTTTATTTTATGTCTGTTCTACTTAAAGTTATTTTACTTTCCTGTATCTGTTTTTTTTGTTTGTTTGTTTTATTATTTTTTTAATTTTAGTTATTATTTCTTTAAATATTTTTATCTTCATTCTGCAACTTGAATTATAACACACATATGTATCTCACAGATTACTCTAGGTCTATTCATTTTGTTTTTCTCAGTCTTGCTTCTTTTATATTGGGTAGTGTCTATTGGTATGTCTTCAGACTCAATGATGTTGTTTCCTGAAGTGTCAATTTTAATGTTATTCATTATCCTATTCATTTTTTAAGTAAAATATTTTGTGTTCATATACAGAGGTTTCATTCATGACATTTTTAATTTTTCATTTGTCTCTTCATTATGTTCAAGTTTTTTAGTAATAATATTTACAATAGATATTGTAAGGTCTTCTGCCTATTTTATCTTTTCTGTAATTGCTATTAATTTATTTTTTCTATTTATGTATTATATTTTCCTGCTTCATTATTACCAGTTATTTTTGTCTGGATGCTGTACATCATGGGAATTTGAGTTTTGAGTGCTATATTCAAAGAGAATAGGACTTTGTTCTTGAACACACATAAATTAGTGAAGATTTGTTTTGTCTTTTAAAGATTTGCCTTTAAGCATTTTTTTGCATATTATGTGTGTCTAGAGTACTTTTTCGTGCATGCATGGTAAGTCACTTCAGTTGTGTCCAGCTCTGCAACTCTTATGGACAGTAGCCTGCGAGGCTTCTCTGTCCATGGGATTTTCCAGGCAAGAATACTGGCGTGGGCTGCTATTTCCTCCTCCAGGGAATCTTCCTGACCCAGAGATTGAAACTGTGTCTCCTGGCTCCAGCATTGGCAGGTGTTTTTTTTTTTTTTTTTTACCATTAGCTCCCCCATAGAGCCAGAAAGAGTTGGACACAACTGAAGTGACTTAGCAAGCACAGCCTCAGCCCAAGGTATGACCCTTTGGCAATCTCTACGCAGAGCCTTGTCTTTGTGAGACTTCCTGATTTGGCTGCTGGGAACGGAAACTCTAAGAAATTTCGGTTTGACCTATATTTACTGGTATTTCTTTTCTTGATATTGTGAATTTCCAGCCCTAGTTTTATGCATAGGATAGTGCTCTGTCTAATATAATGTGACACAGAGACACAAAATGAGCAAATGGTATTGGAAAAATGGTGGAAATAGACTTACTCCATGCAGGATTGCCACAGACTTTCAGTTTGAAAACTGCAGTAGCACAATAAAATGAGGGGTGCCTGTATAGTCATAGCTTCCTAACGACCAAGACTGAGTCTGCCTCATCCATTATTGCAAGCCCGGTGGCGTCTGTATTACCTGGACAATACTTTGTGCTCAACAATAATTAGTCACATGAATTAATAAATGAACAAATAGGAAGAGTCTTAAACAGTATAATTCATGTACAAGCTTGGGCCACTCTGCTCTTTAACATAGATGTAAAGGTAACTTAATTTCTACTCATGCATTACTAAAAGCCACATGCCTTCCCAGACATTTCTAAAAATTCCTTGAGCCCTATCTAGAAAGGACCTCTTACTTCTGCTTAATTAATTTAATTTAGGTCTGTTCTCATTATTCACGTGCATTGTTACTTTTACATTCTATATTTGCCAGATGGAGAACAGCACTTTTGTTTTTTAAATGGCAATAGTCATAAAATAGAACAAATGTTTAATAAAACATAATAGAATAAATGTTTTATAATACTTGTATTATTGCTACATACTTACTTGTTGAAATAAATAATATTCACAAAAAAACACTTCTCTGAGATGCCTGTAGTGGTTACATAGACATCTAGATGACATCTAGAGTTTGCCTACTGCTTGTAAAGTTGAATATTAGTCACACTTGTTCTTAAAAATCTGCTCAGTGTTTTGCTCAAATCACACTTGACCCTCTAACCACATTGCTCTTTCTTGCTCTCCCAATCTTCACTTGCCTTTTCTCTCTTCTTCTAGTGCATCGTAGCAAGAAAACAACCAGCTAAACAACCAAATGCCTAGTCAAACCATCAACCCACCCCAAACTCCCAAATCCTCTCATATTCTTAATTAGGGGAAATTGAGTGGTTCTAGCCCTCTGCTTTCAATTACAATTGAGGCTTCAGCCCACTTCCCATGGGGCAAAGAATATGAAATCTTAAAAAATGATTGCTTTTTAGGCTAACAGATTTCAATTAATGTGTTATACAGAGGCTATTCATATATGCTTCTCCTATTTGAATAGTAGGGAGTGACTTTTTAGTTTTCTAATTTAATATGGAATTGTTTACTAGCCACATACTGCTTTTAATAAATAGCTCATAGAGCATTTGAAGTCACCATTTTGAGAAAAGCTTGAAAGAATTTGTTAAGATAGGAACAGATAATTGCAAAGTTTCAAGATTTATATAAATTGAAGAGAAAGAAGAGAGAGGGTAGAAAGAAGGAAGGGAGGAGGGGAAGGAGGAGAAAGGAAAATGGGGAAAGGAAATAAGAGTCATCCCCCCCTTCATAATTATCCATGATATTCAAGAGGCCCATGTTGTACTGAATTATAGTTCAACTTCTCCATCTAGCTACTCCTGCTTCCTTCACTTCCTTCATAGGGATTGTTCTCTAGACTCCTCCTAATATCCCACTTACATACAAATCTCCGTGTCTAATGACACAGAGCCAATAATCAATAACTAACATGCTTGAAGCCTGTAAATTTGGAAGGGGCCCAATAAATAGCACCCATCCTGTCTCTCTAAATTCTGCAGTGCTAGGTAAGAGTCAGAGGGTTCTGCCAGATAGCAATCAAAATACTCTATTTTTTTTTTTTAAATGACAAAGGTAAGGTTATAACTGAAATATGTGGCAGTAAAGGGCTTCCTCAGAAGTACGCAGTCTCACCTTATTGGAAGCTGGTGGGGTAACTGCAGGCTTATTGTTACAGAACAAGATTTTACCAGGATGTAAATTTATGAGATAAAATAGCAGAAAAGGGTGTATCTTTTTTGAAAGCAAATAATCCCAAAGAAGAAAACTAAGAACTCAGCCAAGCAGAGATAGTTTCAATTCCTACATTTATCTAATTTTATCATTTGTTCCTCTTCCCTTCAGAAATGCTGATAGCTTTTAGTTTTTGTTTATGTTCTGTTTGTTGTTGTTGTTGTTGTTTTGTTTTTTGAGACAAAGCCTGAGATGAGATGGAATGCTAAGGAATGCAGTTATACTGACACTGATTTTTCAGGTTAGGTAAGATCTTGAATATGAGCGCTGACTCTCCGACATAGATAAATCTTTCATTAACCTACTTATTTGAGTGTAAGATATTCCCATGTGCGTCTAAGGGTTATTCTTAGTCTTCTACCTCAGTACACATAGCTATGTAGCTTTGTTTTCTGTAATAAAATCTACTAAAACTCATCACAGCACAAGAGGATATGCTGACCTCATCCTACATCTTATTTTCTTCCCACAATTGGACATAATAATGAAGTGTCCATACAAGTTTTTGTTTCTTGCTTCAGTTTCTTATTTTATTATTGCCTCGGCCTCTACATTATAAAAACAAACAAGCAACACTAATACCAATTCGTTCATTCTACCTTTGTTTTATCTTTGTGCAAATTTTACTTCTTTTGGATTTGATTCATATTTGAGATTTTACCTGTTATCTGAATAGCAGGAAAATGTCAGTTCATGGTAGCCTTTATTTTTCCTGAAGGCAGTTAGCATTTATTTTTAGCACTACTCATTTTTTTTTCACAATCTAAGCTATAGATTTTGATCTCATTGCCTCCTCTGTATATTAGTGAATTTTAGGCAGTAAGTGCCTAATTAATACTTATTAAATAACAGAATGATGGTTGAATGTGTGGTACTTCTCTTGGCCTTGAATTATTAATCTCAAAGTGTTTAATTGTTGTTCATGGAATTTTGTCTGTAATAAGGGGATAGTAAAAGGTTTTTAGATGAGTCATATATTAGAAGGAATCTAAGGATTGCCGTTAATATGTGTACCTATGAACAGTCAGGCAAATAAGAAAGTATACTTCATATAGTATTCTTTGAGAAATTACTGAAAAAGAGCCATTTCATTCCTTTAATATAACTAGCAAAGGGATTTTAAATATATGACATTTCTAAATAGTGGAATATTGTAGTTGGGGTGAACCAAAGGACACTATACTATGGTAGAAATAACTTGAGCTTTGAAATCAGATAATTCACCTAGGATTTAAGTCTCCACTCTTCTCAACTATGTAACCCTGACAGTTACTTAAACTCTTTGACTCATATTCTTTATTTTCAAATTGATAAGAATAATAAAAGATTTTATAGAGATGACAAGCATACATATGAAAAGATACCCAAATCTAATGTCATCAGTGAAATGCAGATTAAAATAATAATAAGATACCACTGCACACCTGATTGAATGGCCAAATCCAAACCTCTAGCAAAACGAAGTGCCTGTGAAGATGCGGAGCAACATTCACTCCTGTTGGAAAAGCAGAATGCAGCCACTCTGGAATACAGTTTGGCTACTTCTTACAAAACCAAACATACTCTATTGTAAGATTAAGCATTCTTGCCCCTCGGTATTTATCTAAAAGAATTGACAACTTATGTCCAATTAAAAAAAAACTTGCACATGGGTTTTAATATTATATTTCTTCATAATTACCAAAACTTGGAAGTAACCAAGATGTTCTTTAGAAGGTGAATGAAATAATTAATGTGGTACATCCAAACAACAGAATATTATTAAGCACTAAAAAGAAATGCTCTATCAAGCCATGAAAAGACACGTTGGAGTCTTAAATGCACATTACTAGGTGAAAATGGGATTCCCCAGTGGCTCAGTGGTAAAGACTTTGCCTGCCAATGCAGGAGATGTGGGTTTGATCCCTGGGTCAGAAAGATCCCCTGGAGAATAAAAGGGCAACCCACTTTGGTATTCTTGCCTGGGAAATCCCACGGACAGAGGAGCCTCATGGACTATAATCTATGGGGTCACAAAAGAGTCGGACATGACTTAGCAACTAAACAACAAGTGAAAGAAGTCACTCTGTAAGGGTTACATACTGTCATCTGACTCCATGACATTCTGGAAGAGGCAAAACTAAAGAGACAGTCAAAAAGTCACTGATTTCCAGAGTTGGGAGTAGGGAGAAATGAACAGTCCAAGCACAGAGGATTTTTAGAGGGGTGAAATTAGTGTATCTATTCCTACATGTGTGTGCTAAGTGGTTTCACTCATGTCTGACTCTTTGCGACCCTGTGAACTGTAGCTTGCCAGGCTCCTCTGTCCATGGGATTTTTCAGGCAAGAATACTGGAGTGAGTCGCCATGCCCTCCTCAGGGGGATCTTCCTGACCCAGGAAGCGTCTCTTATGTCTCCTCCATTAGCAGTCAGGTTCTTCACTACTAGCACCACCTAGAAAGCCCTTTTATTACTATATGGTGGGTATATCTCTTCATACATTTGCCCAGACTCACAGAATATACAACACAGAGAATGAGGTTATGCATGTGTGGGGGCAGGTGGTATACAGGAAATCTTGAAATCTAAGTTTTGCTTTGAACATAAAACCACTCTAAAATGTAAAATGTAAAAACATTAAAAATGGCACTACTTCTAAGTGTTGTTAAAAGAATTAGATGTAATCATATAATACTGGCACAAAGTCATTATTAAACTCAGGCTCAACTAAATTGCATCATATCTTAATATTCTGTGAAGGACGGGAAATATGTTCATCACAGTTCTTTTATATTCTGATTCCCATTGTGGAAGATTTACTCAAGATGCTTGCACCTTGTCTGACTACCTTAATTCTGTTATATAAAGTAATATTCTTTGAATCGGAGAAGGCAATGGCACCCCACTCCAGTTCTCTTGCCTGGAAAACCCCATGGACAGAGGAGCCTGGTGGGCTGCAGTCCATGGGGTCACTAAGAGTAGGACACGACTGAGCGACTTCACTTTCACTTTTCACTTTCATGCACTAGAGAAAGAAATGGCAATCCACTCCAGTGTTCTTGCCTGTAGAATACCAGGGATGAGGGAGCCTGGTGGGCTGCCGTCTATGGGGTCGCACAGAGTCGGACATGACTGAAGCGACTTAGCAGCAGCAGCATTCTTTGAATAGTCAATATTTTGGTTATGGTTTTCAAAATAAAATAAATTCTTCTGAAGAGTAGTATGAAAATATAATAAATGTGTAAATTTTCTAAAGTGAAACAGATATGCTGACGATATGGGCTCAAACTACATTATGAAGAGCTCTCTGACATCAAAGCAAAATATCAACCTGAGACATTGGCTTCCTCTTTCAACAATAATTGAAAGTTAAATTTTCAGTTATGAATGAATTTACTGTTCTGTGCCTGTTGTGAACTTATTCTCAAGCTTTGGAAGTTTTGTTAGTATGTCTGCACTTTGAGATAAGTGAATTTCCTGAGGCTCAAACTGACTTCAGCTTGAGTTTTCTTCTTCACCATGTTGTTTGAAGAGAGCATAGGTCTTTCATTTCTTTTAAATAAACACTGATGAGTAAAAATATGACACCTAAACATTTGAATGATCATGACTCATATTATTACGAGATGAATAAATGCATATGTTTGTATGTATGATAATATATACTACACATATACAAAATTAATTTTTACAAAATTTAAGTTAATATCAGAACAATTCCTCTTTAAGTTTTCCATTGCTAATTTGTTATATCTTTTATTATAGTTTAATACCTTTGATAGAATTGGTTTTATTTCCAGGTTATGTATTTTTCTCCTTAATCTTTATGATTAAATTGGTTACAAAAAGTGGCCTCAGTTCATCAGTGGTCTATACCCATTACCTATGAAGTATCAGTTTGCAGCTGCAGCTATTAACAGGATGGGGTCCATTTCCTACCCCTTAAATTTAGGCTGCCCTTGTAACTTACTTTGGAAAATAGAATAGAAGAGAATGGTTTGTGTGCCAATTTTAAAAGTATGATCCAAGGGTCTTTTGTATTTCCACTTACCCTCAGAACCCTGCAGCTAAATTTAAACAAGCCAGCACTCACCTGTTGGATTATGAGCAATGTTGTTACCTCTGCATATACCAGCTAATACCAGCCAGAGACAGCCAATCACTACACCTATGAAGGAAGTCATCCTAGAATAAACACACCTAGCTGACTCATCAAATGTATGAGTAATCCTAACACTGATGGGCCGAGTCTGCACACACTGTTCAACAGAACCTTCCACTTGACCCACAGACTGACAAGTGATGGCAAATACTTATTTTTTTTTAACCCACTAAGTTTGTCTGTTTATCACAATACAAGAAATACACTAGTATAGTTTGGCTATTTTCAGATGAAAATAAACCTTTTAAGTAACCTTTGATTAAATAAGGCTTGACACTTGATATGATTGATTGGTACCTCATTTTTCAAGTTTGCTATGGCACATTATATATCCATTCAGCAAAAGTGCTGAAGAATTTGTGCTTTTGAATTGCGGTGCTGGAAAGGACTCTTGAGAGTCTCTTGGATTGCAAGGAGATCCGACCAGTCAATCCTAAAGGAAATCAACCCTGAATATTCACTGAAAGGGCTGATGCTGAAAAGCTAAAGCTCCAATTCTTTGGCCACCTGATGTGAAGAACTGACTCATTGGAAAAGACCCTGATTCTGGGAAAAATTGAGGGCAGGAAGAGAAGTGGGTGACAGAGGATGAGATGGTGGGATGGCATCACCAACTCAATGGAGGTGAGTTTGAGCAAACTCCAGGAGATAGTGAAGGACAGGGCAACCTGGTTTGCTGCATTCCATGGGATTGCAAAGAATCAGACACAATTTAGCAACTGAACAATAATTGTATTCAATTTCAATGAATTTTATTTTAGAAATGTATTTGAGTCAGGTTCCCAAGAGAATCTGTGTTAAACCAAGTTTTTGGAAACTAGAAATAAAATTATTTTTCTAGTATGTTCAAAGACTTTCAATTCCTTTCTATGATGAGTGGGGAAAAGTGATTCATAGAGGCAGTGGGGTTCTATTATAATGAATGATCTAAGGGCAGATACTATAGCATGTATCTGTTGTTATTTAATTATGTTTCATCCATTCATGGTCTTCCTATCCATGAATTAGACCTTTATGAAAAAGAAAAACCACCATAATCAAGATTTTCATACTATTATTTTGACTGAAGCAATATAACCTGTCCTGTGCTGGAGATTATACGAGATAATGAGATAAAGAGCTTATTCAAAATGCTCACTGGACTTGATAGCTTAGTGGTAAAAACAAGTTAACCAATAATTATTGTACATGATAGTAAGTGTATAAAATGTACAAGTGTGTACAAATAGGGTGCTCCAGAAACACTAGCTCAGATGGTGCACTAGGCTCAAAATTTCCCTCAGGAACTGAACAGAAATCTGTTTTCACATGGCTAAATGCATAGGAGTTTGAAGGGAAGGTAGGAGTTGCATGAAATGGTCTGAAGAGTGAGGTGGAAATGATATTCCAGGCACCATTGCTGTAACACATTAGGACTTACATGAAACGCCACTTGCCACCCACTTTAGGAAATCCCTCAGCAACCAGCTGAGGCTTGTTGGAACAATGTGGAGTGTTGTTTAAAAACATAATCTAATAATGCAGAAAACCATTTATACTTTCTAATAAAGAATCTCTGTGTTTTTGTATTAAATACAGTTCTGAAAGTATTGGAGAATGAAATGGCAACCTGCTCCAGTATTCTTGCATGGAATATCCCAATGGAGAGAGGAGCCTGGCAGGCTACAGTCCATGAAGTCATAAGAGTTGAACATGACTTAGTAACTAAACGACCTGAAAGTATAGTTATTTCATTACTACCTGCATAAATAAATATTTAAGGAAAATCCACAATGCATTAATGCCATGTATCTCTAGAATTTATTTTTCTTTTGTGGCTTTCAATTTTGAAATAACTTATGAGTATTTATTTCAGTGGAGTTGCCTTTAGGCTATGATAAACAATTTTTATTTCAGGAAGTTGATACCTATGATAGTTTTTTTAGGCTCCTTCAGTTTTAACAAGGAATTATTGCATGAAATTTTGAAAGCAATTGAAATGGGAGAATTCGATTCTTAATTAGAGACAGACAACAATTTATTGTCCAAATAAATTTGTAATTTTAGGATTATAGAAATAAAAGCTCTCCAGACTACACTATGTAGCTGAATCTGTACCATAGTCAGGAGGCTAGAATATCAGAAAGCTTCCTACAGCTTCAGCAGCATCAAGATAAGAACATCAGGCCCGAAAATGATCCTTGCCATCAGAGATATGCCTTTCTCCTTGTCTTTTTTCATAGATAGCAACATGAAGTAAATTTTGAAAATGACTGAAAGCGGACAAATAACATCTGATATCTAGCCATAAGAAGCAAGGGAAGATGTTGTTTATAAATAGTTCATTCTCTGAAGGAATTCTGCAATGGCCATGGAATCAGATGGCTCAGTTGGCAAAGAATCTGTCTGCAATGCAGGAGACTGAGGTTCAGTCGCTGGGTCGGGATGGGTCTGGAGAATGAAATGGCAACCCACTCCAGTTTTCTTGCCTAGGAAATCCCATGGATGGAGGAGCCCTGTAGGCTGCAGGCCATGAGGTTGCAAGAGTCAGACACGACTGAGCAACTAAACCACCACAAACTACCGTAGAATCAGCATCAATGAGCCAATACTTGATCTCTCCATAGTCAAATCTTTGGTTATTCAGTTTTCATCTATGTTCCTTTTTCCTATATTTAAGCGTCTTGATAACAACAACAACAAAAATAAACAAGTATAATAAACAATGCAGTTACAGCATCTATAAATACAAACAGGCCCCCAGAAGTCAAATAAGTCAGTGTATCACCTTTACCAGTGAATCCTGAACATAAGCTTATTTTTTACATAACTAGGAGCCATTCTTTGAGATATTATTGTGTGGAATATCATGATAGTGTGTTAAGTACTTAGAAGATTCATGGTTTTTGTCACCAAAAGGATTGCACTTGTAAGACAGGTAAAGATAAAGAAAAAGGGAAAATTATGATTTACTCTAATCAGTTCAGTTCAGCTGCTCAGTTGTGTCTGACTCTTTGTGACCCCATGGATAGCCGCTTGCCATACTTCCCTGTCCATCACCATCTCCCGGAGTTTATTCAAATCCATGTCCATCAAGTCAGCCATTCAACCATCTCATCCTCTGTCATCCCTTTCTCCTCCCACCTTCAATCTTTCCCAGCATCAGGGTCTATTCAAATGAGTCAGTTTTTCGCATCATGTGGCCAAAGTATTGGAGCTTCAGCTTCAGCATCAGTCCTTCCAATGAATATTCAGGACTTATTTCCTTTAGGATGGGTTGGTTGGATCTCCTTGCAGTCCAAGGGACTCTCAAGAGTCTTCTCCAACACCACAGTTCAAAAGCATCAATTCTTTGGCACTCAGCTTTCTTTATAGTCCAACTCTCACATCCATACATGACTACTGGAAAAACCATAGCTTTGACTAGATGGACCTCTGTTGGCAAAGTAATGTCTCTGCTTTTAATATGCTTCTTTAATTATTTAATGTCTCTGCTTTTTAATATGCCCTCTTTGATACAAGAGGTCAATACACTTGCTCTGGCACTGGATAACTGTCTGGTATTAAGATACAACATCATTTGGAGCAGTTTATCATTTGTCTCTGAGTTAGCAGATTAGACGCTTAGCAGTAGCCGTAGACTGATCCTCAATGACAGAAAATATTCATATTGCTGGTCCTGTGCATAATCTTTATTCCTGTCACTACAGCAAATTACATAAACCATTTGATAAAGCATTGAGATGACTGGATGAGGAAATATGAGTTCTATAGAGAAATCATATTGTTCACCTGGTTATCAGATTGTTGTTCAAGATACAGAATGAAGATATTGTACATTCATATGGAAACAAACATCTTCATATCCTGGATGCACTTTGTGGGGCTTAATCTAATATGTCTACTTATATTTTCTGTTGTGGCTTCCCTGGTGGCTCAGCTGGTAAAGAATCCACCTGCAATGTGGGAGACCTGGATACTATCCCTGGATTAGAAAGATCCGCTGGAGAAGTGAATGACTACCCACTCCAGTATTCTGGCCTGGAGAATTCCATGGAGTGTATTGTCCTTGGGGTCACAAAGAGTTGGACACTACTGATTGACTTTCCTATTTTCTGTTATTGATTTATACAAGTCTCTTATCACTCATGAAAACAATTAATCAACATCCAGAAATCACAGTAGAGCTAAACCACCAATGGTAGTCTTTCTTTTCTGGTAAGTAGGACACCCAGATATGCTCCTTGTAGTTCCTAATTAGCTTGTCATTCAGAGCTGTCTTAAAATAGTACTAAATATCAATAATAGTTGCTTTATATCAGAGAAATTCAGGGCTTTCAATCTCATTTATTTTAGGCCAGCATTGAGTCTGTATATCATCTACTGCTTTGATAATCAGAACCACTCTCAGAAAATCAAGGTAGCATGTTTTTACATTAGATGTCCAGTATATACATTAATATCAATTAATTTATGCCACTCTAAAATTATCTTTCATTCCCTGTTCTAGAAACCTCAGAATCCATTCTCACATACATTCTTCCCTTTATTCCACTTATAAGTGATAAAGTCATCCCCTTCTTCTAGTGGGTGTGCCTTTCATTCAAGTTACAACATAATAATTAGCTCTCTGTGCTGTTGATTTCTAGCCTTTAATTTAAATCTGAAACTAATGAAGGGTGCCTTGGGAAGACCTGCCTGGCTTTTTTACAAAGGGATATCTTGGGTGATTCATCAGTCAGAAAAAAAGTTTGGCTTATCCCAGGGGGAGAACCTTGGTGTAGGTTGGGTAGTTTAAAGTATTCTGAGTCATGTACACTTCCTAAATGCCATTAGTGCAATTTTGAATCCACCTATTTCCATAAATTGTCTAAGTTTCGCGAAAGTTGTCTGGCAAATTGAACCTAACACTATAATTCACCAGCCCACAGAAAGAGACTTGGAATCTCATTTTCAGATACAGTAACTCTATTGTTATAAGAGATAAAATAATTATTTTCTGTTAGTCATGGAAACCCTCAGATCTTCTGACTTGGCTATAAGAAAGTAAAAGCTGGTGCCCATTATTTTACACTTTTTAAAAGATTTTTCCTAATGGATTAAAGTACCAGACTCCCCATAGTCTTTTCATTACTTGCAAAACCCTTAATGATTTTTGCAGCAAAGATTTGACCACCCAAGACTTGCCTTTGTGCTTAGTCATGTTTGACTCTTTGCAGCCCCATGAACTATAGAGCCTGTCAGATTCCTCTGTCCATGGAATTTTCTAGGCAAAATAATACTAGAGCAGGTTGACATTTCCTACTTCAGCTGATCTTCCCAATGCAGGAATTGAACCCTCATCTCTTTGCGTCTCCTGCACTGGCAGGTGGATTAGTTACCACTAGCACCAACTAGTGCTAGGGAAGCCCTGCCTTTAATGACTTCTTATTACTTAATTTCAGGTGCTCCTCAGTGGTAATCCAAGTGACTAAATGCAAGGTTTTAATGGATTAACTTTTCCTCACTTTATTGCCTTCAAACTTAACTAGTAAATTCCAACTTCCCATATTCTTGTGTGTGGTCAATGGCTGTTACTAAAAACAATTACTTAAGTATTTAATGCCCCGAGCTGTTAGCAACAGTACCACCTTAGTTATTTAGAGCTGTAGCTACCTTATGAAATCACTATGAAAGTGAAAGCTCTAGAAGCATCTGTGTATCCACACTGCACAAGAGGACTACCAAGGCTCACAGGCTCACAGTCAGAATTTGGACAACTATGAAGTGCCGTTTTTAGACAAATTCTCCTCTGCCAAGAAGAGGAAGCTGCCAAATTTGAAGCAGTCTCTAAGATCAGTACGTCAGCACAGGATCCAAAAGCACACGTTCTCGTCCATGATTTTCCTCAAAGTAGACACCTTTTACTACATGGAGCTTAATCCTTCTTCAAAATCCAATGACTGAATCAATGTCACACCTAGAATCTTACCTAGAAAAAGGTCCAAGAAGTGGAGTTTTACGTTGTATACTCTACTCTTCTACTAGAAAGTATGATTAAAAGGGATCAGAGTGAGCATTGGGTAAACAAATCCATATAAAATTGTTGGGCTTTTAAATTATATTCATGTATTTTATAAGTTTTGTAATTTATATGTGCAAGTTTTATAGACTTTATTTTGTGGAATAGAATATAGCTTGCAAATAAAATGAAATAAGAAAAGAATACTTTTATCTTTATAATAAATGTATATAAAAATATTCTTACATCTTTGTCACTTATTTAATTAAAGAAAATGGAAAAACTATATGGTCAGTTAGAAAAGTCTGTAAATAGAAGCATGTTAATTTTTAGCCTGATTCATAATTTGATAAAAACAAAAGTCCAGAACAAAAAATTTTCAAAATAACAAGTCGTATTCCATAGTGATTTATGATATTTTAATATTTTATATTTATATCATTTTATATATACTAATTACTCAGGATATTTTATTTATTAATTAAAAGTGAAGAAATCAGCCCATGGTATGATATTAAATAAGCTTTAGCAAAACATTGCCAAAGATTTATGCAATAAAAATGCTGTTTCAGTTTGTTGGAGGAGAAGATGAAAAAAGTAGTCAAGGGTAAATGAGAGTCATAAAAGAGATAACATGTAAAATTCATAGAATAATCAAAATTGAATACAATACTAAGTTTCAAAATATTAGAGAAAAGTGGAAGCTTAAAAAGACAATAACAGAAAATAATACGAAAAACAATATGTTTAGAAAAGGCATTTAAGTAATTTAAAGGTGGCTTTGATTTTTCAAGCAGACAAACTGTAACCATTATTAACTCTGCTTGAAGATAGAAAGCAAACCTAACTTGTGAAAGAATTATAGATTAACAGGAAGGATTTTAAACTCACTGAATTTACATATATAGTAATATTTTATACTATATGTGTGTATGCATATATATTAATAACAGGGAGAAATATATCACATATATAAGGCAGAGGAAGAAATGGGGAACATTTATTAATTTAGATAAAAATTTATGAAGTATTAGAAACTAGTATTTTCCTAAGGAAACATAATTTCTAAGATCAGAGCAATCTACTACTTTTTTTCCTGAATAGCAAGACTTGAATTAGAAAAGAACTGCTGCCATGTGGCCTAGCAGGATTTCTTTTTTTAAAAGAACTTGAATTAAAGAAGAGCCAAATGATCATGAATGAATGCTTTTTGGATTTATTATTTTCACAATCTAGATTTGTCAAATTTATAATGTTTCAATCAGAATACAATAACATTCCTCAGTTCAGTTCAGTTGCTCACTAGTGTTTGACTCTTAGAGACCTCATGGACAGCAGCACGCCAGTCCTCCCTGTCCAGCACCAGCTCCTGGAGCTTGCTCAAACTCATGTGCATTGAGTCGCTGATGCCATCCAACCATCTCATCCTCTGCCATCCCCTTCTCCTCCTGCCCTCAATCTTTCCCAGCATCAGGGTCTTTTCAAATGAGTCAGTTCTTCGCATAATGTGGCCAAAATATTGGAGTTTCAGCTTCAGCATCAGTCCTTCCAATGAATATTCAGGTCTGATTTCCTTTGGGATTGACTGGTTTGATCTCCTTGCAGTCCACGGGACTCTTGAGAGTCTTTTCTTTCTTTTTTTTTTTTTTTCATTTAATAATTTTTATATTGGTTATTGCTGCCTATACTGATTGATTCATTCAGTTCTGTTCAGTCGCTCAATCGTGCCCGATTCTTTGCAACCCCACGGACTGCAGCACGCCAGGCTTCCCTGTCCATCACTGACTCCTGGAGCTTGCTCAAACCTATGTCCATCCATTCGATCAGGTGGCCAAAGTATTAGAGATTCAGCTTCAGCATCGGTCCTTCCAATGAATACTCAGGACTGATTTCCTTCAGGATGGACTGGTTGGATCTCCTTGCAGTCCAAGGGACTCTCAAGAGTCTTCTCCAACACCACAGTTCAAAAGCATCAATTCTTCGACTTTCAGCTTTCTTTGTGGTTCAACTCTCACATTCGTACATGACTACTAGAAAAACCATAGCTTTGACTAGACCTTTGTTGGCTTTTTAACATGCTGCCTAGATTGGTCATAGCTTTTCTTCCAAGGAACTAGTGTCTTTTATTTTCTTGGCTGCAGTCACCATCTGCAGTGCTTCTTTTTTTTTTTTTTTATTGTTTTTGCCATACATTGTCATGATATCACCATGGGTTTACATATGCTTCCCCTCCGGAACCCCCCTCCCTCCTCCCTCCCCCCCGGGAAATCTCGCTGCACCAGTCCCGAGCATCAATCCTGGGCTGGCGATTGATTAGACACATGACAATTAACATGCTTCAATGCCCTTCTCCCATATCATCCCACCCTTACCCTCATCCACAAAGTCCACGAGTCTATTCTATACATCTGTGTTCCTTTTGCTGTCTCGCATGTTGGGTTCTCGTTACCGTCTTTCTAAATTCCATATATATGCATTAATATACTGTATTGTTGTTTTTGCTTCTGGCTTACTTCACTCTGGATAATGGGCTCCAGTTTCGTCCATCTGAGTAGAATTACTTCAAATGAATTTTTTTTTTAATGCTGAGTAATATTCCATTGTGTATATGTACCAGAGCTTTCTTAACCATTCGTCAGTTGATGGGCATCTAGGTTGCTTCCATGTCCTGGCTATTGTAAACAATGTCTTTTCTAACTCCACAGTTCCAAAGGATCAATTCTTCAGTGCTCAACTTTATGGTCCAAGTCTTACATCTATACATAACTACTGGAAAAACCATAGCTTTGGCAAGGCAGACCTCTATTGGAAAAATAATATCTCTGCTTTTTAATATGCTGTTTAGGTTTTTCTAGGCTTCCCTCATAGCTCGGTTGCTAAAGAATCCACCTGCAATGCAGGAGACCTGGTTTGATTCCTGCGTTGGGAAGATGGGCTGGAGAAGGGATAGGCTACCCACTCCAGTATTCTTGGGCTTCCCTGGTGGCCCAGCTGGTAAAGAATCCACTTGCAATGCAGAAGCCCTGGGTTCAACCCCTGGGTTGGGAAGATCCTCTGGAGAAGGGAAAGGCTGCCCACTCAAGTATTCTGGCCTGGAGAATTCCATGCACTGTATAGTCTATGGGGTCACAGAGTTGGACACGACTGAGCAACTTTCACTAGGTTTGTCATATTTTTTCTTCCAAGAAGCAAGCATCTTTTCATTCCATGGCTAAAGACACCATCCACAGAGATTTTGGAGCCCAAGAAAATACAGTTTGTCACTGTTTCTATTTTTTTCCCATCTATTTGCCATGAAGTGATGGGACTGGATGCCATGACCTTAGTTTTTTGAATGCTGAGTTTTAAGCCAGCTTTTTCCCTCTCCTCTTTCACTTTCATCAAGAGGCTCTTTAGTTCCTCTTCCATTTTTGCCGTAAGGGTGGTATCATTGGCCTATCTGAGGTTATTGATATTTTCTCCCAGCAATCTTGATTCCAGCTTGTGCTTCACTCAGCCCAGCATTTTACATTATGTACTCTGAATTTAAGTTAAATAAGCAGGATGACAATATACAGCCTTGACATACTCCTTTCCCAGTTTGGAACAAGCCCATTGTTCCATGTCCAGTTTTAACAGTTGCTTCTGAACCTACAAACAGATTTCTTAGGAGACAGGTCAGGTGGTCTGGTATTCCCATCTGTTTTAGAATTTTCCACAGTTTGTTGTCATCCACACAGTCAAAGGCTTTAGCGTAGTCAATAAAGCAGAAGTAGATGTTTTTCTGAAATTCTCTTGGAACTTTATAGATAGATAACATCCCTGTCTATCTATGAAACATGAGTGGAATACAAAGAACATATTGTCTGTGTGAGATATAGTTTTAAATCAAGTCACCAGTTAGCAGATTTATAATCCTAGTTTTCTTAAATTTGCCTAAGATTAAGGAAATAGAGGTTTATAAAAGTCAAGTAATTTGCCAAATCTTATTAACTATAAACAAGATTATATTTTGAGACTAATGTCCTCTTAGGCCAGATTATTTACCATGAACTCTCACATCTTTCTCTTCATGTGTTTGCTTTTCAGCCAGAGGTTTCAACTGAAAGAGTATTCTGGGATAAAGTTACATAATTCACCTCAAAGAGCATTTCATATATATCCAGAGCATATATTTGAAGATTCACAGGCAACCAATTTTGAACAAACCACAAACTCTATTCTAATATCATCTATATCATGAAAAAAGAATAAAAACAAGCCAGATTTGGGGTGAGTAGGGAGACTAGACCAAAAAAAGAAAGATGGCTAATTTGAAATAAAGGCCAAATAATAAGAACATAAATAATTTCTCTGAGATAGGTGATTGTTATAAGTTGAAAATCAGTTTAATTTAAACTTCTCATCCCAATTGAATGAGCAGAAGGGATATTATTAGCATTTTCTCTAGTAGTAAAAAAAAACTCACCTGCCACTATAGGAGTTGCAAGAAATATGGGATAGATCATTGGGTTGGGGAGGTACCCTGGAGGAGGAAATGGCAACCTATTCCAGTATTCTTGCCTGAAGAATCCCATGAAACTGATGGCTCAGACTGTAAAGAATCTGCCTGCAATGCCAGAGACCCAGGTTCTATCCCTTGTTCAGAAAGACTGCCTGGAGAAGGGAATGGTAACACACCCCAGTATTCTTGCCTGGAGAATTCCACGGATAGAGGAGCCTAGTGGGCTAAAGTCCTAGGAGTCGCAAAGAGCTGGACACAACTGAAGAGACTTAGCAGTAGCATAGATTAAAAAATAAGAATACAAGTGAAATAGAATATTGAATCATCTCAATAAGAAATAGACAGTCTTTGTGTTTTTTAATAAATTAATTTTTATCAAAAAACTGTGTTTATTAAGGTTATTTAGAGTGTAATTATAAAGATAATCTATGAGAGGATTTAAAGTGTCAGCAAATAAATAGCATATACCTTATGCTTGCAATGGTAGTTGAGCTCACAGCTTTGCTACAAACTAACCACAGGGACTTCTCCAACTCCTTAATGAACAGCTGTGTCCCCAAGTGACTTTAGGCAGTCAGGATTACATTTAGTGTTCATTAAAAATTTTATACATATGTACATCTGATTATAATAGACTGAATTATGGGAAAGACATGCACAATAGAGCCTATTGTTATGTAACTTGCAACTGTCAATCAAAACTGTCAGGGCATGCCTACCTAGATGAATATGCAAAAGCCCTGTCTTGAAAACATCTTTACCTCAACATTCCAGCGCCAGTGCCTCTCCTGGCTTAGCCGAACTCTCCCTTGAGGTGTGCCTTTTCTTATTTCTTCAATAAACTTGTTTTTGCCACAGTAAGGACCTCAGATTTTCCTTTGTGTCCTTGAAAAGAACTGAGGCACACAAGGAAGGGTGCTCTTCAACTCTCCCTACCCTGTAAGAGTTGGACTGTTCCAAGATATCAGTTCAAAAGATAGTTCATTTCAGTTGCTCAGTTGTGTCCAACTCTTTGTGACCCCATGGATTGCAGCATGCCAGGCTTCCCTGTCCACTACCGACTCCCAGAGCCTTCTCAAACTCATGTCCATCAAGTTGGTGATGACATCCAACCATCTCATCCTCTGTTGTCCCCTTCTCCTCCTACTTTCAAACTTTACCAGCCTCAGGATCTTTTCTACGTGGCTTCAGGTTCAGCATCAGTCCTTCCAATGAATACTCAGGACTTATTTCCTTTAGGGTTGACTGGTTTGATCTTCTTGCTGTCCATGGGACACTCAAGAGTCTTTAACAACACCACAGTTCAAAAGCATCAATCCTTTGATGCTCAGCTTTCTTTATAGTCCAACTCTCACATCCATACATGACTACTGAAAAACTATAGCTTTGACTACATGGAACTTTGTCAGCAAAGTAATGTCTATGCTTTTTAATATGCTATCTAGGTTTGTCATAGTTTTTATTCCAAGAAGCAAGCGTCTTTTAATTTCATGGCTTCAGTTACCATTTGCAGTGATTTTGGAGCCAAGAAAATAAGGTCTGTCACTATTCTCATTGTTTCCCCACTTATTTACCATGAAATAATGGGTCTAGGTGCCATGATCTTCACTTTTTGAGTGTTGAGTTTAAGCCAGCTTCTTCTCTCTCCTCTTGCACCATCATCAAGAGGTTTTTTAGTTCTTCACTTTCTGCCATAAGGATGGTGTCATCTGCATATTGAGGTTATTGATATTTCTCCCAGCCATCTTTATTGTAGCTTATGCTTCATCTAGCCTGGCATTTCATGTGATATGCTCTGCATTTAAGTTAAATAAGCAGGGTGACTATATACAGCCTTAACATAACTCCTTTCTCAATTTGGAACTAGACTGTTGTTCCATGTACAGTTCTAACTGTTGTTTCTTGACCTACATACAGGTATCTCAGGAGACAGGTAAGGTGGTCTGTTATTCCCATCTCTTTAGGAATTTTTCCGTAGTTTCTTGTCATCCACACAGTGAAAATATTTAGCATAGTCAATGAAACAGAAGTAGATGGTTTTTTGTAATTCCTTTGCATTGTTCTCTGATCCAGTGGATGTTGGCAATTTTATCTATGGTTCCTCTACCTTTTCTAAATCTAGATTGTACATTTGGAAGTTCTCTTTTCTCATAATGTTGAATCCTAGTTTGAATGATTTTGAGAATTTCCTTGCTAGTGTGTGAAATGATCAAAATTGTATGGTAGTTTGAACATTCTTTCAGTTCAGTTGCTCACCGTGTCCTACTCCTTGCAACCCCATGAACCACAACACGCCAGGCCTCCCTGTCCATCACCAACTCCCAGAGTCCACCCAAACCCATGTCCATTGAGTCAGTGATGCCATCCAACTGTCTCATGCTCTGTCGTCCCCTTTATCTCCTGCCTTCAATCTTTCCCAGCATCAGAGTCTTTTCAAATCAGTCAGCTCTTCACATCAGGTGGCTTAAGTATTGGAGTTTCAGCTTCAACATCAGTCCTTCCAATGATCACACAGGACTGATCTCCTTTAGGATGGACTGGTTGGATCTCCTTGAAGTTCAAGGGACTCTCAAGAGTCTTCTCCAACACCACAGTTCAAAAGCAGCAATTCTTCGACACTCAGATTTCTTTATAGTCTACCTTTCACATCCATACACATCCACTGGAAAAATCATAGCCTTGACTAGACAGACCTTTGTTGGCAAAGTAATGTCTCTGCTTTTTAATATGCTGTCTAGGTTGGTCATAACTTTCCTTCCAAGGGTAAGCATCTTTTAATTTCATGGCTGCAGTCACCATCTGCAGTGATTTTGGAGCCCAGAAAAATAAAGTCAGCCATGTTTCCACTGTTTCCCCATCTATTTGCCATTAAGTGATGGGACTGGATGCCATGATCTTAGTTTTCTGAATGTTGAGCTTTAAGCCAACTTTTTCACTCTCCTCTTTCACTTTCATCAAGAGTCTCTTTAGTTCCTCTTCCCTTTCTGCCATAAGGGTGGTGTCATCTGCATATCTGAGGTTATTGATATTTCTCCTGGGAATCTTGATTCCAGCTTGTCCCTCCTCCAGCACAGCGTTTCTCATGATGTACTCTGCATATAAGTTAAATAAGCAGGGTGACAATACACAGCCTTGATGTACTCCTTTACCTGCTTGGAACCAGACCTTTGTTCCATGTCCAGTTCTAACTGTTGCTTCCTGACCTGCATACAGATTTCTTAAGAGGCAGATCAGATGGTCTGTTATTCCCATCTCTTTCAGAATTTTCCACAGTTTACTGTGATCCACACAGTCAAAGGCTTTGGCATAGTTAATAAAGCAGAAATAGATGTTTCTCTGGAACTCTCTTGCTTTTTCAATGGATGTTGGCTATTTGATCTCTGGTTCCTGTGTCTTTTCTAAAACCAGCTTGAATATCTGGAAAGTCACAGTTTACATATTGCTGAAGCCTGGATTGGAAAATTTTGAGCATTACTTTACTAGCATGTGAGGTGAGTGCAATTGTGCAGTAGTTTGAGCATTCTTTGGCATTGCCTTTCTTTGGGATTGGAATGAAAACTGACCTTTTCCAGTCCTGTGGCCACTGCTGAGGTTTCCAAATTTGCTGACATATTGAGTGCAGCACTTTCATTGCATCATCTTTTAGGATTTGAAATAGCTCAACTGGACTTCCATCACCTCCACTAGCTTTGTTTGTAGTGAAGCTTCCTAAGGCCCACTTGACTTCACATTCCATGATGTCTGGCTCTGGGTGAGTAAACATCTGGAAGTTCAGGGTTCACAGAAATATTCCATACAAGAGGTATGTCTTCCTTATCAAGTTGGAAAGGGTAACAGGGACAAGGTTCTCAGAATAGGAGGAATGGAGGGAGATACCTGATAAATCTCATGTACAAGCCCAGTTGTGAAACAGAATTGCTAGGCAGTCAGTGTAGGAGTCTGAGACCTTGGTCTGGTTTTCAATGCAATTTCACTCCATCAGCCTAAAACTATATCTTTTGTCCCAAATTCTTGGAATGTGTCCTTGGTTTGATAAATTATCAGCACTCAAATAGCAATAATTAATTTCTGTTCTATGTGCCTGAGGGAAAAACAACTGGTGATCATCATTCTTTAGCCCATATATCTGGTCCATTGTAAAACAGCCCAGGGGCATGAAAGAGGATGACAACTTTATCCAAGGATCAAGAGAAGCCATAGGGATGTTAAGCTAAACATTGTGATCTTTAAACATTAGTTAGAACTGACTTATTTTTAAGGATAGGAGCCAACCAAAAATATACAGTTCAATACTTGTAAGGATATAAACTGCTATACGTCCTTCCTTTCTGGGGACTCTTAACCCCCTCTCAGTGTCTATGCTGAGTGTTTGCACTTTTCTTTCTCTTTAAAATAAATCCTATCCACTTGCTCCTGTGAATGTTTGCGTATTGTGAAGTTCATTCTTTGGCTCCATGAGCAAGAACTCAGATTCCTGTTTCAGTTTCAGGGAAGTTAATTTTAGGAAAAAGTATACATGGGAATTAAGGAGCTGGAAATTTAGCCCCACAAAACTGTGCCAGTGGACTACTTTGAAATGCTCCTGGCCTCAAGGAATGTATGTCATGATTTGAAAATCCCTTCATGTTGCTATACTGTCCCCTGAATAAGTTGAGATAAAGAATAAAAGTGTGAAAGCAAGACAGAATTGACTCACTAGAAGTGTTGTTTTTAATTTCATTTAATGTAACTGTGCTATGCTGTTAGTAACTCTAAATGGGGTGTGATTCATATTATAACAAAAATTGTTTTGAAAACAAATTTACCTATTAATTTAATGTTTAATGCTTTCTGGGAGTAATTTTTTTTTCAAAAGAATTAAAGTAGAAAGAAAATATAAGGCTGTTTGCAGTTGAATTCAAATGATGTTTTGTTTTAAATAGTCAAGATATATCAATAATAGTAGAAGTTTTTTGGGATAAAAAGGTAAATTTATAAGTCAGTACACATATGATTGCTTCATTACTAAAATCAAATAAATGCATGTAAACCGTTTATGTAAGTAGGGATATAATTCATTACATATTTAAATAGAGTAAACTCAAATAAGTCACATAGTCATTAAATAAACTAGTCAATAGTAGAAAAAATTTTTTTTGCAAAATTTCAACTTTTTAATTTATTTATTATTATTTTTTAATACTTATTTATTTACTTATTTTTCTTTACATTATCGTGTTGGTTCTGCCATACATTGACATGAATCTGACATGGGTATACATGTGTTCCCCTTCCAGAACCCCCCCTCCCACCTCCTTCCCGATTCCATCTCTCTGGGTCATCCCGGTGCAAAATAGTTGAATGTGCAAAGTAGCCACTGCCTCTTTTCTTTATAGCATGTTTGATCCTGTTATATCAAGACACATTTTAAGAGCATACACATTATTACATCCATCTCCTTTCTTTGGGAACAAATTTAGAGTTATCATGAGAAAAGTAACATATATAAGATCTTGACACCAAAGAGAAGGGTAAAATGTATATTTATTGCGATTTTCAATTACACTGAAGCTCAGTACAAAGTTGACAATACAAAAAAAAAAACAGCCACAACAATAAAAACAAAAAACCCAAGGGTTTGCTTCTAAATAAAGGGTATTCTCTGTTTATCTAGTTTTAATTTATTTTGATGTGATTTTTGTGTTCACTCATGAAAATATTATAGCAATCACAATATCTAATTTAAAACTTAAATCACATTTACATCATTCATAAAGCATACTTTTAAGTTTTAATGCCACTTGAAATGCCTCCCCGTCCCTTAAGTAATCTCAGTATCAGTCTAGCTGTTCCTGACCAACAATAGAAACGGAGAAATAAATGGTGTGTTACTGGTTTGATGAAGATGCAGCAGATAAAAAAAAAGGAAGATTTTTTTTTCCCAACACAAAATCAATTATAAACACTACCTCATAGTAGGTAATTAATAGCCAAATGTGTCAGGTTTTTAATTGACTTATAAATGCAGTCTGTTGAAACAGAAAGTGAAATCTGCTGCTCCTATTGAAATCATTATTGTTTTTCCAGAATATGGTTTTTCCACAGAGAAGTGTGTAAAATGCCCCCTGAATCATGTAAAATATTGTAGTAAGCTCTTAATCTCATTTAAAGTGCAGTTGAGTTTAAGAGCCTTTTGAAAACATTTAAAATAAAAGCAGGTCACCTGAGAATTTAACATAGTAATATAAGTTATAATATTTTTTTAAAAAATGTATAAAATAGAATAACTTGAAAGTGTTAGTCACTTAGTCATGTCCAGCTCTTTGCGACCCATGGACTGTAGTCTGCCAGGCTCCTCTGTCCACGAATTTCTTCAGGCAGGAATACTGGTGTGAGTAACCATTCTCTTCTCCAGGGGATCTTCCCGACCCAAGGATTGAACCTGAGTCTCCTGCATTGCAGGCAAATATTTTACCATCTGAGCCTCCAGGGAAGCCCATAACAGAATGAACTTAATTATTATTTTTTATTGTTGTCATTTTAGTCGCTAAGTCGTATTCAACTGTTTTGAGACACCGTGGACTGTAGTTCCCTCAGGCTCCTCCATCCATGGGACTTTCCAGGCAAGAATACTGGAGTGGATTTCCATTACTTCTCCAGGGGATCCTCCCAACCCAGGGATCGAGCCTGAGTCTCCTGCATTGCAAGAGGAATTTTTACCACTGAGCCAATGGTAGTAAGGTCAATCAATCTATTTGTTCAAACTAAGAATAAGAATTGTTTTCACTCTATTTTTAATAAGTGGTTCTCCCTTTTTATGCTTCCTTTATTTTGTAAACTCAGGTTGCTGTTCATTTGCTCAGTGATGTCCCACTCTTTGAAACCCCACAGACTGCGGCACCCCAGGCCTCCCTGTGTCTCACCATCTCCTGAAGTTTGCCCAAGTTCATGGCCATTGCATCAGTGATGCCATCTAGCTATCTCATCCCCTGACAAGCTCTTATCCTTCTGTCCTCAATCTTTCCCAGCATCAGGAACTTTTCCAAAGAGTTGACTGTTCACATCAGGTGACCAAAATACTGGAGCTTCAGCATCATTCCTTCCAAAGAATATTCAGGGTTGATTTCTCTTAAGATTAACTGCTTTGATCTCCTTGCTCTCCAAATGAGTCTCAGGAGTCTTCTTCAGCACCACAGTTTGAAGGCATCAATTCTTTTTTCTCTTCCTTCTTACAGTCCAGCTCTCACACCTATACATGACCACTGGTTAAATCATAGCCTTGATTATACAAACTTTCGTTGGCAGAGTAATATCTCTACTTTTTAACATACTGTCAAGGTTTGTCATAGATTTTCTACCAATAAGCAATCATCTTCTGATTTCTTGACTTCAGTCACCATCCACAGTGATTTTAGAGCTCACAAAAAGGAAATCTGTTACTACTTTCACATCTCCTCTCCTATTTGCCATGAAGTAATGGGGCTGGATACCATGATCTTCAGTTAGTTAGTTCAATCACTCAGTTGTGTCCAACACTTTGTGACCCCATGGACTGCAGTCATTCTGATCCTCTGTCATCCCCTTCTCTTTCTGCCTTCAATCTTTCCCAGCATCAGGGTCTTTCAAATGAGTCAGTTCATTTCATTAGGTGGCCTAAGTATTGGAGTTTCAGCTTCAGCATCAGTCCTTCCAATGAATATTCAGGACTGATTTCCTTGAGGAATGGTTGGTTTGATCTCTTTGCAGTCCAAGGGACTCTCAAGAGTCTTCTCCAACACCACAGTTTAAATGCATCAATTCTTCAACACTTAGATTTCTTTATAGTCCAACTCTCACATCCATACATGAGTAGTGGAGAAATCATAGCTTTGACTAGATGGACCTTTGTCTGCAAAGTAATGTCTGTGGTTTTTAATATGCTGTCTGGGTTGGTAATAGCTTTTCTTTTTTCTTTTTTTTTCTTTTCTTTTCTTTTTTTCCTTTACATTATCGTGTTGGTTTTGCCTTACATTGACATGAATCCGTCATGGGTATACATGTGTTCCCCTTCCAGAACCCCCCTCCCACCTCCCTCCCTATTCCATCCCTCTGGGTGGTCATAGCTTTTCTAACAAGGAGCAAGCACCTTTTCATCTCATGTCTGCAGTCACCATCTGCAGTGATTTTGAAGCTCAGGGAAATAAATCTTCTCACTGTTTCCATTGTTTCTTCATCTATTTGCCATGAAGTGATGGGACCAGATGTCATGATCTTCGTTTTCTGAATGTTGGGTTTTAAGCAACATATTATCCCTCTCCTCTTTGACTTCCATCAAGAGGCTCTTCATTTCCTCTTCACTTTCTACCATAAGGGTGGTGTCATCTGCGTATCTGAGGTTATTGATATTTCTCACAGCAATTGTGACTCCAGCTTGTGTTTCATCCAGCCCAGCGTTTCTCATGATGTACTCTGCATGTAAGTTAAATAAGTAGGGTGACAATATACAGCCTTGACGTACTCCTTTTCCAATTTGGAGCCAGTCTGTTGTTCCATGTCCAGTTCTAACTATTGCTTCTTAACCTGCATATAGATTTCTTAAGAGGCAGATAAGGTGGTCTGATATTCCCATCTCTTGAAGAATTTTCCACTGCTTGTTGTGATCTACACATTCAAAGGCTTTGACATAATCAATAAAGCAAAAGTAGATGTTTTTCTGGAATTCTCTTGCTTTTTCTATGATCTAATGGATGTTGGCATTTTGATCTCTGGTTCTTCTTCCTTTACTAAATCCAGCAGGAACATCTGGAAGTTCACAGCTCATGTATTATTGAAGTCTATTATTAATATTCAGTTTTAAACCGGCTCTTTCACTCTCCTCCTTCACCCTTATCAAGAGGCTCATAGTTCCTCCTCACTCTCTGTCATTAGGGTGGTTGCTCAGGTTAGTGAATATTTAACTTCCAAAACAAAATAATCTACATGCTTGGTACATTGTTTATTTGGATTCTAAACATATTCTCCATGGGGAAGGCTTTTTTTTTTTTTTCCACTTTATAGGTTCCTTTCAGTTTCATTAATTTTGTACCTCTTGAGCTTTCATTAAAGCCTCTTTATTGACTTATATTTGTTTTTTAAACTGTTATATGATTTTTCAAGTAAAATCTATTTAATAATCTGAAAAAACACCAATTTAAAAATATTCTTCACACTTCTACTCTGAGCTTTTAATCTATTTACATTTTATCTCCATTTAATTCACTATTTTCCAATTATTGGATAGTTAAAATCCTTCCTGTTATTATTTGCATTATGTAAATGCTTTCAACGTTCAACCATACCTAAAATATATGACATTTATTTATGACTGAATGAATAATTACGTTCAGTACATATTACCGCTTTAACAAAGCCCCTATGTGTGTTATCACATATCACAGTTGTGATGGTTGGATGTTATGTGGCAATGTGGCTAGGTTATTGTGCTCAGCTGTGTTTCGTCAAACACTAGAGGTTGTTGTGGTAGTCTTTTGTAGATGGAATGAATATCTATGATCAGTTTGCTTTAGGTAAAGAGATTATCCTTGGTAATATAGGTGAACCTCATTCACTCGGTTGAAGGAAGACATTAAACACAAAACAGTTTTCTCTGAGAAGGATTTCTGCCTTACAACTATACTATAGAATTCTTGCCTGAATTTCCAACCTCCCTGCCCACTCTACAGATTGCAGACTCAGGAATACAATAGCAACTCTTGTCTGGCTTTCCATCCTACTGATTTTTCCTATGAATTTCAGACTTGCCAGCCCCAATAACCAAGTGAGCCAATTCCTTAAATGATATATAATTCAAAATATGTACACATATCGTACTGGTTTTATTTTTGTTAAGAATTCTGATGGATACAGAAGTTGTAAATATATATATTTTGAATGTAAAGATATGCTTTATGTCTATATTTATATATTACTGCTGTATGCATTTCAATCATCTTTGTTATCTAAATTCTTTGTAAATTACTGTGTATCACAGACTAAAACTAGGATATGGATTTTACTTCTATATAAATAGGTGATCTCATTCAAGGGGCTTCTCAGGTGGCATAGTGGTAAAGAATCTGCCTGCCAATGCAGGAGATGCAAGAGACACAGGTTTGATCCCAGGTTCAGGAAATCCCCCAGAGGAGGAAATAGCAACCCACTCTAGTATTCTTGCCTGGGAAAGCCCATGGACAGAGGAGCCTGGTGGGCTGCAGCCCATGGGGTCACAAAAACAGCCAGACACAGCTAAGCAAGGGAGTACACATGCTTGCTGCATTTAAGTCCTTCATCACCTTTCATTCCCCCCATCCCCAGGGTGTTTTATTAGCTCAATTATCTTCTAGTTGAGAAGGATTAACACACAATTTCCTGTTAAAAATAAAGAGGGATTGAATAATCACTTCTTACCTCCCAAGTACAGCTTTGATCTCATTCTCCAAGGTGGTGTGAACAACACTGCAAGAAGACATCATTTGCATATTTCAGAGGTGAAACTGCAGACACACATGGAGGGAATTCTTTAAGATTTTTTCCAATAAAATAAAAATAGTCAAAAAAGAAAAAGTGTTCTTTATAGCAGTGAGAGAACCTGGATTCCTGTTGTCTTAAGCTTAAATCATGTGGTTTGTAAATATTAATAATGTATATTAAAATTAGTGAGTTAAGGGTATCATATTAGATTGGGATCCATTTATTTTGAATTCACATATAATACCAAAGAGAAGGGGTATGTGTTTTTTTTTTCTTTCCTACTATAGTATAAAGCGTGCACTACACTTGAAAAAATCATAAAGAGTGTATACTTTCACTGTACTGACTGAATCAATGTTGGTGAAATTAATTCTAAGACTACTTAGAAGAAGCCAAATTCCAGTGTTATTTTTTTAGCTGTACATGAGTGCAAACTGAATATAAATTGCTTTTGCCATGGTTTGAAAGCCTCTCTGTAACTATCTTGTCAATTTTATTGGCAGAGATACCTAGTTAAGGCATTTTATTCAAAATTTCTGTGTGAGAAAAAGACTAGTAATGGCAATAATATTGAAACTCTATGTTAGAAGATCCTAGTCTATCTTTTCCCCAGTGCTGTGAATCTTGACTTATTTGTTGTTTGTTTAGTACTATCAAAGCCTTTTCTTTATATGGATTAAAGTGAATTTTGATGTTCTTTTTTTAAATTATTTCAGAGCTCCTTCCTACTGTAACAGTGTTTCACTGGGTTCATTATGATTATGTCTAATTACTATTTAGAAATTTTCCCATTTATGTAGGCCAGAAGAAAACCAATAATGATTTTTACAAAATGTGCATAGCACATTAGTCTTTTTAAAACAATTATTAGAATTTTCAAAAGTTGATTTTCTGACTGGTTTGAACTTATATATGTGACTAAAATTACTATTGATATAGTCAAGAAAGAAATGGCAAATCACAAGTACTTTAAGAATATGGGATTAATTTCTTTAATTATATAAACTTTATAGGTAAGTAGGCATTTCACAGGGAAATAAATGTACTTGGCCAATAGCAATGTTTAAAGCAATGAAAAACCTTCACTATTAATGAAGCATTTAGTAATACATACTGAATTAGACAGCCTACCTTTCAAAATGGCAAAATTTGGTAAATGCATAAAACCACTGTGGCCTATTATATAGGCAAAGAGATACTCTTACAATGTTGTGATGATTCCTGTTGTGTTAGTTTTATACAGCACAGTAATTCAGTTATATATATTTATGTATGTATTCTTTTATCACAGTATATTGAATATAGTTCCCTGTGCTTTGTTGTTGTTCAGTCATTACATCTTGTCTGACTCTTTGTGACCCTATGGACTGCAGCATGCCAGACTCTTCTGTCCTCCACTATCTCACAGAGTTTGCTCAAATCATACCTATTGAGTTGGTGATGCTATCTAACTATCTTATCCCCTGCCATCCCCTTCTCCTTTTTCCTTTGATCTTTCCCAGCATCAGGGTCTTTCCCAGCTCCCTGTGCTATACAGTAGGACACTTGTTTATCTATTACGTATGTAGTAGTTTGCATCTGCTAATCCAAACTTCCACCCCATCCCTCTACTACCCTGACTCCCACTGGGCAACTAATATGTCTATTCTCTACTATGATTGTGAGTCTGTTTCATAGGTAAGTTCATTCGTGTCATATTTTAGATTTCACATTTAAGTGATATTGAGGCTTCCCAGATGTAGCAGTGGTAAGGAATCTGCCTGCCAGTACAGGAGATGCAAGAGACAAAACTCAATCCCAGGCTTGGGAAGATTCCCTGGAGTAGCAAATGGCAACCCACTCCAGTGTTCTTATCTGGAAAATTCCATGGACAGAGACTGGTGGGTTACAGTCATTGGAGTCAAAAGAGTCACACTGAGTGACTGAGCAAACACACAGAAGTGATATCACTTGATATTTGTCTTTCTCTCTCTGGCTTACTCCACTTTAACCTCTGGTTCCATCTATGTTGCTCTAAATGGTACTATTTCATTTTTTTAAATGACTGAGTGGTGTTTCACTGCATACATGTACCACATATGCTTTAGCCATTCTTCCTTCGATGGACATTTAGGTTGTCTCCATGGCTTGGTTACTGTGAGTAGTGCTGCTATGAATATTTAGGATGCACGTATCTTTTTAAATTATGGTTTTGTCCTGACATATGCCCAGGAGTGGGATTGCTGGATCATATGGCAACTCTATTTTTACTTTTTTAAGGACCCTCCGTAGTGTTCTCCATAGTGGCTGCACCAATTTGCATTCCCACCCGCAGTGTAGGAGGGTCCCCTTTTCTTCACATCCTCTCCATCACTTGTTATTTGTAGATGTTTTTTTTTAAAATGACAGCCAACAAGGTAGTGCCTCACTGTAGTTTTGATTTGCATTTCTCTCATAACTAGCCATGTTGAGCATCTTTTCATGTCCCTACTGGCCATCTGTATGTCTTCTTGGAAAAATGTCTATTTACATCTTCTGCCCGTTTTTCAATTGGATTGTTTATGTTGTTCAGTTGTATAAACTGTTTGCATACAGCCCTTGTCAATCACATTGTTTGCAAATATTTTCTCCCAGTCTGTAGGTTGTCTTTTCATTTTGTTTATGATTTGCTTTGCTATACAAAATCTTATAAGTTCTATTAGGTCCCATTTATTTATTTAATTTTTTGGCCACGCAGTACAGCCTATGTGATCCTAGTTCCCTGACCAGGGATAGAACCCATTCCCTCTGCAGTGGAAACATGGAGTCTTAACCACTGGACCATCATTGTTGTTTTTTATTTCTATTGCCTTGGGAGACTGACCTAAATATTAGTACATTTTATGTCAGAGAATGTTTTGCCTATGTTCTCTCTAGGAGTTTTATGGTGTTATGTCTCATGTTTAAGTTTTTAAGCCATTAAGTGTTTTTGTCTTTTTTATGACAGTGTCAATTTGTTCTACACTCTAATATATCAATAGTAACACAGGAAATTCCTTAATTTTTTCTTAGGGGCTTATCTTGAGAAAATAATTTAAAATGATAAAGTTAGACATAAGCATGTGTGATATAGTTTATTCCTTTATTCACTCTTTATTTTGGTATGTACTGAATACAGGATAATTTACAGACACTGCTCCTATGGATCTTGTGATTACAAACTTTCCTCATCTCACTGAGGTTCAACTCAGCTGAGGGACAGTTTCCATTTATAAAATAATTATGCATAGTAATTTCTGTTTTATTTCAGCTGCATTACTTGTCTCTCGAGTGGCTTTGGGCAAGTTATATATTGTCTACATGTTTCAGGTTCCCAAAGTACATATGTGTGTATAAATATATATATATATATAGCTCCAAAAGTCATTGCAGAATAAAATAACCTAGCCCGTCTATACTCCTAAGACAATGGCTGCATGTAAGAAGCCTTTTATTACTAATGTTTATTATTAAAAGTAATAATACTAGTAGTAATTGTAATAGTAATAGTATATGTGGAGCAGTACTTAGTGGTGGCAGTAACATGATAGAGTAATTCTTATTCTTCTCTCTGTTGTTTGTATTTGAATTATATAGGCAGCACTGAATATGAGACAGACTGAATATTATACCTTAAATACTAATGTCAGACAAATATTTTTTCTAAAATAAAATTCCCCAATAATAAATATTAGTCTCCTGCTAGTCACAGTTAAATGAAATACCTTCAAGATACTTAAAGTATCACCTCTAACTTTGGTTCTTGCCTCAAGTTTAAATACTGTCTTCCATGTACCCTGCATTTTTAGAGAAAAGTATTTATTTTCCTCATATTTTTCTGTGTTGTATATTCAGTATTTCCATCAGTGCCTTATAGGGTTACTGGGAAATACAAGGTGTTTGGAACAACCTTTTCAGATATTAAGCACTACAACCATGCTTTCAATTATTATTATATAATTATCTTCCAACTAAGAGTAATGTGCCGTTGGCTCTAGTTAAAATCATATCCAGACTTCCTGTTTCCAGTCTGGAAAATAAAGAGCTTCAAAGTCATCACTCTTTCATATCAAAAAGTGAAAGACTGAACAAACTAGAAACCAACAACTCTTCTAGATCTTTCAGGTAAGTGGCTTTACAGGGCAATCCAGAAGGCAGACAAATGAATACGGAGCATCCAAAATCCTGAGCAGAAGCTTCTGCAGGAAACAGTGCTGGGTTAGAGAAAGCTGAACTGCAACTCAGCAATGCTGAAGACTCAGTGAAGTTAAACTTCTGAGGGTTAAAAACTTCAGAAAGTACCAGTCATAGGGGGCCTCCCTTATTGTGTGAGTTTTACCTCTAGAAACCCAATCTGGTTCTCAGCGACTATCAGAGCAAGTTTCCAGAGCAGAGGGAGAGAAAAAAAGGAACCATTTTGGAATACACCAGAGAGTTCTGTTCTCTTACCAAGACTTGCCAGTGAAAGAAAACTATTTTACCAGAGCCTAAACTATTGTGATTCTGTGAAAGTTTAACTGACTTGGGAGAAGGCAAGTACCCAATCCAACCAACTCTAGCCTTCCTGTCCCACCTGCAGGGACAGAATGGGGTTAATAAATTGTGAGGTGGAGAAGGCAGAGTCTCATCAAAACACTGCGACTTCATCATCACACTGTAAAATGCTTTCCCTCTTCACTTGCTTCCCCTCTACATAGACTTTACCTGTCAGGAATCTTAGAAGAATTTGTTCAGAGAAAAGATATTATGGATTGAATTGTTTTCTCCTAAAATTCACATGTCGAAGCCTTAACCCTCAGTGTGACTCTGTTTGGAGGTAGGTTTTAAGAGGTAGTTGAGATTCAAAAATTCATAAAAGTGGGGCCCCAATTCAGTAGGACTACTGGTCTTAAAAGAGGAGGAAAAGTGAAAGGTACCCACTGTGAACACTGGGGTGCCTTTACCTTTTCAAATTAGTGGTTTCTAAAGTCAAAGAATTTATATCTATGTGACAGTGCTTTCAATGTAGAATGTGTTGAGTCCAAAAGGGAATGTGTTCATAGATTAGGGTTCAATTAAGCAAAACCCATGGACAGAGGCTCCTGGTGGCTATAGTCTATGGGGTCACAAAGAGTCTGACATGACTGAGTGCACACACACACACGGTTGTGAATAGTAGACAAAGTGTTTCATAAAACTAGGCTTAAAGGAATGTTTACGTATTAGAATATGCAGTAGTGTCATTTAATCAATGCAGAAAGAGGATACAGTCAGTGTAGGAAGCAAGCCTATTTTACTGAGGCAGCAAAGACCAACCATGTCAATGATACTCCTACTGAGCATGCATTTGTAGACTTTGAAAGGATATGGCTCTCAACAAAACAATTTTGCAGTTGGTGAAGACCACTACTGTTTTTTTTTGTTTTGTTCTGATTTTGTCATGTATCTGAGAATTAAAAAAAAAGCTTTGTAAACTGAGTTCCATTTCCAGGATGACAGAGCAGCTCAGCAGACTCATTCTCCAGTAAAACAAAACAACATGGCGGGGGGGGGGGGCAAACAAACTATTAAAGCCAAAGGAAAACAATCTCACCTATTCTAAATCTCTGGAAATTGCTGTGAGGACACAGAATAAATGAAGTGTTTCTCTAGGATGATGCACTAAAACTCAGTAAGATCAGTAAGATTCTGACATTTGAGCCACCAACCACTCTTTCTTCTGCTCCTTTCTGCCTAGCCATTGCTCAGTGGATGGAAGTTTCACTTAGGGTGAAAATACCTGAGACGATGATGACAGCTATTTTCTCATTTCATGCACCAATCAAGACATACTGTATCCCTCTGAGAGGGATAGCCCCAGCATTTCTCATCCCTTCCAACTCAGAGTCGAGGAGACTGAATTGTTAGTGAGTGCAGCAGCAGTTAGGGGCTCCTCTCTGCTATTAGCCCCTTCCTTACTCTTGGGGCAAAATCTCTACTCCAGATAGGGCACCAAGAATGCATGTGTACATGCTCAGTTGTTCAGTCGTGTCCAACTCTTTGTGACCCCATGGAGTGTAGCCACCAGCCTCCTCCATCCGTGGGATTCTCCAGGCAAGAATACTGGAGTGTGTTGTCATTTCCTTCTCCAGGGGATCTTCCCAACCAGGGATTGAACCTGTGTCTCCTGCACTGGCAGGTGAATTCTTAACCACCAAGCCACCTTGGGAAGCCCTAGACCAAGAATCCTGGGGCCTCAAATGCTCTCTTCCCAGCTCCTTCACAGGGTAGAGGCTCTGCCCCTGGAGAGGCAGGGAGAAGAAAGCCAAGAGGAACATAGGCTACTCCCAGCCTGGAACCCAGAGTAGAGGCTCAGATAGTTTCCCTGGACAAAAAATCATGAATAAAATGAGAGAGCTCTGAAGCTCTCCCCAAGGGACTCAGTTTATTTGAAATTGAGTGTGAAAAGTATAGCCTATGAAAACCCTTAAAATGAGAGTTCCTATTAACTAAGAGCAACACACTAAACCATAGGCCGTTGAATTCACCACTGAAAACCAGGGGAAGAGACCACAGAGAAGAGCCCTTCTGGAGTTGAAACCTCAAGGACTTCTCATGCCACGCATGATTTGATCAGGCTACTGAGCATTTTTTATGTCCTAAGGTGTTGTCAATAAAGAAATAAGCAGTAATTAGTAGAGCCTATAAAGCAGGTGTGTAATGCCCAATGAAACAGACAGTTTACCAGAGAGATTGGAAAAAGAGGAAATTATAAGTTGCCCTGTTAAACTCACTGTCATCTCAATTTGGTCATAACATATCCAAGACTGCTTTCTCTAAGATGTCACATCAAAGTCTTCAGACTATAGGGGAAATAGACTGAAGTAAAACAGCTTAATTAAGTCACAAAACAAATAAACAATAACACAAACAGACCCCAGAGAATGAACAGGGAAATCAGTATGAAGAGTTCCTATAGTGTATTACTTAAAATGTTTTCAACAACAAAAACAGCAACAATACATGAGACATGCAATGAAATATCAATCTAATCCATTATAGGAAAAATGAACAACAACAAGAAAATACAGGGGGGGGGAAAGGCAAAAAAAATTGCCAATAAGAGGGTCCAGATATCAGAAACAAAATTTCAAGTTTGATATTATAAATATGTTCATATTGGAGTAAGTGGAATATACCCAAATGGAAATTCTGGAGTTAAAAGTACAGTAATTGACTCCAAAATTTATTAGAGGGACTAACAGTGGACATGAACTGCCAGAAGAAAGAATATGTGAGTTTGGAGATAGATCAATAGAAATATGAAGTCTGGAAATACAGAGAAAGAAATAGAATGAAGAAATAGAAGCAGAGCCTCAAACAAATGTGGGAAATTTTAAGTACACCAATATACACACAGGTAGACTAACAGAAGGAGAGGAGAAAAACATATCAAAAACAGATATTAGAAAAAATAATGGCTGATAAAAAACATTAATTTACACATCCAATAAGCTCAGTGAACTCCAAGCAGGATAAAGGCAAAATGATTCACACTCAGATATGTTATATAAAATTTCTAAAAGCCAAATCAAAAGAAAATTAGAAAAAAAGAGCAAGAAGAAAACAGCCTATCATGTGTGAGGGAAACCCAGTAAGATTAAAACCTGACTTTTCATCAGAAACAATAGAGGCCAGAAGGCAGTGGGATGACATAAAATGCTGAAATAAAGAACAAATTTCAACCAAAATTCTTATATACTGAAAAACAGTTTTCAAAAATTAATACAAAATAGATACATTCACAGATAAACAAAACTAAGAATTTGGTGTTATCATTCCTGCCTTCCAAAAAGCACTAAAGGAAGTTACCTAGGCCATTAGTAAGTATGTCAGGATATAATTCAGATCAACATAAAAATCAAAGAATTCTTATAAAGGGAATCATATAATCATAACAAAACACAGTATAAGCCATTTTTATTCTCCCTTTTCTTAGCTTAGATAAACCGAATTGGATAAACATGTGTGTAAAACTATATTATTGGTTCTATAACAAAAGCAAACATAATATTTGACAATATGCTCACAAAGAAGTTAATGGGAGCAGAATTGTAATTGGATACTGTAATCTATCTAATAATAGATACTGAATGGTACTTTGAACCCACAAGAACAAATAAATAGAATCAGAAATGATATAAGGTAAATACAAAAATTTATAAATATATGCTTAATTCCCTTTTTTTAATTGATTTAATAGACATAAGATATACAAACAAAAAATTTTAGCAATATATGGTAACATGTAGATGTAATGCATACACTATATAAATATGTTGCATATATACTTCTATACATGGCAACCCAATACTGTATTCATTCTTGGACAATCCCATGGACAGAGGAGCCTGGTGAGCTATAGTTCATAGGATCTTAAAGAGTAGGACAAAACTAAAGCAACTTAGCATGCACACATATATACCCATGTGTATATAGGTACCTAGATAAATCTCATATGTTATTTCATATATAACATAATTATATATGTGATTGTATACACAAATTGTCCTGATAGGAAGAACAGGAACAGGGTTATAAAGAAGTAACACTTCTATATCTCACTGTAAGCAAGTTAGTACAAATCTGAAATAGATTGTGATAAATTAAATGGGTAATGTAAACCCTGGAGAAAAATAAATAATGGAAAGTAAAAAATTGGAAAAGAGATTGGGATTATTTCCTTCAAAAATGTCCATTTTTTATAATATATATCTTATACAATATTCACTTTAAATAGAATTAACTAAGCTGTTAATCTTTTAAAGAGTGAATTTTGTTTTTAAATATTTTAAAACTCAGATGATGTTTTGTGCCTAAAATATCTAGTTCTGCTCTCTTAATTATATGTTAAATTGATTCAGTGGCCTTCAAGTGTCAGTTCCTCTATAATTTTCTTATCACAAAATTTTATTTTAATTAATTTCTTGTTTCTGGTTTACTTCTCCCAATAGAATTTGTAGGCAGTCATATGGCTGCTGGCATGAACTTGGGTCCTTATGTATTCGAGAATGTCTTTGTTTTGTTTTTGTGGTGGTGACAGTGATGTTTTTTGTTTGTTCAGATAAATACCTAGGACTGAAATAATTAAATCGGAGTGTAAACGCAGGTTGTAGTCTATTGGAAACTTCTAGTTTACAGTGGAGAGGGCTTGTTCATATAGCATTAAATGTATTCATATGAATGTTATAATTTATGATGCTGTTATAAATGTTTTTATTTGATTATAAAATTGTTTATTTTTGGTTATGGACTGCACTAGGCTTTTATGTAATGACCACATGTCTTGTATAATTATAAAATTACTTATTATTTTTAATACAATCACAGTAAATTTTTAAGTATTTCTTAGAATTTTCTGCATCAACATCAAAAAGAGGTATTATAGACAGTTTTTAGAAATATATTTTTAAACTTCCAAATATTTTAATATTTAAAAGTATTTGCTCTTGTTTGTTTCTTTATTTTAATATTAAAATGTAGGGGGCTTTGTTTGATTTTGTAGTAGTTTTGTCTGGTTTTGATATCAGGATAATGCTAGTATCATAGTGGGAAATATTCCCTTATCACCAGTTTTCTGAAAGGGATTGAGTATAATGTATGTTAATTCTTAAAACATTTGTTCATAGTTTTTTGCAAAACCATATGGGCTTTGTGCTCTTAATTAAAAATGACATTGGGATTGTTTTAAAGACTCAATTTAATTAAAAGCTATAGGATTACTCATTGTATCCATTTCTTATTGAGTGAATTATGATAGTTTGTATGCAATGAATTGCCCCACTTTGTCTGATTTATCAAATTCATGTATGTATGAATTTCTTTTAAAATTTATTTATCTTTTTATTGAAGGATACTTGCTTCACAGAATTTTGCTGTTTTCTGTCAAACCTCAGCATGAATCAGCCATAGGTATACATATATCCCCTCCCTTTTGAACCTCCTTCCCATCTCCCTCCCCACCACCCCCCAAGTTGATACAGAGCCCTTGTTTCAGTTTCCTGAGGCAAACAGTAAATTCCCATTGTCTATCTATTTTGCATATGGTAATATAAGTTTCCATGTAACTATTCCATGCATCTCGCCCTCTCCTGCCCTCTCTTCATGTCCAAATGTCTATTCTCTATGTCTGTTTCTCCATTGCTCCCCTGTAAATAAATGCTTCAGTACCATTCTTTTAGATTCAGTATATATGCATTAGAATACAATATTTATCTTACTCTTTCTGACTTAATTCACTCTGTATAATAGATTCTAGGTTCATCTACCTCATTAAAACTGACTCAAATGCATTCCATTTATGGCCGAGTAATATTCCATTGTGCTTATGTTTATCCATTCATCTGTTGATGGACATCTAGTTTGCTTCCATGTTCTAGCCATTGTAAATAGTGCTGGCAGACATCATGGAATGCAAAGTCAAATGCCCTTAGGAAGCATCACTATAAGATGCTAGTGGACATGATGGAATTCCAATTGAGCTATTTCAAATCCTAAAAGATGATGCTGTGAAAGTGCTTCACTCAATATGCCAGCAAATTTGGAAAACTCAGCAGTGGCCACAGAACTGGAAAAGATCGGTTTCCATTCCACTTCCAAAGAAAAGCAATGCCAAAGAATGTTCAAACTACTGCATAATTGCGCTCATCTCACATGTTAGCAAAGTGATGCTCAAAATTCTCCAAGCCAGGCTTCAGCAGTACGTGAACTGTGAACTTCCAGATATTCAAGCTGGATTTAGAAAAGGCAGAGGAACCAGAGATCAAATTGTCAACATCCGTTGAATCATTGAAAAAGCAAGAGAAACCCAGAAAAACATTAACTTCTGTTTTATTGATTACACCAAAACCTTGTGTGGATTACAACAGACTCTGGAAAATTCTCAAGAGATGGTAATACCAGACCACCTTACCTCCCTCCTGAGAAGTCTGTATGCAGATCAAAAGGGAACAGTTAAAACTGGACTTGGAACAATAGACTGGTTCCAAATCAGGAAAGAAGTACCTCAAGGCTATATATTGTCACCCTGATTATTTAACTTATATGCAGAGTACACCATGCGAAATGCTGGGTTGGATGAAGCACAGGCTAGAATCAAGATTGCTGGGAGAAATATCAGTAATCTCAGATACACAGATGACACCACCCTTATGGTAGAAAGTGGAGAAGAACTAAAGAGCCTCTTGATGAAAGTGAAAGAAAAGAGTGAAAAAGTTGGCTTAAAACTCAACATTCAGAAAACTAAGGTCATGGCATCTGGTCCCATCACTTCATGGCAAATAGACAGGGAGACAATGGAAACAGTGACAATCAGCTATGCGGGCTCCAAAATAGCTGCTGGTGGTGACTGCAGCCATGAAATAAAAGACACTTGCTCCTTGGAATAAAAGCTAGACAGCATATTGAAAAGTGGAGACATTATTTTTCCTACAAAGTCCTGTATAGTCAAAGCTGTGGTTTTTCCAGTAGTCATATATGGATGTGAGAGTTGGACACTGAAGAGAGCTGAGCGCCGAAGAATTGATGCTTTTGAAATGTAGTGTTGGAAAAGACTCTTGAGAGTCCCTTGGACTGCAAGGAGATGCAACCAGTCAACGATTAGAGTTTCAGCTTCACATCAGTCCTTCCGATCAGTCCTGCATATTCATTGGAAGGATTGGAGCTGAAGTTGAAACTCCAATAATTTGGCCACCTGATACGAAGAACTAACTCATTTGAAAAGACCCTGATGCTGGGAAAGACTGAAAGCAGGAGGAGAAAGGGGGACAGAGGATGTGATAGTTGGATGGCATCACCGACTCAAGGGACATGAGTTTGAGCAAGCTCCGGGAGTTGGTGATGGGCAGGGAAGCCTAGCATGCTGCAGTTGGGGTTGCAGAGTCGGACACTACTGAGCGACTGAACTGAACTGAATGATGCGATACATGTGTCTTTTTCAGTTTTGGTTTTCTCAGGGTATATGCCTAGGATGGGATTGCTGGGTCATATGGTGGTTTTATTCCCAGTTTTTTAAGGAACCTCCATACCATCTTCCATAGTGGCTGTATCAATTTACATTCCCACCAAGAGTGAAAAAGCCTTCCCTTTTCTCCACACCCTCTCTAGAATTTATTATTTGTAGATTTTTTGATGATGGCCATTCTGACTGGTGTGAGGTGATATCTCATGTAATTTTGATTTGCATTTCTCTAATAATGAGTGATGTTGAGCATCTTTTCATGTGTTTCTTAGCCATCCATATGTCTTCCTTGGAGAAATGTCTGTGTACGTCTTTTTCCCACTCTTTGATTGCTTTCTTTGTTTTTCTTGTATTGAGTTTTATAAGCTGCTTGTATATTTTGGAAATCAATCCTTTGTCAGTTGTTTCATTTGCTATTTTCTCCCATTCTAAGAGTTGTCTTTTCCTCTTGCTTATAGTTTCCTTTCCTGTGCAAAAGCTTGTAATTTAAATCAGGTCCCACTTGTATACTTCTGTTTTTATTACCATTACTCTAGGAGGTGGGCCATAGAGGATCTTGCTTTGATTTATGTCATCGAGTGTTCTGCCTGTGTTTTCCTCTAAGAGTTTTATAGTTTCTGGTCTTACATTTAGGTCTTTAATCCATGTTGAGTTTATCTTTGTGTATGCTGTTAGGAAGTGTTCTAATTTCATTCTTTTACATGTAGCTGTCCAGTTTTCCCAGCACCATGTATTGAAGAGGCTATCTTTGCACCATTGTATATTCTTGCCTCCTTTGTCAAACATAAGGTACCCATAGGTGCGTGGGGTTTTTTCTGGGCTTCCTATCTTTTTCCATTCTTCTATGTTTCTGTTTTTCTGCCAGTATCACTGTCTTGATGACTGTAGCTTTGTAGCATAACCTGAAGTCAGGAAGGTTGATTCCTCCAGCTCCATTCTTCTTTCTCAAGACTGCTTTGGCTTTTAGGGGTCTTTTGTGTTTCCATATAGTTGTGAAATTTTTTGTTCTAGTTCTGTGAAAAATGCCACTGGTAATTTGATAGGGATTGCATTGAATCTGTAGATTGCTTTTGTTAGCATAATAATTTTCACAATATTGATTCTCTTACCCAGATACATGGAATATATCTCCATCTGTTTATGTCACCTTTGGTTTCTTTCATTAGTGTTTTATAATTTTCTGTGTACAGTTTTTTTGTCTCCTTAGGTAAGTTTATTCCTAGATATTTAATTATTTTTGTTTTAATGGTGAATGAGATTGATTCCTTAATTGCTCTTTCTGATTTTTCATTGTTAGTATATAGAAATGCAAATGATTTATGTGTATTGATTTTGTATCCTGCAACTTTGATACATTCACTGAATAGCTCTAGTAATTTTCTAATACTATCTTTAGGGTTTTCTATGTACAGTATCATGTCATCTGCAAACTGAGAGATTTACTTTTTCTTTTCCAATCTGGCTTCCTTTTATTTCTTTTTCTTCTCTGATTGCTGTAGCTAGGACTTCCAGAAATATGTTGAATAATGGTGGTGAAAGTGGACACACTTGTCTTGTTCCTGATCTTAGAGGGAATGCTTTCAGCTTTTCACCATTGAGAATAATGTTTGCCGTAGGCTTATCATAGAAGGTCTTTACTATCTTGAGGTACATTCCTTCTATGCCCATTTTTTGAAGAGTTTTAAACATAAATGGATGCTGAATTTTGCCAAAGGCTTTTCCTGTATCTATTGAGATGATCAGATGTTTTTTATCTTTCAATTTGTTGATATGGTGTGTCACATTGATTGATTTCCATGTATTGAAGAATCCTTGCATCACTGGAATAAACCCAACTTGATTATGGTGTACGAGCTTTTCGATGTGTTGCTGAATTCTGTTTGCTAAAATTTTGTTGAGGAGTTTTGCGTCTATGTTCATGAGTGATTTGGGTCTGTAGTTTTCTTTTTCTGTTGTCTTTGCCTGGTTTTGGTATCAGGGTGAGAGTGGCCTCATAGAATGAGTCTGAAAGTGTTCCTTCCTCTGCAATTTTTTGAAAGGGTTTTAGAAGTATAGGCATTAGCTCTTCTCTAAATGTTTGATAAAATTCTCCTGTGAAGCCATCTGGTCCTGCACTTTTGTTTTTTGGGAGATTTTTGATCACAGCTTCAATTCAGTGCTTGTAATTGGGTTGTTCATCATTTCTATTTCTTCCTGGTTCAGTCTTGGAAGATTGAACTTTTCCAAAAACCTGTCCATTTCTTCCAGATTATCTATTTTATTGCCATATAGTTGTTCATAATAGTCTCTTATAATCCTTTGCATTTCTGCATTGTCTATTGTAATCTCTCATTTGTTATTTCTAATTTTGTTGATTTTATTCTCCTCTCTTTTTTACTTGATGAGTCTGGCTAAAGGTTTGTCAATTTTGTTTATCTTTCCAAAGAATCAGATTTTATTTTTATTAATCTTTGCCATCATTTCTTTCATTTCTTTTTAAATTTATTTCTGCTCTGAACCTTATGATTTCTTTCCTTCTACTACTTTTTGGGTTTTTTGTAGTTATTGTTCTTTTTCTGGTTGTTTGCACAACCTAAGTGCAAAGTTAGGTTGTCTATTTGATACTGTTCTTGTTTTTTGATATAAGAATATATTGCTGTAAACTTCCCTCTTAGAACTGCTTTTGCTGCATCCCATAAATTTTGAGTTTTCATGTTTTCATTGTAATTTGTTTCCAGAAATGTGTTAATTGCCCTTTGATTTCTCCAGTAATCTGTTTGTTACTTAGAAATGTGTTGTTTAGTCTCCATGTGTTTGTGTTTATTACAGTTCTTTTTTTCTCTTGTAATTTATATCTAGTCTCATAGTGTTATGATCAGAGAAGATGCTTTATATGATTTAAATTTTCTTAAATTTTACTGAGGTTTGATTTGTGACCCAAGATGTGGTCTATCCTGGAGAATGCCCCATGTGTACTAGAGAAGAAGGTGTATTCCTATGCATTTGGAATGTCCTGAAGATATCAATGAGATCCATCTCATCTAATGTATCCTTTAAGACTTGTGTGTCTTTATTAATTTTCTGTTTTGATGATCTGTCCATTGGTGTCAGTGGGGTGTTAAAGTCTTCTACTATTATTGTGTTACTGTCAATTTCTCCTTTTATGTCTGTTAGTGTTTGTCTTATGTGTTGAGGTGCTCCTATGTTGGGTGTATAGATATTTTCAATTGTTATGTCTTCCTCTTGGATTGATCCCTTGATCATTATGTAGTGTCCTTCCTTATCTCTTGTAATATTCTTTATTTTAAGGTCTATTTTGTCTGATATGAGGATTGCTACTCCAGCTTTCTTTTGCTTCCCATTTGTATGGAATATATTTTTCAATACTCTTACTTTCAGTCTAAATGTATCTTTAGGTCTGAAGTGGGTTTCTTGTAGATAGCATATATATGAGTCTTGTTTTTGTATTCATTCAGGCAGTCTGTGTTTTTTGTGTTTAATCCATTTGCTTTTAAAGTAATTATTGATACTTTTGTTCCTATTGCCATTTTCTTCATTGTTTGGGGTTGATTTTGTAGATCTTTTTTCTTCTGTTTTATTTCTTGACTATATAAGCCCATTTAACATTTGTTGTAAAGCTGGCTTGGTGATACTGAATTCTCTTAACTTTTGCTAATCTGGAAAGCTTTTTATTTCTCCATCAATTTTGACTGAGATCCATGCTGGGTACAGTAATCTTGGTTGTAGATTTTTCCCTTTCAGTACTTTAGATATGTCCTGCCATTCCCTTCTGGCCTGCAGTGTTAAGTGTGCAGGGTTTCCCTTGTATGTTACTTGTTGCTTCTCCCTTGCTGCTTTAATATTCTTTCTTGGTGTTTAGTCTTTGTTAGTTTGATTATTATGTGCCTTGGTGTATTTCTCTTTGTATTTATCCTGTATGGAACTCTTTGTGCCTCTTGGCCTTGATTGCTATTTCCTTTTCCATGTTGGGGAAATTTTGTTGATTTGATTCTCCTCTCTCTCTCTCTCTTTTTTTTTTTTTTGATGAGTCTGGCTAAAGGTTTGTCAATTTTGTTTATCTTCTCAATGGACCAGATTTCATTTTTATTAATCTTTGTCATCATTATGTAGTGTCTTTCCTTATCTCTTGTAATCTTCTTTATTTTAAGGTCTATTTTGTTTGATATGAGGATTGCTACTCCAGCTTTCTTTTGCTTCCCATTTGCATGGAATATATTTTTCCATCCTCTCACTTTCAGTCTATTTGTGTCTTTAGGTCTGAAGTGGGTTAAACTATAATCTCTTCAAAATTTTTCTCATACCTTTTTTTTTTTCTTTTCTTCTTCTGAGACCTCTGTAATTCAAGTGTTGGTGAATTTGATATTTTCCCAGAGGTCTCTGAAATTATCCTCAGTTCTTTTCATTCTTTTTACTTTATTCTACTCTTCAGAATTTATTTCCACCATTTTATCTTCCAGCTCATTGATTTATTCTTCTGCTTCAGATATTCTGCTATTGATTCTTTCTAGAGTATTGTTAATTTCAGTAACTGTGTTGTCTCTGTATGTTCATTCTTTAATTCTTCTAGGTCTTTGTTAATTGATTCTTTCATTTTATCCATTTTGTTTTCAAGGTTTTTGATAGTCTTTACTATGATTATTCTGAATTCTTTTTTAGATAGTTTGCATATTTCCTCTTCAATTATTTGGACTTCTGTGTTTCTATGTTTGTTCCTTCATTTTTGTAGTATTTATCTGCCTTTTCATTATTTTTTTATTTTTTAACTTATTGTATTTGAGGTCTCCTTTTCCCAAACTTCAAGGTTGAATTCTTTCTTCCTTTTGGTTTCTGCCCTCTTCAGTTTGGTCCAGTGATTTCTGTAAGCTTCATATAGGCTGAGATTTGTGCTGAGTCTTTTGCTGGTTTGTTTTTTCTCTTGAGGGGCAAGGCTGAGTGAATTTGTAATCCTGTCTGCTGATAATTGGGTTTGTATTTGTTTTCTGTTTGTTGTTTAGATCAGGTGTCCTGCACAGGGTGCTACTGGTGGTTGGGTGATACCACATCTTATATTTAAGTGGTTTCTTTTGTGTGAGTTATCACTATTTGATGCTCCCTAGGGTTAGTTCTCTGATAGTCTAGGGTCTTGGAGTCAGTGCTCCCATTCCACAGGCTTAGGGCTTGATTTCTGGTGAGGAACCAAGATTCCACAAGTGGTTTGTTATGACATTAATTGAGATTAAAACAAATACCCCAAAATGAGAAACCAAAGAGGAACACCAGACAAATGGAAGTTACAAAATCAGGCAAATAATAATTAAAATAATGGAGCATACACATATACATATACACCCATAAGCAAAGTCAGAAAGTCCAACAAAAATAAAGTACAGTAGATTGACCTGGTGAACAAAGGAATTCAAAATTTATATTTACCACTTAAGAACAAAACTAACTAAAGCATAAGCTAGAAAACAAAACCAAAGCAAGGTGCCAAGTGGGGAATAAAGCAATGAAAATAAAACTAAGAAATATGTTGAGAGGAAAGGAAAGGAAGAAAAGAAAGAATAGATATGCAAAGTGAAATAGAGGTACATGAAGAAGGTTTATATACATTAAGATTAAATGCATGGGGAAATGTACAGTAGGAAAAGCAAACAAAAGAATAAATGTAGAAAAATATAATAGGTTTAAAAACTTAAAATTGAAAAAAAAGAGAAAAAAGGAAGAATAAAGAAAAAAGGGGGGAGGGGAAGAAAGCTCCATAGTACTGCAAAAGCCCAATATATAGGTAGAGGTTTAAAACAACAATAAAAAATGTGAGTGAATATACATATATACATATACACCCATAAAGCAAAATCAAAGCAGTCCAACAACAACAAATATAGTATAATAGATTGATCTGGTGAACAAAGGAAACCAAAGATTATATCTACTGTTAAGAACAAAAATAACTAGAGCACAAACTGGAAAACAAATCTAAAGCCAGCTGCCATGTGGTGAATAAAGCAATGAAAATAAAACAAACAAATATGTGGAGAGGAAAGGAAAGAAGGAAATAATAGATATGCAGGGTTAAATAGAAGTAGATAAAGAAGGTTTATATGCATTGAAGAATAAATGCATGGGGAAAAGAACAGTAGGAAAAGCAAACAAAGGAATTAATGTAGAAAAAATAATAATAGGTTCAAAAATTTAAAAATTAAAATTAAAAAAGAGAAAAGAAAAAAAAAAGGAAACGCTACAGAACTGCAAAACTCCAACATAGAGGCAGAGGTTTATAACAATAAAAATTGTGACTGAGAAAAAAATAAAGGTCAAAAGCTTTATTAGATTTCATAGTGCCAATAAAATCAACAACTACAACAAAGGTGGGGAGAGGAAAAAATATACAAAAGAATCTACAGAACAAGTCAAAACATAAGAATAATAAATGTTTTTCTTGCATCACTGCTGTCAGAGTCCTTTCCCTAGCTGGGAGTCACAATCCACCTTACCTCCCTAGGATGCCCTCCAACACTGTGCTGATCTCTGGACTAGCTGTGGGCGTAGCTCAGATTCTAATCTGGTCCTACTCCTGTGTGTTCTTGCCTCCAATGTCCACAGCTATCAGAACTGTTTGTTTTCTTTGGTGGGAGCTCTCAATGTCCTTTTATATATTCCACAGATACAGAGTCTGCCTAGTTGATAGTGGGGGTTTAACCTGCAGCTGGTACAGCTGGTAGAAAGGTTTTGGTCTTCTTCCTTAGCCACACTGCCCTGAGTTTCAGTTGTGCTTTTATTTCCATCTCTGCATGTGGGTCGTCCAATGGGGTTTGCTTTTGAGGCTGCCCTGGAAGATTTGGGTTTGCCCCGTGAGGGTCAGGTGTGAAGGTGGTTCAGCTGTTTGGGTTGCAGTGGTTCTGGCAGCACCAGGGGAGTTGATGGCTAGAGCAGCAGGAAATATATTGCTCTAGAAGGACATGGCAACCAGTATTGGCCAATATGCTCCAGTATTCTTGCCTGGAGCACCGCCTTGACAGAGAAGCCTGGCAGGCCACAGTCTTGAGGGCTGCAGAAAGCTGGACATGACCAAAATGACCCTGTGCACATAGACTCAAGACTTTTTGCCTGTGGCAGCTCTGCCCCAGTGAGACTAAGCGTGAAGCTGGTGCAGCTGCTTGGCTTGCAGGGACTCTGGTGGCTCCAAGTGTGCAGGGACACAGACTGCCTCCACTGCAGGAGTTAGGGCCCTCTCAGAGTCATTTTTCAAGCCTCCTTAGCTGGCGATCAGGCCTCCTTGGCCAGTCTTTCTCTGTAACTCCACCCATTCAGGCACTTAGAGGGCTCCCTTGCCTGGGGTCCTTCTCCTCCCTCACATCCCCTCAATCTGTCTCTCTGCAGTCAATAGCAGCTCTCAGTCTGGGATTGATCCACAGTCCCTAAACTCCAGCTCCCAGCTGCTGAGCCTTCCAGGGGACCTGAATCTCAGTCCAGGGTATTTATGGCTACAGCAAGAACTGCATTTCATTTAGGCTGCCACAGATCAGCTGTTTCACTCTCAGCCTTCGATGTTTCTCCTGATTCAGACAATTGCCGTGATGTGGGGATCAGACCCCTGCTTCAGTTCCTCCACCCACCAAGGGCAGGTCCAGTCTTACTAACACTTGTTTTTCCCCCTAGGTCCTTCATCCTACTGAGTTTCCCATGGTTCTATATATTCTTTTCTGCTGGCCACGTACTCCTGTCTGCTCTCAGCTGGTGTTCTGCATGCACTTCTGTGTCTGAAGGTGTATTCCTGAGGTATTCATGGAGAGAGATGTACTACTCCACATCCACCAACTACTCCGCCATTTTGTTCTCCACTATGTAGCATATTTTGCTGTATTCCTATATTCTTACCAAATATGTGACAATTCCCACATTCCAAATGTATTCCCATATTCTTATCAAATATGCAGGGTATGTAGTGATACCTCTGTTTCCTTCCTGATAGTGGGAGTTTGTCATCTCTCTTACTTTCTTTGTTAGTCTTGCTAGAGGTTCCTCAAATTTATTAACCTCTTAAAAATTATAATCTTTTGTTTTATTGAATTTTATCTATTGTGTTTCTGTTATCAACTTCAGTGATTTTTGCTCTTACGTTTATTTTTTTTCTTTCCTTCTGCTTGATTTGGACTTATTTTGTTCCTCTTATTTTAGATTCTTGAGGTGAGAGCTTCAATTATTGATTCAATTATTTGATTTTTTTCTAACATTGGCATTTCTTGTCAGCATTTGTTAAGCTATACTCACAAATTTGTTCTGTTGTATTTTCATTTTTATTCCATTCAATGGATTATTTGATATTCTTTTTTTTTACAGATAGTATAATTTTATTTTATTTTTTTCCTGTTTTTTTTTATTTTTTAATTGTTTTTGCCATACATTGTCATGATATCACCATGGGTTTACATATGCTTCCCCTCCGGAACCCCCCTCCCTCTTCCCTCCCCCCCTGGGAAATCTCGCTGCACCAGCCCCGAGCATCAATCCTGGGCTGGCGATTGATTAGACATATGAAAATTAACATGCTTCAATGCCCTTCTCCCATATCATCCCACCCTTACCCTCATCCACAAAGTCCATGAGTCTGTTCTATACATCTGCGTTCCTTTTCCTGTCTCGTATGTTGGGTTCTCGTTACCGTCTTTCTAAATTCCATATATATGCGTTAATATACTGTATTGTTGTTTTTGCTTCTGGCTTACTTCACTCTGGATAATGGGCTCCAGTTTCGTCCATCTGAGTAGAATTGCTTCAAATGAATTTTTTTTAATGCTGAGTAATATTCCATTGTGTATATGTGATATTCTTGAGACGTTTGCTTTGACCTACAGATCAAGTAGATATGTATTATTTAGAGCCCATGTGTTTGGATATTTTTGTATTATCTATAATGACAGATTTCTGTGTTTCCATGGTAATTGAACAACATACTTTGCATGATTTTATTTTGTTTTTACATTTGTCAAGGTTTGCTCTACGGTTGAGAATATGCTCTATCTTGGTACACATTTCATAGTTATTTAGTTTTAATTGCTCATTTTTGTCCAACTGTCTGCGATCCCATGGACTATAGCCTGCCAAATTCCTCTGTCCATAGAACATTCCAGGCAAGAATACTGCAGTGGGTTGTCATTCCCTTTTCAGGGATCTTCCTGACCCGGGAATTGAAACCAGGTCTTCTGCATTGCAGGCAGATTCTTTACCATCTGAACCACAAAGGAAGTTTCATAAGCCACTGAAATGAATGTGTGTGTCCTCTTCACTGGAATTTTCTATATTTATAAATAAATATTTTGTACATATTAGTTGGATCCTCTTTTTTGATGGTGGTGTTGTTCTTACACATCCTTGCTGATTTTCTGGCTAGCTATTCTAGAAAATTTTCAGAGAAGAGTATTGATGTCTTCCATTATAATTGTATATTTGTCCCTTTCTTTTAGGCCAGTCAGCACTTGTTCCATATATTTTGAAGCTCTGTTTTTGGGTGAATATCCATTTAGGATTTCCATGTCTTTTTTATGGCTATCCCCTTCTATCATTATATGTTATCTATTTCTGTCTGAAATTTACTTTGTTTCTACTTGATCCGATATTAATATTTCCACTCATTTTCCTATTTGATCACTGTTTATATGTTTTTTCCATCCCTTTACTTTCAACTTGCCTATATCATCATACTGTGTTTCAAGCAAATTGCCTGTGGATAACAAATATAGTTGGGTCATATTGTATAATCTTCACAATATTTGTTTTTAATTGGTATATTTTGACAATTTGTTTTTTAAAAAGCAAGAGGAACATAAAAATAAAATATGAAGAGGTAGTGTTCTAAAATTTTAAAATCAATTTTTTATTTTTCTTTTACATTTTCCCATAATAACACTATGAATTAGCTGTTTCTTTTTTGTTAATGGCATATAATTTTAATAAGTTTGGAAACAGTCACTGACTTGATTTAAATAAGGCAGCATTCCATAATTGAAAATACATGGGATAAGAAGCCAGACCTGAGTTCTATTGAATATTTTGCTAAGAAAATGTTTTATAATGTTTATACATATTATTTAACATTCTAAATATCAATTTATTCTTTCTTAATTAGTGTTTTGTGAGGCCCTAGTACATTGTTTGAAAGACGTTCTAAACTATAAAATGCTTTGCATATATTAATTATTAAGCCTGATGATTTGCCCAATGTCACATAAAATAGCATCTCAATCTGGCCATAACATCAGGCTATGCCTTCCTAGATTTTTCTATAAAAAGCTATTTTCCTAATTAAAAGCAGAAAACACCTCTGCATTTGTTTCAAAGTAGGTTTTAGAAATTGAATTCTTTCCATTTCCCAATATGTAACTTCAAAAAATAATTGATAATGGATTAATTTTACTTAAATTTACTTTCATTTTCATAGAATTACTGAAAACATAATACAAAATAACATTGCTGATTACTTTAAAAATATGAAAAAGACATAAAAAGTCATCTTAGATAAGAGGTTTATAAACTTACCATTTTAAAAAAATCAATTCACTTAAATCAGATTTTTTAAATGAATAAATACAGCTTTGGAAATAAATGTGCATTATATGTGCAATATTATATATAAAATATTAGGGACAAAAAGATAAAAGACAGGTTACCTGGTGGAAAATGAAATTGAGGAGAAAAAAATAAGTCCCGTGATAGCATAAGGAAGACAAAAAATGGCAATCTAGTTTAGTAATAGGATATTTCATTTTCTCCACAAAAACTGTGAAACTTTTGAGAGGTGTAGGACAATAAAATATAAAATTATGGATGAAATAAAGAATTATTGACCTTCTGTGTCAGAAATCCTAATAGGATTGGTCCTTTCCAATCTCAGAGAAAATGTGCGGTTAGTAGATTAGAAACAGCAAAGTTACTTGGTTCGAGTGACCCCGTGATTAAATTCAATATAACTTAGAATAGTGACCTAAATGCTCTATCAAACTAGAGTTTGAAATCTCAAAGGCATATTTTCAAGGTATAAGAAAAGGAATGGAGAAAGTGGTCTAGGAAATAACAGGATAAAACTAGAGCAAGAGAGGATAGGTAGAAAAAGATCAGCAACACCCAAAGGGGATAAAGTTTTAGAAAAAGAAAACAGTATAGATACAGTAACTTTACCTGAACAACAGCTTTCAATATACATATTATTTTAAGGTAGATGAAGTGTTCCTATGGGGTTTTTTCTTTTTTTTTTTTCCCTCAATGACTTATTCTCTTAGTGGTCATCACATATTAATGCTAGCAATAATTAAATTTCATATTAAACCAGGCCGTATGCTCTTTCCCTGAAGAATGAATACAGGTTAGCAATAATTCTTATTGGATCATAAAACTCTTCCTTAGGAAGTGGAACAAAGAAATTATTCCCTAAAGCCTATCCAAAGGAAAAACCTCAGAAGTTTTATTAAGTTGTTAAATAAAACAGTAAGCAGAATGGGGAAACTCAGTAAATGAGATAAAGCAATTTAGAAATGTAAAAATATTAACTTTTTGTTGAAGGTAAAATTACATTATGATGTGCAATGCTGCCTGACTTAACCAATACGTGTCCAAGCGAGTTTCCATCAAATAGATGGTGTTGTCTTGTAACTAGAGCCCTGAGTATAAAGGACGGTGGCTGTAGAATGCTCAGAAACTCCAAAATTCAGAACTTTATTGACTTTGTCTGAAATGCTGAAGCAAAAGATATATGCTCATAAAGTCACATAATCTAATTCATCAAAGATTAAATAGTAAGGAGCCTATAGCAAGTCTCTTTTTCAACAGACCAACAGGGTCTAAACTGAAAACTAATAGAAACCTCTTTTAGCAGTTTGATTTTCATTGCTTTAACATCTATATTCAAGTGACAGCATTCAGCTTCAGAATGATCTTGATTCTTTATTCAAATCAGTTTTGTAATTTCTATTGAATTTCTTTTTTAATCTTTCTGAACTAAATTTTGAGGACAGTTTATATTTTTTCTCTATAATTTTATGTTCTTTAAGAGTAGTGTGCATGTGTGTGTGTGAGTGCTAGTTACCTAGTCATGTCCAACTCTTTATGACCCCATGTGCGGTAGCCAGCCAGGCTCCTCTGTCCATAGAATTCTCCATGCAGGAATACTGGAGTGGGTAGCCATTTCCTTCTCCAGCGGATCTTCCAGTCCCAGGGATTGAACTTGAGTTTCCTGCATTGCAGGCAGATTCTTTACAGTCTGAGCCACTAGGGAAGCCCCTAGTCGTAATAAAGCAAATAATGATTACATTGATTACATTGCTTTATATATTTTTTTTTCAAATTCTATTGAAATTGCCCTTGATTTCCTGAGCAAATGAAATTGTGAAGGGCTATGATACAGATTAATTAGTGATAACTGGTGTACAAATAAAAGATGATACCATAGTTTTGGGGCTCTGTATTATCAGAAATGTTCTTGTTGGAGGTGATTTCATTACACAAATAATAGAATCGGAATTTATGCTGCAAGTTTGGTAATCAGAACACATTATTATACACCATGCTATGTAAATACTCATTATTCTGAAACTATTTTGTGAAATTTTGTTGTTTAGTTGCCAAGTCCTTTCTGACCCTTTTGCAACCCCATGGACTTAAGCCCTGAGGACTCGTCTGTATAAGGCATTTTCCAAGCAAGAATACTGGAATGGGTTGCCATTCTCTTTTCCAGGGGATCTTCCTGACCCAGGAGTCAAACTTGCATCTCCTGGTTGGCAGGCAGATTCTTTACTACTTAACTACCTGGAAGCCCTTTTTAAATTTTAGAACAAATCTAATTTTATTCACATTACACTGTTACTGGATTGGGATGACTATAACACTTACCCATTCCATAATAATCTGAGACTATTACCCACGGAATGAAACCAAGAAAAGGAGTTTAAGTAAATTGTGCAGAATCACACAGCCTTGGCAGAGACTAAAGATCTTATTCTAACTACTTCTTGTTAGAAATCATTAACATTTTAAAAGTGCTTTTTGTAGTGTCATTTGCATGCCATCTTGAAGATTTTTGCTATTTTTCATGTATCATCTATACAGTTATTTATTCAATATTGTTATTTAGGTTGACCCACTTTTTACTCTAAGAAAGTCTAGTTATGAATATTTTACATCACCATCATGAAGGAAAAAGCAACATATCTTGGTGTAAAATGAGAGTAACTATAAAACCTAAGCATAAAACTTGTCATTAAGTTTAAAATTATGAACTTATATATTAAAGTACCATGATAATAAAAGTAACTTGTTTCATTTCAACAATCACTCATTGTCACTATAAAATAAAAATAAGAGTATTTCTGATTATTATCAGTTATATGCTACTAGGTATGAAATAATATGAGGATTTTGGCTTTATTGGAGTATTGACTAAACTGTTATTAGAAAGTAAAACACCAGAATATAATGACTTAAAAACAGAAAAGTTTATCTTTCTCTGTCTCATAGAGTCTGAGAATGCAAGTAAAGGACTGATAGAGAGTCAGCTTCTATCTAGCTCCAGGAAGCCTACTGTGGTTGTCATTCAAGCAGTAAAACAACAGAAATGAACATCCATCTGCCTTTACATTCATTACCTTAAAGTGGCACACATCGTTTCAGAATTTTACTTCCTATTGGGTAGAACTTAAATTGCAGTGAAACCTGGAAGTGTAATGATAGCTTGATGACCACATGCCCAGCCAAAAATCAGAAGGAGAAGCACTCATCAGCTAGCAGTGCTATTACTGGTTTTAATAAGACAGTTGAACTCCATAATTTTGTTGTTGGCCTTCGCTGGTGGCTCAGTGGGTAAAGAATCCATCTGCCATGGCAGGAGATGCAAGGTCAGTCTCTGAGTCGGGAAGATTCCCTAGAGAAGGGAAGTGACAACCCACTCCAGCAGTCTTGCCTGGGAAATCCTATGAACAGAAGAGCCTGGTAGTGTGATCAGTCTACTGGGTAGCAAAAGAGTTGGACACGGTTGTGGGACGTGACTTGGAGACTAAACCACAACACGATTTTGTTGCTATTGGCATACACAATCCAAACTCACATACATGTGACCAGAAAGAGTCAAATACAGTAAATACCTTCTCCAAAAATACTGTATATTAAGAATTATTTCCTGAACATAGAGTCATGGTGAGAATTCATTCCATTATGCTTTTTTCCCCAATAATTTATTTGAATCAATTTCCAGAGTTATCTTTTGAAAACCTTTCTTTTCTTAATTATATTTTCAAAGTGGTATTCTTTCATTAACTGTTGCCATCAAGCTTGGAAAACCTGTAGAATTGTAGAATACATTTTAGGAACTCTCAAGTGTTTCTTTATAAAATTCAAAAATTCTTTAGATGAAAATAACCTTGCCATTTAGATAATGAAAGAGACAGCCATAATATAATATAATCAAGGTCTGTAAGCTCTGGTTCCATATTTTTGTCATCCTCATTCTTCCTTGGAGAGGCAAACCAAGAGATTGCTTTGTATGAACACGTTAAGATTTTCAAATGAGCAACTATGTTTACAAAATAAGCAGGTTTCGAAGTTAACTCTACTTAGCATATAGTCTTGCATAGTGAAGACTATTCCCCCAGGAAGCACTGAAGTTCTTCTCTCCTTAGAAAATGAGTGAAGAATTTGCAATGCCACAGATTGTAGCCTTGGTTTGAAAAATAGATGTTTGTAGTTATTGGCCCAGTCTTTGCAAACTGAGAAGAGATTCAAGAATGCTATGACCTGTAACAGATTTAAAATCTGGAAAAACTTATCTGCCTAATTGAAGACAATGACATGAGAGGAACAGAAAAGCATATGTATATACTACCTATAGGAAATTAGATGTGCTGAATGTTCATAGTTACTTACATATCACCTATTATATGATTCTGGATTACATAACAGGTATAGAGTAAACAAATCTTTAAATAATATCATTCCTGGACTGAGACATGATTGTCTTTGTGACTGAGCACCACTAATCAAATAAACACACTGTTCTATGTAAAACTGTAAATTTTCATTTTTGACAAATGCAAAGAAGAAAAGCCTGAAGAAAAGCCTGAAGAAACTGGGTTATTTTTGAGGAACAGTTGATATAGGCAGGACAAGAGGGTATCTGTCAGTGAATGATGAATGGGGTTAGAAAAACAAGCGTGCAATAAATATCTAGGTGAAGAGGGAAGGTAAGACACCCCAAGCATAATAATTAGAACACATTATATACATGATAGTATAATATATACTTTATGTTGTATAAAATTGTGTTCTATTAATATATAGGAATTTGCATTTATATACTATATATGTGATAGCTTAAATTTAACATCAAAGTCCTATATTCCAGAGGTACATAAAATTTTCACTCAATAATTAGACAGAAGTTCTGACTGGAAAACTCTGGGCCAACTGCTTTGAATGGATAGATGAGCTAACCAGTTAACTTTTACTTGTCAGGCTTCATTACTGGATATGGATCAATACCTTAGAAAATTTATAAACATTATGTACTAATTAATGGGTGTGTATATGTGTGAGTGTTTGTTAGTCACTCAGTCATGCCCAGCTCTTTGCAACCTCATGGACTATAGCCCATCAGACTCCTCTGTCCAAGGAATTCTCAAGGCAAGAATACTAGAATGGGTTGTCATTCCCTCCTCCAGGGGATCTTCCCAACGTAGGGATCATACCCAGGTCTCTTGCATTGCAGGCAGCTTCTTTACCATCTGAGTCACCAGGGAAGCGCCAGTTAGTGATTACTTTTGCTAAAGATGATCTCGGTATGTTAGTAACAGAAAAAGAGGAAGAATGGATGCTGCCTAGGAAACTTTTCATTCAACATTATAATATTCTCAAGTCTTTAAAAACATTGGATTCTCTATCTTTATGCTCCCTTACCACTTTGAACATTCAGTAGCACTTCACATCGCTAAAATTAATTGACTCCTGAATTGTCCCTTGTATTAGAATGTGGATTTATCAAGTGTAGGGAAATACAAACATAGGGAACTATGATTATCATTGTATGATCTATTTCATCTTTTATTTTTAAAATTTTTAAATACTGGTTTTTGTGCATATATGTAGATGTCAAATGTTAATCAAAGACTGCTATTAAGGAATCAAATATTTTACTAATTTGAGTGAGCTTTTGACTCACAAAATCAAATGCCAGTAACTTATTTAGGAAACATAGATGTTTACAGAGACTGGGCAGCTTATATATAGTAATTTTTACATTGAAATATAGGCAAGAAACACCTGAAGTAACAGGCAAATTTGGCCTTGGAGGACAGAATGAAGTAGGGCAAAGGCTAATAGAGTTCTGCCAAGAGAATGCGTTGGTCATAGCAAACACTTTCTTCCAACAACACAAGAGAAGACTCTGTACATGGACATCACCATATGGTCAATACCAAAATCAGATTGATTATATTCTTTGCAGCCAAAGATGGAGAAGCTCTATACAGTCAGCAAAGACAAGACCGGGAGCTGACTGTGGCTCAGATCATGACTCCTTATCACCAAATTCAGACTGAAATTGAAGAAACTGGAGAAAACCACTAGACCATTCAGTTATGACCTAAATGAAATTCCTTATGACTACACAGTGAAAGTGAGAAATAGATTTAAGGGACTATATATGATAGACAGAGTGCTTGATGAACTATGGACAGAAGTTTGTGACATTTTACAGGAGACAGGGATTAAGACCATCCCCAAGAAAAAGAAATGCAAAAAAGCAAAATAGCTGCCTAAGGAGGCCTTACAAATAGCTGTGAAAAGAAAAGAAGTGAAGAGCAAAGGAGAAAAGGAAAGATATTCCCATCTGAATGCAGAGTTCCAAAGAATAGCAAGGAGAGATAAGAAAGCCTTCCTCAGTGATCAATGCAAAGAAATAGAGGAAAACAATAGAATGGGAAAGACTAGAGATCTCTTCAAGAAAATTATAGATAACAAGGGAACATCTCATGCAAAGATGGGCTCAATAAGGGACAGAAATGGTATGGACCTAACAGAAGCAGAAGATATTAAGAAGAGGTGATAAGAATACACAGAAGAACTGTACAAAAAAGATCTTCATGACCCAGATAATCATGATGGTGTGGTCACTCAACTAGAGCCAGACATCCTGGAATGTGAAGTCAAGTGGGCCTTAGGAAGCATCACTATGAACAAAGCTAGTGGAGGTGATGGAATTCCAGTTGAACTATTTCAAATCCTGAAAGGTGATGCTATGAAAGTGCTGCACGCAATATGCCAGCAAATTTGGAAAACTCTGCAATGGCCACAGGACTGGAAAAGGTCAGTTTTAATTCCAATGCCAAAGAGTGTTCGAACTACCACACAATTGCACTCATCTCACATGCTAGTAAAGTAATGCTTAAAATTCTCCAAGCCAGGCTCCAGCAATACGTGAATCATGAACTTCCAGATGTTCATGCTGGTTTTAGAAAAGGCAAAGGAACCAGAGATCAAATTGCCAACATCCGCTGGATCATTGAAAAAGCAAGAGCATTTACTTAGAGTTATCTTCAACTAAGGTGGTTGCAGGAGAGATGGAGACAGTTGGGCTGAGTGAAGATCAGCTTTAGAGTTAGAAGCAATAATATTGTAGAAATATACATTATGAAATGTATAGTATACATTATGAAATGCCAAAATTCATGATGAAGCAGAATGACTTTACAAAAGATGGGGTTACTCTTTTTGAAGTATGTAGCTTTGTCTCTATTAGGCTTATAATTCTCATAGAATTTTAAAATTGCATCTGATGAATCCTTGCATCCCTGGGATAAAGCCTACTTGATCATGATGTATGATCTTTTTGATGTGTTGTTGGATTCTATTTGCTAGAATTTTGTTGAGGATTTTTGCATCTAAGTTCATCAGTGATATTGGCCTGTTGTTTTCTTTTTTTGTGGCATCTTTGCCAGGTTTTGGAATTAGGGTGATGGAGGCCTCATAGAATGAGTTTGGAAGTTTACCTTCGTCTGCAATTTTCTGGAAGAGTTTGAGTAGAATAGGTGTTAGCTCTTCTCTAAATTTTTGGTAGAATTCAGCTGTGAAGCCATCTGATGGTCAGAGGAGTTTACACTAAACATCTCAACTTGAAACACTGAAAAGAGTGGTTTTCAAGGTTTCTCTAGAAACTTCTGAAGTTACCAGAAATCTTTGAGATTGTAGCAGCCTTTGTTGGCAATCTCCTGGTTCACATAAGCCTGCAACTCACATGAGGGACTCCAGCCACCCTGAAAATGCTGATGTCCTCTACTTAACTTCCACATTCTAAAATGTGCAGAAATTTTCCTCATCAGCTAAATAACACAAAACCATACAGAGAAAAGTATTCTGGGAAATAGCATTTGAACCCAAAGAAAAGAATAGTAGTATTATTGAGTTGGCTATTTAAAAAAGTTCAGCACATAATATAAACATCTGATTTTTTAGGTAGTATTTAGGCCATGAGAATGAGAGATTTCTAGGAAGAGAGAGAACAATGACAAGTGTAGAGAAGAGCACCAAAGAATAAATATTGAGATAGAATATACTAAGAGTAGCCAGCAAATTTGTTTAAAGTGAATAGCCAGTGAATTGGGAAGAATGCAATATTTTGATTGATTCCACAAAATACAAGAGAAAATATGTATTTCTTGAAGAAGAAGTAGACAGTCATTTCTAATGCAACTGGGAGTTAAGACATGGACAGAGAAGTATGCATTGTTTTGATCAAAAGGGAAATAATTAGTGATCCAAAAACAATTTTTCAGTAACAGAATCAAGATGTAAGCTATATAGCATTGGAATTTGAAATTAATCTTGAGGAAGCAGTCATGAAGTATGTAAATATTTGATTTTTTTTTAACAGAAAACTGGAAAGTAGCTATAGTTGCATATACAGTCAGAGAGATGTTGTTATTACTTACTAGAACTTGTGTGGTATGCTTAGTTGCTCAGTCGTGCCTGACACTGTGATGCCATGGGCTGTAGCCCTCCAGGCTCCTCTTTCCATGGTATTCTCCAGGCAAAAATACTGGAGTGGGTTGCCATGCCCTCCTCTAGGGGATCTTCCCAACCCAGGGGTTGAACCCAGGTCTCCCTCATTGAAAACGGATTCTTTACTGTCTGAGACACCACGAAAACCCAAGAATACTGGAGTGGGTAGCCTATCCCTTCTCCAGGGGATCTTTTCGACCCAGGAATCAAACTGAGGTCTCCAGCATTACAGGTGGATTCTTTACCAGCTGAGCTGCAAAATAAATCCTTATCAGATCTTAGATAAGTAAAATATGTTTGCATATTATTAGGAATAATGTCTTGAGAAAGAAAGAAAATTGATGCCGAAGGAATGAGAAATAATTTTATAAATAGATTCCTTGGCAGATGGACCGAACTGGAGCCCATTATCCAGAGTGAAGTAAGCCAGAAGCAAAAACAACAATACAGTATATTAACACATATATATGGAATTTAGAAAGACAGTAACGAGAACCCAACATGCGAGACAGCAAAAGGAATGCAGATGTATAGAATAGACTCGTGGACTCTGCGGATGAGGGAAAGGGTGGGATGATATGGGAGAATGGCATTGAAGCATGTTAATTGTCATGTGTCTAATCAATCGCCAGCCCAGGATTGATTCTCGGGGCTGGTGCATCGAGATGTCCCAGGGGGGAGGGAGGAGGGAGGGGGGAGGGAGGGGTTTCTGGAGGGGGAGCATATGTAAACCCATGGTGATATCATGACATTGTATGGCAAAAACAATAAAAGGGAGAAAAAAAAATAGATTCCTTGGGAAATTGAGAATTGAAGGGCTTGACTACAAATGTTATAATTTTAGGATTAATGAGCAATTGGTCTGTGAATGGCATGACCTAAAGAAATGCATTCAAGTTCAGATATTCAGTGAGCCTGATCTCTCCTTCCTACATGTGGATATGGGAGATGCTTGCAAAGATAGTTCAGAGTAATGGAAAGATTTCTGCTCACTGAATATATTAAGTCCCTTTTAAGCTCTGTTATTTACAGTAGGATTTCTCAGTGAAGATATTGTACAAATTGCATGAGTTTTAGCTAGAGATTTTGATAGATAATGACTGGAAAATAAATATTTGTTTTAGTTTTACATACTGCTAAGTGTTAGAGCTTGTCCTAGTAGACTTTGATTAAGCAGGCTTGTTAACAATTTTGATAGAAGAATTTCAGTTACCTTTGGCAGTGCACAGTAAATAGGGACCATGTTTATTTTAGTCATTTCTCAGAATTTGACCTGAGAAAAAGGTGGCAGCTGATTTTTTTTAAAAAATCTCTCTCTTGAACAGAGGGGAACACAAATTGGCTGATGATGTCATGCACTTCCTTCTGATTTACCTCCTCTGACCTCTTTTATTTGCCATCAACTAACTCACAAGAGCAAACAAACTCTACCAGGGTCAAAGAAAATTGAAGATATGGTTTCATTGTAAAAGGTGGCTTTTTTAGCGTTCCTCAATTCAGCTCTCCCGTAGTGCTTTGCTGTTAATAAATGTTGGAAAGTAACTTGCAGAGGTTAAACATGTATTATAGGCTAAAACTCTTACAGGTATGTGGTTTTCTCACTTAGTTTTATATAGTGCTAATACCCTTCTGTTTTGTATTTGATTACTTTTTGCGTTTTGAAAAGACATCTGATGGTTCAATGTTGCAATTTTTGAAGATGAGATTCGTTTTAGAAGAAGAAGATTCTAAGATTCTAATTATCTGTAAGCCTAAGTTTACAGAAAATTCTGATGAGATTAGCGGTGAAAAACTACAGTCTTCTTAGTTTGCTGTAGAGCAAAAAGGGAAACATATAGAAATGAATCTTTACAATAAAAGCTAATGATTTGTGAATGTTATGCATGCTCAGAAGCTAACTTATCATTTTATATTTCACAAAAATGAAAATACACTTATCTAAAATCTCAGTCATTTGAGAAGCAAATGTACTGATTATTTTTAAATAAAATTTTTATTTTATTTTTGTAATATCAAAAAAATATAACTTCATTGTTGAAAAATATCACATTCAGTGAAGCAGCTCAGGAAACACATTTATTGGCAGAACTTTTTACACAGAAAAGATAAATCACACAGTTGGTGAGAATCTAACAATAAAGAATATAAAATTACAGCAAACAAAAGTTGAGGACAAGATGAAAAGTTTCTACTCTCAAACAGCATGATAAATGTTTGTGTCAATAACATGTCTCATTATTCTGAAGAAGTTTTGAGTAATAAAGTAAACAATAGCTCCCTTATTTAGGTTGATGAGTCAAGAGATTTCATCAATAAATATTACAATGTAGCATTTGTATGATTTATAAATATTGAGAAATATAGAAATCTTTTCCTAGAGCAGCAAGTTGTTTAAAACTAACAGTAAGAAGTTTATTTAAATTGTTTTCTTCATATCAGGAAAGAAAAAGGAAGGAAATATCATAGAGAAAATAGGTCAGAATCTGTAATTATGTTGTGTCAGCAGTGGCTGACTCAAGGCGAGATTATGCTACAAAAGAAAGAGAGGAATGGAGGAGGAAGAAAGGAAGGGAGAGAGGGAAGGAAAAAAGAAAGTTCCTCCATTAAAATAAACTAATAAACTACTTTTTTCACAGAGAAATGGTGTCAGAATTCTTGGAGATATATATGTATCTGTGTGTCTATTTATATAAATTAAATTCTGGGTGATACTATGGATAATTTCATTAGACAAACCACAAAAATGCTTCTTTTTGCTTTTTATTTTTTTATTTTAATGAAAGTAAGCCTGAACAAAAAGCTTGGTGATCTGTGATATATAAGTGAAGATGTTAGTCATCTATGTTCATGCTCATGGTCGGTCGCTCAGTCGTATCCGACTCTTTGTGACCCCATGGACTGCAGCCCGCCAAGCTCCACTGTCTGTGGAATTTTCCAGGCAAGATATACTGGAGTGGGTTGCCATTTACTCTTCAAGGGAATCTTCCTCACCCGGGGATCAAACCTGCATCTCCTTCATTGGCAAGCAGATTCTTTACACTGAGCCACTTGCATGTGTGCATCAGTAGGTCAGTCATGTTCAACTCTGCAACCCTACAGACTGTAGCTCAGCAGCCAGGCTCCTCTGTTCATGGATTTCTCCATACAAGAATGCTGGAGTGGGTAGCCATTCCCTTCAGGGGATCTTTTCCACCCCGGTATTGAACCTGGGTCTCCTGCATTGCAGGCAGATTCTTTACCAGGAAAGCCACCAGGAAAGCCCACCTAGAAACTTAGAAGAGTTTCCTTGCAGCACAAAATCCAAGATTTTGTGCTGCAAGGACAATTCCAGGACTACTTTTGAGTAACGATAAGCCAATTTCTGCTGAATATTTGAAGATGAATAATGATTACGGAAACCTGCCTGCTTTAGCAGACTTTCTATAATCATATATGAGCTACTTAACTTACAACACCCTGGAGAATATGTTTTTGACATCTAGTGACAGAATGCTCTGATTTAAAACATAAATAAGCCTTTGAAAAAACCACATGGGCTACAGAAAACTAAAATGTGTTCACTGCTGCTTTGGCTTAAAAGTGAGAAATGACACTGGCAAAAACTCAAGTTATCCAAATCACTGTATTTTTCCCTTTTATAACACAAGGGTATATCTGGGAGATGGACCTGTCCTGTGAAATTTTTGCTCATCTTAAGAACTTGATGGAGAAAAGAACTTTATTAGCTGCAGGCTAATCATTCAAAGGAGATGTAGAGTTACCAGATAAAAGGATACAGATAAATTTGAATATCAAATTAAAATGAAAAAATGTTTAGTATGTCTATTTTGTGTAAGCAAAATTTCTGTCCTTTTCTCAAGTCTGATACAGAATTAGATACAGAAAAAAGTCAAGAAATTTTTTTGTACAATATAGAGAAATTTTTTGTTTACTGTTACTTTCCAGATCAGTACTTCTATGCACATATGATCTTACAAGAGAAATCAAGAAACCAAAATATATTATCATAATTTCATGCAGACTTACTTTTCTGAACCTGATCATATATTCAGCAACAAAGTTCAGTGTTTCATATAAAACTGTGTCATAGGCTAGCCTTTTAGTCATACTGATTTAACTTATAGTTTAATTAGCTTTACTCATCAGCACTGTAAGTAAATTTTCATGTTGCAAATAGCATAAATTAAAAGCCATTTATAGCTTCAAGTTAAAATCAATCTTTATATAAATAACATTTTATTAACAGAACTTAGGCTAGTTACTTAAGATAAAATTATATATTTGTCTTATAAATTATTAGCATTTATAATTTTTTAATTCCAAGAAATGTAAGCAAACTGAAATACCTTTTTTATAAAGGACAGTGGATGAACAGTTTTATTTTTGGTTTTATTTTTTTAAATATTTACTTTTTCTCATATACTATATGTTGTATGTCATTAGTATTTGTATAAAAGGAGTTTGTGACAAGACTTTTTAATCCTACTAAAATAAAGAAAATCGTGGTTTTCTCTACCTTCAGTACTGATTTGCATTAGAGTTGACAGCCTTTCTGTAGAAAAGAAGAATCATAAGAAACTGTCTAATATGCTGACTAAAGACAAAATATAATTTTGTACTAAAAAGATTATTTACAATTATTATTACAGTATTATATTTACAACTTTCTGGTCATGCTAATATACCATAAATTGTAGATATGAAAATTTTTATTCTAGGCATCTTTGAAATCTGAAAACTGATTTATAGAAGTGGAACAGAAAAACAGAGATTTTTGTCAATTATACTACTCAGTTCATGGCATGGAGTCACAATTGTTCTACTCAAACCCCTTTTTTGGAATAATTTGCATGTCTCTTCCTCAGTCTCCAATTGAGTTTCACATCTCACCAAAGAAAATTAGCATGTTCTGGAACATGATATATTCACCAGAACTATTCTAAAAAAGCTCATAATCTAATAAATAAGAAAAATAATAATAGCCTTATGAATTAGTGTGTTAACAGCTATAGGGAAAGGAATATTGCTTTGAAATAAATTAGAGAAGTTTTATTTGGCATGTAATTGTCAGCAAAGGTTTAGAGAAGCCCCCAAACTGACTGTTCAGTAAAGATCTGCAGAATGAATAGGAGTGCAGTAGCAAATATTTGGATGGAGAGATATTCAGTGTACAAAATGCACCATGAAATAAAAGCACTTATGATTTAGAGAAATTTGAGAGAAGAGTGACATTATCAGAGAATATTTGTTCTATGTACAAATATTTGTTGAGACTTTGTCATTTTTGTTATTTAAGAAATAAATATATTTTATTTAAATATATATATAATACAGAATAAACATATAAATTTATAAAATATAAATAATCCATATATGTATGAATTATATATATTTATAATAAATATATTTATTAAATAGAAATATATTTATATTTCATCATAATGAAGCTTATGATTAAGCTGGACTAGGGATTAGAGATGGCAAGAGAGAAGCTATAAACTTAGCAATTGTCTTGATACAAGACAATCTTAAATTATGAGTATATAGACAGTAGAAAAGACTCTGTCTGATGCTGGGAAAGACTGAAGGCAAAGGGAGAAGGGGACAGCAGAGGACGAGATGGTTAGCTGGCACCATGATTCAGTGAACATGAATATGAGCAAACTCTGGGAGACTGTGAAGGACAGGGAAGGCTATTATGATGCAGTCCGTGGAGTCGCAGTCGGACATGACAGCGAATGAACAAAAGGCAGTAGCAAAGGAGAGGAATGAATTTGAGATCCATTTATAAGCTCAGTTTGATATTTTTTTATATTTAAGCTAAGAGAAGTGAAAATACAGCAGAGAAGAAAAAGCTTCCCTGCCTTCTTTTCCTTTCAACTTCAGTCAGTTAGTCAGTTCAGCGCTCAGTCGTGTCCAACTCTTTGTGACCCCATGGACTGCAGCACGCCAGGGTTCCCTATCACCAACTCCTGGAACTCAAACTTATGTGCATAGGGTAGGTGTTGCCATCCTACCAAATTATCTTCTGTCAACCCCTTCTTCTTCTGCCCTCAATCTTTCCCAGCATCAGGGTCTTTTTTAATGAGTCGGTTTTTCACATCAGGTGGCCAAAGTATTGGAGCTTCAGCTTCAGCATTAGAACTTCCTTCCAATGAATATTCAGAACTGATTTCCTTTAGAATTGACTGGTTTGATCTCCTTATGCCCAAGGGACTCTCAAGTCTTTTCGATCATCACTGTTCAAAAGAATCAATTCTTTGGTGCTCAGCTTTCTTTATGGTCCACTTCTCACATCCATACATGACTACTGGAAGGACCATAGCTTTGACTAGATGGACCTTTGTTGGCAAGTTAATGTTTCTTCTTTTAGCTTAGCCCACTTATTTTTAAACCAGTTTTGGGATAGATTCAGATTTACCGTGGTTTAACGGTGAAAACTGAACTCATGATAACCATACAGAGATCTTAAAAGTCATGATGCTGGTGTTATTGGCAGCCATTACCACATGTATATGGATGGTTCCACTCCAAACAACTCTGAACCAAACTGGGGAAATTATGTGAAATTGACAATAAAATTATGCGATCTTATGGGTCTACACATGACACATTTTTGTATCTCTATCAAAAAAATCATTGTTTTAAGTATTAAGGGGATTCAGTTCATGCTACAATATTTTTTTATGTTTCAAAAATAATTAAAGATGCCATATTTTTACTAAAATTGCATAGAGTTTCAGGAAGAATGAATCATCATATAGTTAACAAAAAGAAAAATGCAATGATTCTTTGGGCTTTTAACACAATAGCCACAAATTATAAACAACATTTTAATGGTTATGTATTGAAGGAAATTTGTCAGTTATTACCAAATATATTGCTTCCTTTATCATCATCATTGTTATATTCATCATATTCATCATCACATTATATATGTAATAATTGTGGTTTCAATTTGTATTCTTTTATTCTGCTTGTTTTCCTAAAAACCCTTTCACTATGGCAAAGAAATCAAATCAATAACTTGATATTTCAAATCAAGATTTTAAAATGAAAAAATACTTAGAGTTACATTATTAAAAAATTGTTGAGAAAACGCTAGAAATTCTTTTTCTTATATCCTTGTCCAAGGTTCAGCTGAATGCACTACACTGCACTGATATTCTTACATTTTGTATTACACTGTAAAATGGTGCATAGAAACATCAGTTTGTGGACTGAATTATACAGAAAATGAGGAAGAATTATTTAGGGATTAGAACTTGAATAAATCTATAAAATGCAAGGACTACTCTTAGCAAAACATAGACTTCTAGGAACTTATCTAATCTCATTCTGTTGCCAATATTTCCAACTGTGAGATGGATGTACCTGTTTCTAACTGTGAGAAAACTTTCCCCGAGAACAGTATCTTCCCATTTATTGTTAATTGCCTTGAGACACTCTGATGAGATGCAGTATAGAAAGAGCAGTATTATCTTTTTAAAAGATGTTATCACATTTTCTTACACGCTGAAACTTCACAGCTTACTACTATGTAGAAATGGGGGTTTATAATGCACTTTGATGCTCATGAAAGGCATTATATGCAATAAAAATAGATGGAGATGCTAAAAACATTCTCAAGAATACTACAAGGTGGAAAACTGGCATAATAATTATATTATGTTATAATTATATCATAATAGTTTTATTCATTATATTATAATAATTATATTTATTATATTATAATAAATTAAAATAAAAATGCATTCTGGTTCCTTATGTTACATTGCCTACTAAAATATTATTTATATAGACTTGAGATTGTTGAGAGCATTAAAGGGAAAAAGATAAATAAATGAAAACATTATGTCTCTTCTTCATATTTTTAATGAAAAATATTTTCTGAATCACTTCAGAAAATTTGATTAACTCAAAAATCAAAATGTTTGGAGAATAAAAAGGTTCAGAAGTAGTTTAAACAAGGAGCTTCATCTAGAAAGACATTGTTTATTCAGAGTTTATTTAGGTTGACCCATCGCTCTTCACACACCTTTCTGCTGAAAAGTGGTAAAATTCACTATGTTGTCAGTGGAAAAACATCTGCCAAGTTTTAACTTATTCTATAAAAAATAAGGGAAGTCAGAAATAAGCAAACTGCCCTAGTGAAAAGAAATGTTATCACATTTATTGCCTTAAAAGGACAGATAAAAGTAAAGGTCTATTTTCTCTGTTCATAGATAAGTGCACTTCTGATGATTCAAGGGTGAAAACTCTAAGGTTTGATAACAGAACTACCATTTATGGTAATTCTTGTAGGTTCCTTGCACTTGCTTTGCTAATATTAAAAGATACTGGGATATCACAGAAGTTTCTGATCCTACACAAAACAATAAGTATGTCTGCTGACTTATCAAAGAGCAGTGGTGCACAGTGGTTGCCAATGCTGGGTGCCTAGGCTCTGCCAGCTATATACAACTTTAGAGCAGTTTTAATACTATCTGTGTTTCAGTTTCTTCACTTGTATAATGAGAAAGTAACCTATTTCCTAATATTGTGATGCAAATTAAATTAGTATGTGTAGATTGTTTAGAACAATGCCTAGATATCAGGATAGTTATCTGAAACCCTATAGACTATTGTACCTTGAAATAGTCTTGTATTTTACTTCTTTTATGTATGTAATTCTTATTTCACCAGATTCCTAAGTCTTGACATAGGGCTTTTATTCAGAATCATAATTTTATGTAAGAAAACAGATGGCTGCCTTGAGGATTTAATGTCCAGGAAACCTGAAGTTCACATATACCAAACATCTAACAAATTCCTTTCAAAGAATATATATTCGTTGGAGAAAAGTTCTGTCAGTTTTCTAATTCATGGACTTCAGTGTTAGATATTCATTTCTTTTTAAGAAAAAAATTTTTCCTCTGATGAAATGCAGGTATTTCAGGAAGGTATTGAGTTATCAGTCAAGCATGCTTTAATGCAAATAAACATATCACTTCCTGTTTATATACCATAATTTATTTACCTATATTGGAGAAGGCAATGGCAACCCACTCCAGTACTCTTGCCTGGAAAATCCCATGGATGGAGGAGCCTGGTGGGCTTCAGTCCATGGGGTTATTAGGAGTCAGACTCGACTGAGCAACTTCACTTTCACTTTTCACTTCCATGCATTGGAGAAGGAAATGGCAACCCACTCCAGTGTTCTTGCCTGGAGAATCCAAGGGACGGGGGAGCCTGGTGGGCTGCCATCTATGGGGTCGCACAGAGTCGGACACGACTGAAGCAACTTAGAGGCAGCAGCAGCAGTTACCTATATGGGCTTCCCCGGTGGCTCAGATAGTAAAGAATCTGCCTGCAATGCAGGAGACCCAGGTGTAGTCCCTTAGTTGGGAAGATCCCCTGGATAAGGGAAGGTTACCCAGTATTCTTGCCTGGAGAAGTCCATGGATAGAGGAGCCTGGCAGGCTACAGCCCATGGGGTCGCAGAGTCAGGCACAACTGAATGCCTAACACTACTTCTATGTATTTATTTATTCAATTGTATTTAAAGAGATACTCTCTTTTATCTTCTTTTCCTTTCCATTCTCCTTGTGAGTAGTAAAGTCCTAAGATCACTAGATTTGGGACAACACGAGGTTGGCTTATGTCTGGTAGTGATGAAGGAAAATCTTGCCCCAAGTAGAGTATCAGAGTCCCAGCAGGATAAGGAAAGCATTCACTCATTTGTTCAGGGAGATGAAGCAACATACTGGCAATTTACTATCAATGATAATGATTTTAGTTCTTCATGAAAGTTTATAGAATAAGGCTGAAGAAACATGAAAAGTAAAGAGATGTGTCAGAAAACAAATTTTAAGATTTTATTAATTTATATACTATTTCCCATCTTTCTGTTCTTTATTCCAGATAACTTGGACTTTATGTCATATAGATTAGCTACTTAATGTTAGCAATCAGTATGTACATGCAATGCATAGATAATATTGTCTCATGTCATACTCTCCGATAAATGAAGGATCCATATTATTTTACAAAGGTGCAAAAAGGAATCAAGCTTGGAAAGATAATGGAATGTCAGAAAAGACTGATTTCTGACCTAAATGCTTTCTATCACACCATTTAGCCCAAGATATATGTAACTCACCAATATATCATACAATAAAGAGAAACAAGGAGTTAAATAATATCTCCTGATATAATGAAGACATTACTTAATAAATCACTTTGTATGTCACATTAATGGCCTATTTAAGATGATAGAATAATATTTATGAATTTGTTATCTGAAGTGAACATGCCTGAATTTATTTTTCAATTCTACTATTGTCCTGTAAAATTTAGAATGATCACTTTAAGCTTTCTAACACTCAGTTTTTACATCTGTAAAAGGAAAATGATAGCAGTATTCCATTCATAGGATTTTGGTAAGGATCAAATAAGTTAATATAGTTAACAAATTTAGCTCAAGACCTAGCAAATGGTATATGCCAAATATATAAATTAATACCCTTATTACTATTATAATTAAGATAGACATTTATGTAATAATAATTGTTGGTATATTTCTGACTCTTACTGCTGAGGAATTATAAAGTGAGTTGTCCAAAGGAGAAACACTATGAGGTAATTAATAAGTTGGCTGATATAAAGGGGAAATTTGCTAAACTAATTATAAGCTTGCCTCTGCATAAATGAGAACAGAATGAATAACATAACCAAATTTTAAGATTAATTTGTAATTTAGACTGTCTAGATTTCAATTACTTAAACTTTTATTATATTGCAGGAGCAGAAATAATCAAGAACTTGAATGCAATACATTCAAAAATTTTCATTTAAATTCTATAGATGCAGCTTCCTAATCACTCTTGAGAATTCTTTCATAGTAAGACTTTATAAAATTATTATTGTATCTAATTGTTCATACTTTTAAAGCCTCTTTAATGTTTTGACTTCAGAGTTACTGACATGGTGACTTAAGAAAGAGTAGAAACATAAAAAAGCATTATTCTCATCAAGAAGCTACATGAATAAGATTTGAGCTCACCAAAACAATGCGAATGCCATGTCTGAAACTGAAGTTAAATGTTAGAAGACTGGGATTTCTCTTTTTCATGAAAAATGTCATGTTTTTTCTGGGAAAATCATAGAAAGAATGTCTCATAATAAAAGACTCTACAAGCTTTCTGGATATCAAGTAGGTCTTAAGCAAAGAGCACATTTACTGGATCATAGGAAAAGCAAGAGAATTTCAGAAAAATTTCTGCTTCATAGAATACGCTAAAGCCTTTGACCGTGTGGATCACCACAAACTGTGGAAAATTCTTCAAGAGACAGGAATACCAGACCACCTAATCTGCCTCTTCCTGATCTTCAGGTCAGGAAGCAAACTGTTAGAACTGAACATGGAACCACAGACTGCTTCCAAATAGGGAAAGGAGTACTTCAAGGCTGGATATTGTCACCTTGCTTATTTAATTTATATTCGGAGTACAATATGCAAAATGCCGGGCTGGCTAAGGCACAAGCTGGAATCAAGATTGCAGGGAGAAATGTCAGTAGCCTTAGATATGCAGATGACACTACCCTTACAGCAGAAAGTGAAGAGGAACTAAAGAGCCTCTTGAAAGTGAAAGAGGAGAGTGAAGAAAGCTGTCTGAAAACTCAACATTCAAAAAACGAAAATCATGGCATCTGGTCCCATCACTTCATGGCAAATAAATGGGGAAACAATGGAAACAGTGGCAGACTTAATTTGGGGGGGCTCCAAAATCACTACAGATGGCGACTGCAGCCATGAAATTAAAAGATGCTTGCTCCTTGGAAGAAAAGCTATGACCAACCTAGATAGCATATTAAAAAGCAGAGACATTACTTTGTTGACAAAGGTCTAACTAGTCAAAGCTATGGTTTTTCCAGTATTCATTTATGGATGTAAGAGTTGGACCATAAAGAAAGCTGAGCACTGAAGAACTGGTGTATTTGAACTGTGGTGTTGGAGAATACTCTTTAGAGTCCTTTGAACTGAAAGGAAATACAACCAGTTAATCCTAAAGGAAATCAGTCCTGAATATAAATTGGAAGGACTACTGCTGAAGCTGAAGCTCCAATACTTGGGCCACCTGATGCAAAGAACTGACTTATTAGAAAAGACCCTGATGCTGGAAAAGATTGAAGGCAGGAGGAAAAGGGGACAACGGAGGATGAGATGGATGAATGGCATCACTGACTCAATGGACCTGAGTTTGAGCAAGTTCCAGGAGCTGGTGATGGACAGGGAAGCCTGGGGTGCTGCAGTCCGCAGTGCCGCAAAGAGTCGGACACTACTGAGGAACTGAACTGAACTGAAAGAATTATTAGGCACCTCTGAACACAGTGGAGTGACTATTTTCTGGTCTGAGGTCAAACATCAAACAATTATTTTAAGAATAGAAAGAAAAAGAGAATCTAAGAAATTAATCTACTGAATCCTTCTTCTAGGCTGTAATGATTCTATCCATAGTATGTAATTCAAATTCTCAGAACATACTCAAGAGACAAAACACATTGGTAATACAAAGTATTTCATAATTATTCTAAAGTCCCAGACATATATACTTATATGATGAATGGATACATACAAGGGTACTAAATTAAAAACTAAAATGAATGACAACAATGTTTTTGAAAATTAATTAACACTGTTGCAAAAAAAACAAAAACAAAAAAGGGACACTAGTCATTTTAAAGAAAAGAATAAAATCCCACACTTTGAAGTTATCTACTAAAAAATTATCATTTATTTTATTTATAAAAAATCAGCCACACTCAAAATTTTCTAGAAATAATATCAATTTAGATTTTTTTTTTAAGAAACAAAAAGATTTCAGTTGTTTAAGAAAAACTCTTCTGGAGAACAATCAACACAGAATATTAAAAAGTATGTTACATGTATAATCAACACTTATTTAAATATGGAGAATTTAAATGCTATTTAATATATTAATTGTATACATTGTTTACTTTTATGTTGTTCAGTTGCTTAGTTGTGGCTGACTTTGTGACCGCGTGACTGCAGCATGCTAGGCTTCGCTTTCGTTCACTATCTCCTAGAGTTTACTCAAACTCATATCCATTAAGTCAATGACACATACAACCATCTCATCCTCTGTATCCCCTTCTCCTCCTGCCTTCAATCTTTTCCAGCATCCGAGTCTTTTCTAATGAGTCAGCTCTTTGTCTCAGGTGGCCAAAGTATTGGAGCTTCAGCTTCAGCATCAGTCCTTCCAATGAATATTCAGTATTGATTTCCTTTAGGATGGACTGGTTTGATCTCCTTGCTGTCCAAGGACTCTCACGAGTCTTCTCAAGCACCACAGTTGGAAAGCATCAATTCTTTGGAGCTCAGCCATATATATATATATATATATATATATATATAATATCATATATATATATTACACTTACATTTTAAACCATTTTATACTTTGCAATATTTTAAACACCTATATATGGGGGGAGGTGTATTTTGAAGCCATGATGATTAAAAAAACATTGATTTTTTTAAAATAAAATTTTCTATAGACCAACAAATGTTCTGGGGTTGAAAAAATTTTAAAGACCTAGGATATTAATTTACTACCATCTTCCCTCAATGTTTTCCTGTAATATTTTCCTTTTAAAATAAGTTATGTTTTAAATAAGTCATGTTTTTAAGTTTGATGCTTCACGCTTTTTTGTATGTAGATTATCTGTAAATTCTGCGAGTTAAAATCCCTTTTTAAAAAAATGTTTAAAAATCTTTTGTTTACTGTGAACTTGTATTTGGTCTTTTTTTTTTTTTTTTTTTTTTTTTTTGCTACCCAGCATGTAAAATCTTTTTTCCCATTGTTAGGAAGTTAGAAGAGGAAAAAGAAGTCCAGAATGATGAGGGCTAAAAGACAAAGAATGGAAAAGCCCACGAAAATAGAACAAAGGAAGGTCCAAGGACATGAATGAGGACCTCAGGCAAAGCAAAGAACTCTCCTGGCTAGCTCAGTTTACATAGGGCAGGCTCAGGGGGAGAAGAAAAGAACATAAAAAGAGGAGCCAAAATTGAGCTTCCAGCTTCTCTTCTGTTCCTGTCTTTTGAGTAGGCCCACCCTCACACTTCAAGAATGTATTTTACTTTGCTTTCTAAATAAAACTGAGCTATAACACTGCCCCGTCCGTCGCTTCAAATTTCTGCCGGAGCAAGACAGAACCGAGGAAATCACACACTCGCCGCGTATATGATGCCATGACTCGGATTTAACCTGGCTGGAACAACCTCAGTTCGGTCCCCACAAGGCGGAGGCCAAGCACAGCAGAAGCCCAAGTTGGTGAAAGCTCCCACGATGGAAACTGAATGTGAAGAAAACCCAGTGCAGGGGAAGTGACAAGAAGCCCAGCTTGCTGGAAACTGGACAGCAAAAACAACCTCAGCAGAAAGCTGACAGGGCTCAGTCTTAGAATCCAGAAGATCCCCAGTTGGGGTAGGAAGTCCTCACCCTTAAGGCTTGAAGGACATATGGCTAACAATATCTTAATTCCTTTATAGTCTCTTGTTTCTTGTTTCCTTGAACCCCCTGCGAACAGGCGAGCAGCAGTGGGTGAAACTGAGGGACTCTAAAGAGGCTACTCCCCAGTGTGTCCCGAAGGCTCCACTATCCTCTGTGCTCTAGGGGCTGTGCCAAAGCAGGTGAGGGTTCTTCTGTCCTTAATCTTCTTTGTGTCAAGGATCAGGTCAATGAAAACTGTGAGCACAGGTCAGGTATTTAGCAGATTTTCTGGCAGGTTATGAAGGGGATTCCTTGGCACATTCTTCCCACTGCTTTTCCTCCCGTCCTCCAGCTCTTCTCTCCATTTATGCCACTACTTATGAAGCATTGGGCAGGTCATCATCTTTCCATTTCGGAAAGTTGTGTTTGAAACTGTTTACCTAAGATTGGGACTCAAATCCATGTTGCAGGGACTCTGTGCTATGCTTAGTCACTCAGTCATATCCGACTGGGATTTGAGCCCAGCCAAAACGCACGGTGCCTGATTTCAGGACCTAATGAAGCTCAGGTTCTTGATGACTCATTGAAAAAAATTCAGTGAGAGACACAGTGATAGGTACGAGGTGGATTTGTTCAGATTCAGAGAGAAACACACACCAAGACTGTGGGCCATCACAGAGGGAAAGTGCAGTGGCCATGGAATGTGGTGTGGTTAGTTTTTGCAAGCTGGGTGATTTTCATATGCTAATAAGTGGGAGGATCACTCCAACAATTAGGGAACTACCCACTCCTGGGTCTTTTAACAGTATATTGGAACTGTCCTAGCGCCTCTGGGTGGTATCATTTAGCTTGCAGATTGAGGATCAAGATTTAGTTGAATTTGACTTTTCATCTTGGACCCATCTGATTTTAATCTTTAATCGGTTTATGTTATGCCCTTGGGCTATGTCAATTTTTTCAAAAGTTGTACCCTACCCCCTTCCCTCTGGGCCCACAATGTTGCCTCTACAATCTTCTGGAGGGACAACCAGAAAATAGCTGGCCCTTGGGAGAGAAATACAGTATAATATCCAATCTCTCTAGATATTCATCCTCCATGTTTCCTACGACATGTGCAATAACAGCATCTCTCAGTGAGCACGATAAGGTGGGCGACAGGCACACAGTGCCAGCCAGATGTCCATCTGTTGGTGCAATCCCTTCAAGGACAACCGGACTTCCAAGGATAATGTTTGCAACTTTAGGAGTTAGACCTGCAGAACGTTTGGGCCCAGACCCTTGTCATCCTTCTCCTAAAGTTACAAACCTACCCCTGGATCAAATCTTCACTCCACATTTATGGAACATTTGGATTGTTGCCTCTTTTCAATTTGTTCTTAAGCCACCTACTAACTCCTACAACCAGCACCCTGCCGCTATGTAGGCAACATTGCTCCACCATGCTTATTTTTTTTAATTAATTAATGTATTTTAATTGGAGGCTAATTACTTTACAATATTGTAGTGGTTTTTGCCATACATTGACATGAATCAGCCATGGGTGTACATGTGTTCCCCATCCTGAATCCCCCTCCTATCTCCCTCCCCATCCCACCCCTCAGGGTCATCCCAGTGCACAGTCCTGAGCACTGTGTATCATGCAAGGAACCTGGACTGGCTATCTATTTCACATATGATAACATATACATGTTTCAATGCTATTCTCTCAAATCATCCCACCCTCGCCTTCTCCCATAGAGTCCAAAAGACTGTTCTATACATCTGTGTCTCTTTTGCTGTCTCGCATATAGGGTCATCGTTACCATCTTTCTAAATTACATATATATGCATCAGTATACTGTATTGATGTTTTTCTTTCTGACTTACTTCACTCTGTATAATAGGCTCCAGTTTCATCCACCTCATTAGAAGTGATTCAAATGTATTCTTTTTAATGGCTGAGTAATATTGCATTGTGTATATGTACCACAGCTTTCTTATCCATTTGTCTGTTGATGGACACCTAGGTTGCTTCCATGTCCTGGCTATTATAAACAGCACTACGATGAACACTGGGGTACACGTGTCTCTTTCAATTCTGGTTTCCTCTGTGTGTACGCCCAGCAGTGGGATTCCTGGGTCATAAAGCAGTTCTATTTCCAGTTTTTTTTTTTTTCCACACCATTTATTCATTTGTGCATGTAATACTACATATTAAACACCTGCTGTATACCAGGCACTGTAATAGTTGTGTTTGTTATTAAACATTTTTTTATAAGTTTTGCCAAACATTGACATGATATCACCATGGGTTTACATATGCTCCCCCTCCAGAACCCCCCTCCCTCCTCCCTCCCCCCGGGAAATCTCGTTGCACCAGTCCCAAGCATCAATCCTGGGCCGGCTATTGCTTAGACATATGATAATTAACATGTTTCAATGCCATTCTCCCATATCATCCCACCCTTTCCCTCATCCACAGAGGCCCTGAGTCTATTCTATACATCTGCGTTCCTTTTGCTGTCTCGCATGCTGGGTTCTCGTTACCGTCTTTCTAAATTCCATATATATGCGTTAATATACTGTATTGTTGTTTTTGCTTCTGGCTTACTTCACTCTGGATAATGGGATTTCCAGTTTTTAAAGGAATCTCCACACTGTTATCCATAGTGGCTGTACTAGTTTGCATTCCCACCAATAGTGTAAGAGGGTTCCCTTTTCTCCACATGCTCTCTAGCATTTATTGTTTGTAGATTTTTGGATAACAGTCATTCTGACAGGCATGAAGTAAAACTCTCACTTTTTGTAGATGACATGATTATCTACATAGAAAACCCTAGAGACTCCACCAGAAAATTACTAGAGCTAATCAATGAATATAGTAAAGTTGCAAGATATAAAATTAATACACAGAAATCCCTTGCATTCCTATACAGTAACAGTGAGAAAACAGAAAGAGAAATTAAGGAAACAATTCCATTCACCATTGCAACAGAAAGAACAAAATACTTAGGAATAAATCTACTTAAAGAAACAAAAGACCTATATTTATAAAACTATAAAACACTGATGAAAGAAATCAAAGATGACACAAATAGATGGAGAAATATACCATGTTCATGGGTTGGAAGAATCAATGAGTATACTACTCAAAGTAATCTATAGATTCAATGATGGCAACCCACTCCAGTACTCTTGCCTGGAAAATCCCATGGACCTCGGAGCCTGGTGGGCTACAGTCCATGGGGTCACAAAGAGTGACACGACTGAGCAACTTCACTAATCCCTATCAAGCTATCAGTGTTATTTTTCACAGAACTAGAACAAATAATTTCACAATTTGTATGGAAACACAAAAACTGTTGAATAGCCAAAGCAATCTTGAGAAAGAAGAATGGAACTGGAGGAATCAACCCACTTGACTTCAGGCTATACTACAAAGCTACAGTCATCAAGACAGTGTGGTACTGGCACAAAGACAGAATTATAGATCAATGGAACAAAAAAGAAAGCCCAGAGATAAATGCATGCACCTGTGGACACCTTATCTGTGACAAAGGAGGCAAGAATATACAATGGAGAAAGGACAATCTCTTTAACAAGTGGTGCTGGGAAAACTGCCCAAACACTTGTAAGAGAATAAAATTAGAACACTTTCTAACACCATACAGAAAAATAAACTCAAACTGGGTTAAAGATCTAAATGTAAGACCACATACTATAAAACTCCTAGAGGAAAACACAGGCAAAACACCCTCTGACATAAATCGCAGCAGGATCCTCTATGACCCACCTCCCAGAGTAATGGAAATAACAGCAAAAATAAGCAAATGGGACCTAATTAAACTTAAAAACTTTTGCAGAACGAAGGAAACTATAAGCAAGGTGAAAAGACAGCCTTCAGAATGAAAGAAAATAATAGCAAGTGAAGCAACGGACAAAGAATTAATCTCAAAAATACACAAGCAACTCCTGCAGCTCAATTCCAGAAAAATAAACAACCCAATCAAAAAAATGCACCAAAGAACTAAACAGAAATTTCTCCAAAGAAGACATACACATGGCTAACAAACATGAAAAGATGCTCAACATCACTCATGGTCAGAGAAATGCAAATCAAAACCACAATGAGGTACCACATGTTATTAAAATACTCTTAACACCCCTAACTGGAGAAAGCAATGGCACCCCACTCCAGTGTTCTTGCCTGGAAAATCCCATGGACGGAGGAGCCTGGTGGGCTATAGTTCATGAGGTCCCTGAGACTTGGACATGACTGAGCGACTTCACTTTCACTTTTTACTTTCATGCATTGGAGAAGGAAATGGCAACCCACTCCAGTGTTCTT